>CM064507.1:15745440-16047823 GCA_032716605.1 Paralithodes platypus
GGCTAGATGCCAGAAACCTTGGGAAGAGCTAGAGTTGGATAGTTCAGTGCATTTATTATTGATGAAAGAGTGTGTGGCAAGACGAAGAAAAGATTTGGCTTGATTCTGGGCAGAAACATAGTAATAATGAGATACTTGAGTTTGAAAGCGTTGGTACGATTTGAATGCTTCCTCCTTATTGCGGACAGCAGTAGAACAAGTGTGAGTAAGTCAAGATTTATTTGTATTAGTCTGAGATGAAGAAAATGGAATGTATGCCTCCATGCCCGATAGTATTACCTAGGTAATGCGTTCAGCACTCTCCGAGGGTCCCCGGCCACAGAAGCAAAAATAATTCCATGGGAAAATAATGAAGTACTGCTGGAGAGCCTCCCAGTCGGAAGCGCCAAAGTCCCACAAGCGCCGCCGGCTAGGAGGATCAGGTGGCCGAACTGGAGAGATAGGACAGGTGACAGAAATACGTTTATGATTGGAGGATCCCAAAAGAGAGAAAAGATTTACAGTATAAAAGAGAAGGGTTAGAAGTTAGAAACGAGTCAAGAATGTAGGGCAGATCTCCGAGGCGATCCAGGATACAGGTAGGTTGCTGAACCAACTGCTCTAGGTTATTTAAGATAGAAAAGACGTAGGCTTGTTCACCAGGTTGGTCAGTAGAATGAGAGGAGAGCCATTGGCGGTGGTGAACGTTGAAATCTCCTAAGATGGAGATTTCAGAGAAAGGAGAAATGGATAGAATGTGTTCCACTTTAGAGATTAGATAATCAAAGAATTTGGGAAAGTCAGTAGAGTTAGGGGAAAGATATTCTACCTATCTACTGTATTGCCTGTTGCCGTGATCCCAGGAGGGGTGGCCACGAACGAAACGCCCCCATGCACCTCTGTCCCCAGTCAGTCGACGTCCCTCCTCCCAACCACACCGCTTTCATTCATATACGTCTTCATTCCATCCTTCTACCTCTCTCTCGGTTTACCTGTCCCTCTCTGTCCTTCCACCTCGCTCTCGTACACCCTCTTAATCATTCTCTTGCTTCCCATATGTCCCATATGGCCAAACCATCTCAAGGTGTTCCTTTTCACACTTTCCAGCACATCTACCACCACACCACACCTCCCTCTTACTTCCTTATTCATCTGTCTATCCCTCCATGTAACTCTGCACACACTTCTCAAGTAACTCATTTCCACCCCTCTCACTCTTGGTCTGAGTCTCTCTACCACAACGTCCATGCTTCGATTCCGTAAGTCAATGTCGGGATTACCACATTGGCATGCAAGGACTTCTTTACTTCCATGCTGACCACCCTATTTCTTGTTACTGCTTTCAGCATTCCTACAAGCCTTTTCCCCTCTTGCACCCTCTCCCGCACTTCTTCATCCATACTCCCATCTTTACTCAGCACATTGCCCAGCTACTTAATGAGCTGACAATCTCCATAGACTGACCATTCAACTTACCACTTTCGAAGACCATAACCTTGCTCTTCCCCACAGTCCACACAGAACAGTACAGAAATATTTAGTATGACAATGACAGGAAAGTTAGAGAAAGTTGAGAATTCAGACGAGTCAAAATTGGGAACACGAGAGCAAGTGACTTTGTTGTGCACATATGCACAACATCCGCCTTTGGCTTTGAAACTAAGATAGAGAAAGTAGGAGGATACAGAGAAGGGGCTGCTGGCAGTTGTTTCAGACACCTGAGTTTCACACCCACTAAATATGTCCGCTGTGGCTGGTATGGATGCCAGGTCAAGCAGATTCACACATGAGCGTGCTTGCCACTCGACTGCCGCGGCTCCAGTGCTGAATGAAATTATCTAGCACTAGTCTCAATAAAATGTATGATTGTAGCCAAAACAATAAGGGTGAACCACGGTCGGGAGGTTCATGGTCGATGCATGAACTATTACCACGTATTTTATATTTGATTGTTGTTACAGAAATAAATGGAGGAAGTTTGTTAGGAAGAACATGTGAAGGTATTTGTAACCTTTTAATTGACAAACCTGGAAGGTCATCATCCCCGATGTTGTGAAGAGACTTTGTTGTGGAAGTGTATATCATCTGAGGTGAAGCCAATGATATTGAGGCCTGGTGAATGGATGCTGAGTGTTGTTCCGAATTCTAGAGTGCTTGCTTTTGGCAGGTGTTAATTATATTAATTCTCTCCCTGTCATCATTGTTCCCTTTCTAATGTCCCTTGTTAATCATCCCTACCTATTTAACGGGAATAAAGACTTGGCTATTGACTGTCTGACAGCCTGTTACACTTTCTGTAGAAGTGTTAGCATGATCAGTGGTGCTGTCTACATACATAAAATGTTAAGACTGAGTGCTCCACACATACGTGCAGTTCAGTCTTTTGTCCTAATGGCGGCATTCCAGGCAACCCTGTTAAGTTCTGCTTCACTTGTCAAGTTTTCAATTCGAGATCGGCACATATAGTCCGATCCCAGGTCTTCCTCGGTCCACCCCTTGGTGCAGCTCCCTCCACAATCACAGACCTGCATATTTTCACCCAATTTTTTTCATCCAATCTCTCCACATGCCCATACCATCCCAGTCTACTTGTACGCATCTCCATGCTAATACTCTTTATACCTAAGCGTCTCCTCATCATTAGTTATTCTATCCTGCAGTTTGGCCCCACACATCCGTCTCACCATTTTCATCTCATTACGTTCCATTCTGTTGACATCCTCTACTTTAACGGCCCATGTTTCTGAGGCATACGTCATTGCACTTCTAACACATGAGGTATACACCTTTCCCTTCAGGGGGAGAAGCATTCTTTTCATGGTCAGAATTGGCAGTAGTTCTCTGAACATCCTCCAGCCACATCTAATTCTAGCGACAGTGGCAGCCTCGGCCCCACCACCGGTAGAGATGGTATCTCCTAGGTAACAAAACTTGTCCACCAGCTCCAATGACTCATTTCCAAAATTCACAGCCACAGGATCATCATTTATCACATGCTTGACCTTGTAAACTACGCACTCAAACTTCTTGATTTCTGACTCATCTTTCGGCAGGGGTCATTTTATTCTACTACAGTGGTTACTCCCATGGTGCACCCAACATTGACAGACTGTTCAAGATGATTGACTTGTGCGACCGACCGTGATTATTTAAACCTTTAGGCATTAATAATTACTAAAAGACAAAACATTGAACATGGTCGCATGAGCCAATCAGCTAGAATGATTGGCATCTACAAAGGAGTACAAAGGAGTACAAAGGAAATCAAGCAACAACAGATCTAGTGACCCTTCTAGGTTGCTTGTCCTCCAAAACACTGAGGATCAAGTGTCCAAACAGTGGTTTAGAGTGGGTAAGGGAACATTGGAAAGGGAATTACTGCCCTGGAACTAATGTCCGTGGCAGGATTAGGAAGTTAGTAGGGGACAGATGGGTTAGTAACTGAGGGGGGGATAAAATAAAGTTATTCATTTACAAACGCAGTCAGTCGCGGGTTTGATGCGAGATATTTGTTTAGGCGGAGTTTAAATGAATCAACGGTGATGCAGTCTATAACGTTTCGGGGAAGCCCATTCCACAAGTTGACAACTCGATTGAAGAAGAAATTCTTAGATTCGTGTGAGTTAAAAGATTTATCAATAATTTTGCAACCGTTTCCCCGCGTGTAATTAGATTGGTCGATAGTGAAGTACTTACTACAGTTCATATTGTCGATGCCTTTGATGATTTTGAACACTTGAATTAAGTCACCTCTTAATCTGCGCTGGGTTAAAGGAAATAGATTTAATTCTCTAAGACGCTCTTCGTATGGTTTGTTCTTTAGGCTAGGTATCATTTTGGTAACTCTACGTTGAACTCGTTCTAGCTTGTTTATATCTTTTTGGTAATAAGGGCACCAGGATTGAACGCAGTATTCCAGAAGAGGGCGGGACTAAGGAATTGTAAAGGGTTAGGATAACTTCTTTGGATTTATGCTCAAATGACCTGCCTATAAAGCCAATTATTTTGTTTGCCTTCTTAACAACTTCTGAACATTGTTGACTCGGTTTTAGGTTACTCGATATTGTTACTCCCAGATCGGTTTCTCTGTTTACATTCTTAAGCTGAGTGCCATTCATCGAATAGTTTGCTTTCTCATTTAGGTATCCGATTTGTAGTACTTTACATTTATCCGCATTGAAACTCATTTGCCAAATTTGGGCCCAACATGACAATTTATCTAGATTGTGTTGCATATCGTCAACTTGTTCTTTTGAGAGTACGCTATTTGCAATTTTTGTATCGTCAGCAAATTTTGAGATTGTACAGGTGAGACCCTCATCTATGTCGTTGATGTAAATTAGAAAGAGAATTGGTCCTAGTACCGATCCCTGGGGTACCCCGCTACTTACATTGGTCCATTTAGATGCCTTACCGTTTATGACTACTCTTTGCTTTCTGTCGCTGAGCCATCTAGGTGGCTGTTCTCACCTCAGCGTCGCTGAAGTGATCCAGTGATCACGTATAGTGATCCAGCAGCCCACATAGTGGACACCTTAACAATACCCAACAGGGTTTTACAAACTAATGGCCCTCCAGATATTATCTGCCATCACTCACAGTGCACTCGGTTTATGAATATACATATATATACAGTATATTATTAATTATATAAGGTGACAGTCTCTTATTAAACGTATACGTTTTACTGCACATAATATATAATTACCCTTGCATAGATTTAATCATGTAATATTAAACATTAACTTAGTCATATCGGCATTTAAACCACACACACACACATATGCAGCTGCCACGTGGTTGCGGCAATCCCCTTTATACCGAGCTGTGATATAATTATGGTCTCTTCAGGCTTAGCGTGGTTGATAAAATTCAGTTTATCTTAAATAGTTCCTACGCATGTTTTTCTCTTCCAGACGCCAATAAGTATAAGTCATTACATGACTGGTTGTCAAAATATCAGTGGATACATCTTTTTCATGAGCTACCCTGGCAACCTGTAACGCGCCGAGTTAGTTGCGAAAGATAATAATTGGTAGAAAGTGTGGTCCCTCTGACTCCTGCCAAGCCAATATTCCTACGCAGAGAGAGAAAGAGAGAGAGAGTGAGAGTGAGATGGCTATAGCCATAACATATATTGATATGCGCTAGCATACAGTGAAACATTAGTGTTTATCGAAACACAAGTGTGTGTGTGTGTCTTTGAAAGAAAATATTAGCATTTTTGATTAAAACGTTTCCCAGAGTAATAATAATTGTAATATGGGAAATTATACTATTCAGTTTTTAGTAAACAAGGGAGAGAAGGAGAAATTAATAAATATTCCATACTCCTCCTAAATTCATGAAAATGCGATACCGCTAATTCGTTTACGGTACTGGGTTAGATGTATTGTGAAAAAAGTGTAATGGTAAGGATAGACATAGGTGCTATAAGTTATAATTGGAGTGATGAGTATTTCATGCGAGTCGGGCAAACCTCATATCCCTAGTATAGGTATGAGATAGAGAGGTATGAGGAGCCCAAAAACAAATGGTGCAAATCGACAATACGGCCAGCCCGGGAGCTCAATCAAAATTAAGATACCAACATTAACCCCAAGAAGAACAAATGCACATTAGCTAAGGGAAATACTAATCTATAATGTGGATACATATTCATAGATAGATAGATCGATAGAGATACATAGATAGATAAATAGATAGATAGATCGATGTATAGTGTGAGTGTAGGAGTGAGAAAGAGCTTTCTTACTAAATAGACAGTGAATCTGTCATCCCTACAAATTGGTTTGCAAATAATAATATAACATAAACTAATATTTCTTAAAGGTAGATTTCACCAAAAACGCTGTTTACATCGTAATAAATATCATGATATATAACGGTAACCATAAACCTGGTGAAATAATTCTCGTAACCATTCCTAAACGATAACCCCCACCCCTCATTTACTCCCTGTAGCCCCTACCTTTCCATCCCAGCAAATCTAACGACACCATCTATGGGACATAATATGCAACAGTTTCAGGAGGGGGGGGGGGGGGGGAGAGAGAGAGAGAGTGAGTGATCTTACTGATAGCAGAGCGAAAAACATCCAGCGAAATTACCATTAGGTGGCCCAGTCGGAAAGGTGACCGACTGTACACTCGGCCGCAATTCCGCGTGGGCCACCTAGTCGTAGGGTTTGGGTAAATCCGTTGTGTAGTTTGTTCGCTCTGAATATAGTAAGATCTCACACTCCCCTTCCTGAATCAATCGAAGATTTTGCCCCATAGATGGCGCAGCTTGATGGGAAGGGAGGGAGCTTGTCGTAGTGTTAAAAGGGTAGGACACAATGGGAGGAGGTGACGTTCTATAACATACAGTGACGAATGTTAAACTTATTTACTTCTACTTGTTCATACAATAATGTTCCCGAAACTAATTCGTAATGAACAGTAGATTTCCTCTTTTCAGTAACTGAAACGTCACTCTCTCTCTCTCTCTCCCTCTCTCTCTCTCTCTCTCTCTCTCTCCACCCACTTTATTGGTATAAATAAAATAATAGTACAGGTAATACTATATAATATATAACATACACCTTTTGTTAGCAAACTACAAACTAGCGACAAATTAGATTAACAGAAGTAGTAAACTATTATTATTTAGATGAGTTACCTTTGTAGTGTCAAAATATGTCGATCTGTGGATGACTTACCTCAAGCATGAGAGTCACACTTAATACTGAGTCGGTGGGATATTGATTACATTGATCAGGATTCATTAAGATTGGTAATATCATTATAAAGATTCTAAATTACCTGTGGCCAGAAAGAAAACATTACATATGATCACATTGATACATTAAGCCAAATGGTAGAGGTATGAAATGTCTGATTTATATATTTAACACTTAATTTACATCGAGGCAAATTTGTTGATAAAGCATTTCCCTCAGGAATATCAGTATATTTAGAGTAGCTGGCAGCAGTGTTTAAACTTAGATACACAATTCCTCTCTGTTTATGGCGATTTAAAGTCAATTTTCCTGTGCATCAAGGTAAACTACCCATTCCCTCCCCCAAATGGATAGTTTGAGTCTCGTTTCACCTTTATTGCTCTCTGACATTAGGTTGAAATTAGTATGGATCTTCATAAAGAGCTCCTTACCAAAACTTCTGCTGAAAATACACACTTCCTACTCGACAGGCTTATCAACATTTATCAGGGTAAATTCTATGACCTTAACTATTCAGCTATAGTATACCAATCTAATTCTTTCTGATTAACTTGCTCTATAGACGAATGCTAATAATTGATGTGTGCTAACCTAGAAACAATAAATAAAATAATTACTAAAGTATATGAAAAATCTGTTGGTATCACGGAAGAGCCAAGTCTGGTTTCTCAGAGAGAGAGAGAGAGAGAGAGAGAGAGAGAGAGAGAGAGAGAGAGAGAGAGAGAGAGAAGTTGCACTGTGTTAATCGATTTATGTAGTAAAGATGGTATTGATAAATAATGTGTGCATTACCTTGGTAACAGTGAGACTATGAGTAACTACATGTAAACTCAGGTTATTAGATATCACAAATAGACCAGATAATATTATTCCACACATATAGTTATTTATACTGATATGTTATACTCTTTGCATGTGGTTTGTTACATATTGCCAAGTCTGATAATATAAGATAATGTGATACAGGGGGAAATATTTACCTAGAGTAAATTACCCTCGAGAATTGCAATCCATTTTTTCCCCAACACATTATTTCCTTGATCTATTTACTTTACTATGACTGTCTAATAAATATCAATTAAATAAATATAATTACTGAAGTTAATTGAGTATACCTTTATCAATTGTTCATATTACCGCAAACATAATGTTTATCAACAGGACAATTAATATTTGTCATTGTAATATTGCATCGCGCAATAATCTTGTATGATCAAGCTACACATTTATTTTGAAATTAATTGAAAAAAAGCTAGATAATCGAATGAGTTACCTCGGCATATAGAAGCTTATGAAGGTGATACTTTCACGTCCACCTCCTCTCGGGAGATAAGGTTGTCTGGCAATAGATGGATATATAGATAGATAGATAGATAGATAAATCAGATTAGCGAGTTCACGAAATATGATATGACATCAAGATTTGTGTGCAATGATTAACCGAAGTTGTAAGAGGAAGCATAAACAAGCGAACAGGGGATCGTCCAAAGGGATCCTAATACATCATTCATATAAACATAACTATATTTAAGCCAATTAGTGAAATATGCTGAAAATGTGTGCAAAACTAATACAAAGTAAAGAGTAAGTAAGGCCATGCCAGTATAGAAAGAGATACAATATATAGTACATAAATAAATTTAGCTTTATAATTTTCCACCCGTCCACGAACACAAAACCTCTATGCATTCGTGTCCCGATCGCCCTTTAAGCACGCACACACACACACACACACACACACTGAAATATCCTAAATTTAGTTATTATTCATTCATCCACCAGTCTAAACAATCCCACCACAACTCCTCCACCTCCACCCACCTTGTTAGTCACCTCGCCACCCTTACCTCCCTCCATCCCTTAGTGACAACTATACTCTATTTTTTTCCAGCTGATCGTAAATTGAATATCTTATTAGCTGATTTCTCGACACTTACTGGAAATATATGAAATTACTATGGCTGTGTGTCATATTAATGCCCAGTTTTCAGAATAAACATCATCTTTCGCTACGAAATCTACCTTATAGCCGAGTAACAAAGATAGAAACATGACAATTTACCCTCAGCTGGGAAAAAATAAACTAGAGGATAGAAAAAAGTCCGAGCTCGGAGAGGGAGAGGAAGGTGGATAATTATACATGGCCGCGTCGTTATAATGTTGCTACTTCAAAATATATTCTTCTCAAGTTCTCATCATATTGCTGAATAAATTTCATAATGTGATTCATTAAAGGTGTAAATGGATATATATAATAGTGTTACTTTCAACATTCTGTATACCTCTTATAATCTAGAGAGAGAGAGAGAGAGAGAGAGAGAGAGAGAGAGAGAGAGAGAGAGACGTTGCAGTTACTGAAAGAGGGAATCTACTGTTCATTACGAATTAGTTTCGGGAACATTATTGTATGAACAAGTAGAAGTAAATAAGTTTAACATTCGTCACTGTATGTTATAGAACGTCACCTCCTCCCATTGTGTCCTACCCTTTTAACACTACGACAAGCTCCCTCCCTTCCCATCAAGCTGCGCCATCTATGGGGCAAAATCTTCGATTGATTCAGGGAGGGGAGTGTGAGATCTTACTATATTCAGAGCGAACAAACTACACAACGGATTTACCCAAACCCTATGACTAGGTGGCCCACGCGGAATTGCGGCCGAGTGTACGTTGGTAAGGCCCTGAGTAAGATTATGAATGGAAACAAGGCTTCAGTAATTACTGCTTCAAGAGATATTGTTTATTTTCCAATTATATTCTCTGGTTTGAAGAGTTTTACTGTACGAAAAAGGCTCACTTCCCTCCATCGTGAATTTTATCCACACATTAACCTTAGTTATGTTTAAATCAGGGCGGAATATAGGCATTTTATTTAGATATAAAGATAAAATTCCCGGGGATCTGGCTTCTTGTGTTGTTTATCAATACACGTGTGATAGTTGTATGGCTACATATATAGGTAAAACAAAGAGGCACCTGAGAACCAGAATTTCAGAACATATAGGTGTATCAGTAAGAACGGGTTTGCCAATATCAAAGCCTGTTCATTCAGCTATTCGGGACCATGCGTTTGATCATGACCACCCTATAATTAGAGAGAAATTCGCGATTTTAGACAGTAGCGCCAATGACTTGGACCTACTCACTCTAGAGAGCATTCATCAAGCTATGGTACGCCCTAGCATAGGTGATAACGAAACCTCTGCCCCCCTTCTTTGCTTTTAAAGTATTTATCTTTTTGCTTATAATAACTTAGAGTAACGTTAACGAACTAAATTTGATGTATCTATAATTTAATCATAAATATAAACTATGTCCTTTACCATTTCAATTGTCTCTGTATTAACTTTTTTTGGTATTAAATTTGTAGTTGATTTTTCTGAGAGTTCCTGCTATTTTGGCTTCCTTTGCCTACATTATTGTATTTACATGTTTGTAAATATTGTGTTCACTTCTGCTTTATAGCCCTGAAGATGGACGTAGAAATGTACGAAACGTAGTCGACTTAATTAACTTCTGCCTGCAAGATGTTTGTCAAAACCCTTGTCCTGTTATTCCTCTCTCTCTCTCTCTCTCTCTCTGTCTATATATATATATACACGAATATTAACAAAATTACAGATGCTTACCATGACATCATCCTCGTCCGATGGATGGGAAGTTTTGGTGCGTTTGACACCATTCTTCCCCTTCCCTTTCCCCTTCCCTTTGGGTAGTGGCAGGGGGTCACCGGCAGGGATCATGTCCCTGTCTTCATGCTCGCCAAGCAATTCCACGTCCAGGTCGCTGTCACCACCCCTCTGCCTCGAACGATCGCGGAACTGCAAAGAAAAAATAATATTATGCACATGAATATAATAATAATACTTGTTGAGAGAGAGGTATTATGGCCAGGTTTCAAACTTACTAGCCCCACGTATATTACGGAAGGCTGGGCACCTGCACCACCACTTGTCATAGTGATGAAAGTGGCCAGTTCTTCCAAATATACCTGTCGTCAGTGTGTTCGAAACTTCTTCATGGTACAGTTGGTCAAAGTTCCAGCTGACCCACCCTCGCTCAGGGGCTCGCAGGATTTTCTGGCAATACTGGTGTAGGAAGGAGGTGTGTTTTGCAAAGATTGGGAAGGGTAGATCTGATTTCGGCTATATCATTGTTAGAACATACACTAAACAAGGGAAAGTAAGCCTATCTCAAATACAAATTTATACATCGCTATGTATGATCCCGAACATTCACCCAAAGTTCGTAGATTTGCTTAAAAATTAAAGTTACTATATCCACTGATTGGCAACTACACCAGTATTGCCAGCTAATTCTGCGAGCCCCAGAGTGAGGGTGGGTCAGCTGGAACTTTGACCAACTGTACCTGTCTACCAACCTGTCCGCGATACATAAAATAAGTAATAATATTGAACCTTATTTCTTTTACAGATGTGGTATTTCGGGGGCGCCTGCAAAGCGTCAAAACTATTCCAAGGGTGTCAGCCCTATCAATACATCAAAAACCCAATCTTTTCAAAGCATCAAAAAAGTTGGACCTTTTCAATTTGACAAAAGGCTGAAACTGACTGGATGATATCATATCATCAAAAATGGTTAGGGGTTAACATTAGCCTAACCTAACAACCTTACCTAACCTAACCTAGTAAGAATGGGGTTAACATTAGCCTAACCTAACAACCTTACCTAACCTAACCTTGTAAGAATGGGGTTAACATTAGCCTAACCTACCAACCTTACCTAACCTAACCTAGTAAGAATGGGGTTAACATTAGCCTAACCTAACAACCTTACCTAACCTAACCTAGTAAGAATGGGGTTAACATTAGCCTAACCTAACAACCTTACCTAACCTAACCTAGTAAGAATGGGGTTAACATTAGCCTAACCTAACAACCTTACCTAACCTAGTAAGAATGGGGTTAACATTTTTGATACATCGATGACTTCCAACTTTTGATGCATTGAAGTGATATACACTTTTTTACACATTGATATGATCTTGGGAAAAACTGTTTTTTGACAAAATGAACACATCTGGATAATTTGATGTACTGATAGCTTTTTGCAGATTTGATGGAATGATAGGATACATTGTTGACGCTTTGATGCTCCCCCGTATTTCGCTGAGGAAATGATGGAAGGTGACCTTTGCAATGGATCGGTGACGATTCTTGTAAATTTTAATATATATATATATAACATTTAATCAATAGCATGCATTTTACCTATCCTATGTGAACACATTATGATTTTTGTTTATAAAATAATCATTTAATAATAAGTCAATATTCCCCGAGTCAAAAAAAGATTAAATTAATAGTTTCAATAAAACCTAAATAATTATCTGCACAATGTTCTTCTCTTGATAACACCCGATTTATTACGTAAGAAACACTATTTTTCCAACATTTAATGACGAATCAATGAAATACCTTACATTTTATAGAAATATTAAAGAAATCTGCATAATTACCTCCTCGTTCGTGCGTCCCTTGACCCTGGCTTTGTGGCGAAAGAGGAAGCTGAAGTTGGCCAGAATCCATTTTTCCCTCTCGGTGGGTGTCACGGGTCAGACCGTGACTGTGATTATATACTATAGGGTTAGGTATATTTCTCGAGCGCGGGAAAAATTGGGGAGGCGGGAACAGCTGTAGAGAAAGTGAGAGGTGAGGCGTGGAGGCACGGGCATAGGCCTGTGTACCGCTAGGCGCCTCGCGTACATGTGTGCGTGTGTGCGTTCTTGCTTGTGAGCGTGGGTAGGCCGCCGTTACGCGTACATGTGTGTGTGCGTTCATGTTGTAGGCGTGGTCATAGGGAGTGTCCAGTCTTTTCATTGGCACCAAATTCAAAATGTGATGGGGGAGGGGAAAACCGAGGTTATAAAGGGGGCAGGAATGCCCAGGACAGGCCTTATTCTCCTCCTGCCCGACCCCAACGAGATAGTCAATTTGTATTGTGCCCGCGATGAATGGGTCGGCAGGGCTGCGAGGGCACCTCGTGCCCTAATTCAACCATAATCAGGTGAGTCCAATTCAGTTAGACAAGTGTCAACGTTGATTGAGATATCCAGAGTGATGTGTGGTGGTGAGAGTGATGTGTGGTGGTGTGCTTGTGTGCGTTGGCCAGTCACCAGGACTGTGCCAGACCGTACACATGGCCAAGGTTGTGACGTCGAACGAATTAGCTTAATGCTATGGCCGAGAATGGCAGGTGTAAGCATGACCCCACAGAGGGCTTGCTAAAGGCTAGGGATGCCCAGGGCGACATAGTTCTCCTGCGGCGATATCCCACTGATTTAGCTATGCACGTGGCCAGGGGTGTGTGTGGATGTGTGCGGGTGTGGTGAGTGACGCCGTAACGCTCTACCCCACAGAGGGTGAGGTTACCGCTAGAGGATAGTCGGCTTGAAGGGCTTGTCGTACTGTCGTTTTTGAGACTCTTTAATTAGACAACTCTCATTAGTCTAGCGAGTCACGTGTGTGTAGATGTGTGCGGGTGTGTGAGTGACGCCGTAGCATCTTAACCCCACAGAGGGTGATGGTTACCGCTAGAGGATAGTCGGCTTGAAGGGCTTGTCGTACTGCCCGTTTTGAGACTCTTTAATTAGACAACTCTCATTAGTCTAGCGAGTCACGTGTGTGTAGATGTGTGCGGGTGTGTGAGTGACGCCGTAGCATCTTAACCCCACAGAGGGTGATGGTTACCGCTAGAGGATTGTCGGCTTGAAGGACTTGTCGTACTGCCCGTTTTGAGACCCTTTAATTAGGCAACTCTCATTAGTCTAGCGAGTCGCGTGTGTGGTGTGTCGGTGAGTGACGCCGTAGCTCTCAACCCCACAGAGGGTGAGGTTACTGTTAGAGGATGGTCGGCTTGACTCCCTAGGACTTGTCGTACTGCCCTTTTTGAGACCCTTTGATTAGGCAACTCTCATTAGTCTAGCGAGTCACGTAACTGATGTGAGAGTGGAGAGAGAGAGAGAGTGATGAGTGTGATTGCCGGGTGCGATAAATCTCGTGCCTATTCGAGAATGAAATTGTCTCTGATTAATGCAATTTCAGTGTCGCTATTCAATAAAACCATTTTAGTAGGAATGTTTGTTTCTTTAATTCTTACTAACTTTAAGAATATAGTTATTATCAATATATACCTATCATTACAATAAATCCGTGTACTCTATTATCCCGCAAGCTGGAAACTGCAATTTTCTTTTCAAATATATTACTGCATCGAGTCAGTATAGATATAAATGTATAGCATGTTCTGGGATTTTTGTTGCCATAATTTCACAAGGGATATTTGTCTATTTTTGATCTAAAGTAACGACACTATCAATTATAGGTTTATTTCCTAGATAATGGGCAAGTGTTACAGTAACCTATTAGTCTTATGATCTATTACAATTGGCGATCTGGACAGGATTACTATTACAATTGGCACCGTGACATGATCTATTACAGTGGGGTACTTTATCTTCTGGCCAGACTTGACATTGCTCAGCTTCCCGTAGCAAGTTTGCATGCCCTTCACCCACAGCTTAAGTTGAAGGACTATTGAAGAAGAAAAAAACAAGTTAATAAACGTATACATTGAAATGTATTGCAAATCTATGACACCGAAAACATTTCCTGGTGAACAACAACAGCAATTATTCTGTCACTTTAAACTGGTCATATGTACAGTAGCCCAACTAAATTTTGCAACAAAATATTAGGTATGTGGCACCTGTCTAGTTTGCGCTCCCGTCCCAAGCCCGTGTCTAGCAAAGACCTGTGGTGTCTAGGCAGGCGCCGCCACCACCTGAGCTACCACAGCCAGGGCACACGTACAGTCACAGTACTCGTACACGCTGGGCGCTACATATGACAATATTGCTATCATTATTTGTTTGTATCATAATAGAAGGCTACCTCTCTCTCTCTCTCTTTCTTCGTTAAATACAAATATATTTACACGAGACAAACTACTTTATAGATCCATTTCTATACATAACTTAAAACGAATACAATGAGTTGCATAGATTGTATTATATAATCTAGTATACACTTGTTAGTGATTGTTCTAATCAGAACCCCTATTAAACACTATACTTGGTGTTGGTGTAGAAAGTTTTCGAGAATCGGGTAGTCAATTTCTACATACTGTATATCTCCTGATCTACTCATATTTATGTATTTATATACACGGTATATAATTATATATACCGGTATATATATATACGGTATATATATAATTTTTTTTTTTTTATTTTTTTTTTTTTATTTTTTTATTTTTTTTAAGATGTTATGCGGTCAGGATTAGCGCCAAGTTCGCTGGCACCGGGTACATATTGTATAAGTTATCCTAAAGGTTTATATGTATTCGATGTTACTTTAAAAATTGTAATTTTATACAGCTAAATGACTAAGAGACTGGACGTCAATAGCATCTGAGGTGAAGCCAATGATCTTGGGGGCTAATAAGTAATTGAGGTTTCCGAATGTTTGTGTGCGAACTGCTGTATGGATTCTTCCCCTGCCACCTCTTTTTTTGTTTCCTCCTGTCATGTGTTTCTTGTTGATAGTCCCTACCCCTTGTGGGAATAAGGGCTGGCTACTGACTAAATTACAAACGTCAAATTAAGAGGAGTATGCTGCTGTCACATTTGTTAAGCGCTTAATCATCAATCTTGTAATGGAATTTAACCGTTTTGGCTGCGAGTGCTCGCTATCTATTAACCTTTTTTTTCCCAAGCATACGAATCGATAAACAACGACAAAAAACATACCTTCAAATATATTGACATGTCGGTAAAGTTTTCGATAAATATCCACATGAAAGATTGCTGATTAAAGAAGCAGCTCATGGAATAGGGCGAACTATATTACGTGAATTAGACCATGGCTAATTAGTAGGAAACAAACCATTAACATTAACAGTAGCATATACAATCTATTAGGGTGTAGTGAAGGTTTGGGTCTTACATGATGGTCAGTTTTAGTTCCTCAATTGTTATTTTTTTACATTAACGACCTTGATTTAGGCCTAACTAAAAATATTGCTACTTTTTCAAATGACACTAAATATGGGTTGAATTAGTGATCCTGATAACGATTCATGCTCTCCAAAAATAATTTGATACACTACCCGAAAGGTGCAATACCTTGCCAGTTGATATTTAATGTAGATAAATACATGCAGTTTAGTGAACATTGGGAAATCGACAGAAATTTCAGGATATAAATTAAACAATATTTGTTTCGCCAATAATTACGCACCATATATCTCCCGTATGAGAAGATTCACTAGCTCAATGCATTCTTGTGATGTCCGATTCCATTACCCATCTCCCTTACTCAAGGCCAGGGTAGCCAGTAACCACCAGCTATATCTCAGAAGAAAACATATATATAATTTGTTCACCAATTTGAGTGGTAACAGGGGCAAGACGCAATATCAGTGGTATCTAGATGGCTAAATAACATGGAATTAAGCAACTCAATTATTACAAAAGGTTTGGATGTCATCGTCAGTCGTGATATGAAACCAAAAAAGCAATGAAACATTGTTTGAAATCAGAGTTATTAATAGATATCTACAGTAGAAGCGTGAATAACAACAATGTAATTTTAAAACTTCACCCGTCTTTAGTAAGGCTTCACATGGATTATGTTTTTAATTTTGCTGTCCAGTGTCCATAGATTGATTAGAAGTTACGGTACAAAGAAGAATGGCAAAACAATCCAGAATAATAGAACATTAGAACATCAATAATATTCTAACGCCTGACGACTAAGGCCAAATGACACGGAATTATAGCCAGAATGGGTTAGAACATTTAACAGAAGTAAACGATTATTGAGGTAGTGAATATCATGAAATTCATGATATGGTCAGTACAAAAGAAAGGGGACTTGGGAAAGCATTAGGCTTGCATAAATTAGAAGTGTAGAGTAAGAGAGGATATGATACAGATGCTTAAGTTGTAAGTGGAATCCACAAAGACGATGTGGAAAACGGACTGCTGCTCCGTGATAAGCATGCAACAGTTTGGTAGATATGTAAAATAGGCTACCGATTGCTAGAGTAGGATCAATAACGACAGAAAGCTTTGACACATAATTAGATAGGCACATGGCTGTGATGTGCTGATTGTCAATGGGATCCGAGGTGAATGGGCCAGTCCATGGTATAAAGACTAATATTAGTCTTTATACCATGGGCCAGTCAGCCCTCTGAAAAAAATCCCTCTTTTATTATTTTTGCTATGTTATTGTTTATGTAGGCCTAGTGGAATTAGGATGCGTATTTGACAGTTTATTCAGTTATCTGCTCAACAGGTGGCGTTGTGTGTGTGTAAGTGTGAGCGTCCGAGTGTAGGGAGTGAGACAGTGAAGCACGGGAACGAGGTGGCTTCAGAGATGGGGTCGTTTCGGGCCATGAGTGAGCACCGTGCCTCATGTGAAGGCAAGATGGCAGGTGCTCGTTGTACTCTACGTGCTTCACATGATTCACTCCCTAGACTGGAACAAGACCTCACAGGCTTCACTGTTCATTGTAAAGCGGTGAATGTTAAGGCTCTCAGCCTATGCCCGAGAATATAGAAAAAACAAAAAACAAAATTATACTATTATATTCAGAGTAGAAAGGGAATATGAAAGTCAGAGGGTAAATATGACATAGTATGTGTCCCTATGATTCCTACGTAACCTCCTTAAGTTGTATAAACCCTCTAATGAAAAGCCCGATTAAACTGACAAAATTTGTCAATCCTAATGGGATTAATGAGTATATATTTATTGATCCTCATGATAAACTGGTCTCTCTATTCACCAATGATAGTTTAGGTAAAGTATTATGTGTTATATTCGCAAACAAGTTATATGCATTCACTAAGGGGGGAAGGAAGTAATAGGGGAAGATCTACCCTCTATTGCACAGATAGTGGCGGGCGAAGTGGCTAGGATGAGTTACTAAACCGAACGTGGTTGGTTTTTAGGAAAACAACTAATGGTATAGACAGGAGTGGTTAATGTGCATATTATATCAGGTCATGCTAGCTTAATAGTGTTTGGACAATATAAGTAAGGAGTTAATTAGTAAGTTAGGGGTATTAGTGGATGAGTAAAGAAATTAAGATGTTTTATAATGCTCGGTTAATATGAAATCAGCCAAGAGTGATATGATGGAAAGTATTACTCTGTATGATGACTATTATATACTGTATATTGTATGCACAATATCAACTAGGATTAACTCGCATGCCGTGTGTTCCTAGGCCTCCAACAGCGCAGTCTTCGACCCATGCGTGGTTGAGCTGAAAGTTTTCTTGTCTGAGAAAACAACTCTTGGTTGGGAGAGAGGTATCCTGACCAGGATTCGAACCCACGCAGTCCAGGTATGTTTGGGAGAGTTAGGCACCGTAACCACTCGACCATGAGCGGATATAAAGGAAGCAACCTTTATTCTTATTTGAAGAACCCCCGCCACCTCGGCTAAGTGATACAATTTTAATCGTCCTGGTACTATTATGGAGCCTCTCTGACAGTATCAAAACAACTCGTACCCAATAGTCAATGCCCTGGTCAACAAATAGTCGAGCGAAATCAAGCGTGGTTTGTATGTGCCCTTGGTTAGCTTTGGTTGACAGCTGGTGATCTATGTTTATATATCCCATCTCCTTTAATCTCTTGCGTATAGTTTCTGTAGAAGTTTGAAATTGCAAATGTTGCTTTGCTACCTCGGCGTTGGAGAATGGATGGTTATCCATATAGCCTACTGTTTAATTTCTTGGTCCTGTTATGACGTGGTTTTCCGCTTAGCTCCACTTCTATGTTGGTTTGTCATTTGTCCTTCTTCCCACCTTTTTTGCCACCGGTAAACGTTCCGACACCCCACTCCCGCTCATACCAACCATACTACAGCGTTCAGCAACCTTGCTGAATGAATGACTAGGTGTGATGTGGGTAAGAGAGTATTGAGGATTTTCTGATCACCTCAGTTTCCAATTATTACAGCTTCACGTTTATTTTTTATTTTATTTTTTTTTTTTTTTTTTTTTTACCGAAAAAAGTTCGACCTGGGAATATATTGCGTGAAGTGTTAATGCATGGTTGGAGTGGCTGTAGATATGCATGTAATCTGTAATCAGCCAATTGCCAATATCTGAATTTTGAGTGTTTGGTTGACCTGTACGGTCCAGCTAGTAATAGACCACCAACACTAAACAAGACGTCGTAAGTGGCCTCTTATTCCAGAGGCCTATTTATACTGCTAGGTCAAGAGAGGCACATTGTGTAAGAAGAATTGCCAAAATGTTTCTTTCCCGCCTGGGAATGGAACCCGTGTCCTTTTGGCTGTGAACTAAGTGCGCTAACCAATTATATGCTACGGACCACTGCGTGTGTGTGTGATTCTGTAAATTACAACTTAAATTATATACCCGGTAAACTAAATAGTGCTTAGTTATACTCCCATATATTTCCATAGTAAACAGAATTATCGAAGTTAGATTCTAAATTCATTATACGGTAACGATAATGTTCTATATTCTAATAGTAGGATATCTCATAGAAACAGTAAGAACTTTAGCTGTATATTAATACACGTTATTATCATTAATAATATTTCCTGATGCAGATGTTGCAAATAGAACTACTTGTACATTTTTCGGTAGAAAAGCACTGCAAGATGATGCATATTATAACATACCTGTATTATTTAAAGAGTGTTAATTAGATAAAAGAACACAATTATTTACACCTCATTGTTTTATCAGGGAAATCAGCGTAGAATGTGGGTTTATAACACTGAACTTTGCCTTCCGTTTCTGTGTGTGTGTGTGTTAATCTACAAATAGTGTAGCGTGAAAATCGATTGATATTAACCTCAGAGAGAGAGAGAGAGAGAGATACTGAGACTGAGACTTCTAATATGATACAAACAAATAATGATAGCAATATTGTCATATGTAGCGCCCAACGTGTGCGAGTACTGTGTGCCCTGGCTGTGGTAGTGTAGGCGGTGGGGGCTGCCTAGACACCTTGGGTCTCTGCTAGACAGGACCACACGGGCTGGGGACGGGAGTTCAAACCTAGACAGGTTGCCAGGTACCTAATTTTGCGAAACACTTAGTTGGGCTACTGTACGTCAGTTATATATAATCAAATATTTCACAAAAAGCATCTGCACACAGGGTATGATAGCACCCTTTAAAAACACAAAATATCACAAATAACAGTGTTTACACAATTCACGCGTGTTTGCATGACCTGTGCAAGTGTGCAATAAAGAAACTATGCAAATAACAAAGTTCTTGACACCAGTGCACCCAATTAATCACGTTATCATAAACCAACACTGCTTCGCACACAATGTCAATTTGATTTGATTTGCAAAACACCTTTTTTTTCAAACCTTATTGCACAGTTTCACACAAACACTCACTTTGACGTTTTCAACTTACCAGTTACGTTGAGAGATTTGACCTTCTCGTCGTAGGTGGCCTCCTTTTTTTCTTTATTCCTGAATGCCTTCAGGCCCTTATCATAAAGGAATGGTCTCTCTTGAAACCATTCGACCAGGTCTTGCTCCTGCTTTCTCTTGCCTGGAGGAGGCGTAGGATCCGAGGAGGTGTGATGCTTGGGTTCCTCCTCCTCAGTTGTGATCGCCGGTCGCTCCACTTGCCCCTCCTCCTCCAGTCCCCGCGTTGGCGATTTGGGTGAGCCAGAGTGCGATGAGTGGGACGAAGAAGGGGATGAAGTTGCAAGTATTTCGGTACTTGTGCCTGGTTGTGGGTCTTGGGGTGTGTCGTCTTGGGGTGGGTCCCTCTTCTTTGCCTTGGTTGTAGACTTCTTGGGGGCCTTCTTCAAGGTCTTCTTTGTAGTTTTTGGATTCCTTAGCATGATGAATGCTTGGAAAACGGGTGCGCGGACGGGTGTAGGTGCGTGAGATTGCGGTCGTCAAAACTAGGGTAATGACCTCCTGAAAGGACTGGCGTTTATATATGGTCAGCGAAAAGTGGGCGACCGTAGATAGTGTTATCGCAAGGGTCGCGGCGTCCCCAATATGATTTCTGTTCCCAAAGTTCGCCCTCATTCCACCTACATTCGCCCTCATTCGATCCATGTCGCCCTTTTGTCGTGTTGCATTATCTGATATTCGCCGAAACACTCACTGCATTCGCACAATCACCGCACGGTAGTCGCCATAATCGAGCAAATTCGCTCACAAGCAGCATTGCCATTAATGGCAAATCGCCATATTCGCTCCAAAGCTCGCAGGGCATTCGCCCACAATCGCCCTTAAATTATTCGCCCAACAGTCGCTCATCATTCGCAAAACATTCGCTCGATTCGCCCAACATTGGCCTAATTCGCCCACATTCGACGGTAATGGCGACTACGGGGACAAGAGTACGAATTCTGCGACTATAGTGCGACCAAGAGCGAATGAAGTGCGACAAAGGACGAAATGTCGCACAACATTCGCCAAAATTTTGAATTTGCAGCGTTTTTTTGGGTATGCTCAAAATTTACGGCGAATCAGGGGGAATCTGGGCTAACATGGGCGACTCGAGGGCGACCGTTGTGCGATTTCCGCGACAATGGGAGAACGTTCGAGCGAAAATGGCGTATTATGGAACATAGACTAAAAAGACCTGTCGCCCTCTGTCGCTGAGCATTCGCCATCGAAAAGTCACACAGTGGGATACCCCCTTTAGGTGCCCTGGAGCAAAAGTCTGTGAGCTGACCCCGTACCATCGAGTCTTCCACGCGCCAAACTTCTTCTGTTTCCTCTTCGTCATCTGAGTCTGTGATTATCTGGAAACAGTTGTGACTCTCGGTAACCGGTATGATTTTCCTGGTCTTGGGGCGAATGTTGTTACTCACGACACAGAAGTTGCCTTGAGGGGGAGCAGTCGCTATTTGTTTCTTGTGTATCGGAAGCATCTGCTGAAGTGGCTACTGCAGGCGTTGGATTGTTGGCAGTTGACGTTGAGGCATTGGTGGCAGCTGGAGTTGAAACGGTGACAATTGAAATTGGTGGTATTCCAACGTTGAGTGTTACGAACTCTTGGAGTGATTCCAGCTTCATGGTCAGGGCATTGATCTTGTTTGTGGGCTTCATCCAATTTCGCTGTCAAATCCTCTCGTTGCTGGCAGAGTCGGCAGACTTGTAGATCGCCAGTAGCAAACATGGAAGCACCCAATCTATCGGCGCAGTTCGTACAGGTGCGAGGCATGGTGACAGTCACTCTCTTCAGATCACTTCAATTGGCTTCAGCTTAGGAAGTAACTGTGGGTGTCAGGGGTATGTTTGAGAGAGTTGTTACCCATTTGACAGCTAGAGGGCCTTCCAAAACTTAAAAACAAAAATTCTAATGAGAGCCAGAATAAACTGTCAACACACGTTTTAATCCACAAGGGTTGAATAATATTTCGTAACTTATTTAATCTTCCCAATACTGCAATACTTTGATACTATATCATATAATATTATGTCAGATATACTATCTGGTCCGTCGTCCTTTAAATTCTTATGATTTTTTGTTTGTGTATTTGATTATAATTTAGGATTTTGTTTGTTTGTGCCATTTCCATGCAGTGTATTTTAGTTTGTCCCACAGGCTAAAATAAACGCCTTCCGGGACTTCCTTCACTATGAAATGATCACCCAGACCCCTTTCAAGCTAAATTTGTACATTTATTGCTGTACAAGTGTCCTGGTAGAAGGTCGATTTCTGCAAAGTTATAAGTTAATTTTCGCTCGCCCACAAAAATTAAATCGAAACATAAAAAGAAGTGAAACATCTAACTATCGCCAAACTTATGGGGTGAAACGTATTAACCCTTTTAGTACCGGTGTTGTCCTTTTAACTTTATTATGGCAACTATTAGATGATTATATTTCGTTTAAAAAGGGCCTAATACCGCAAATGATTCTTAAGCCGCAAAAAAATGGTCTAAATATAGCTAGAATAGAATTAAAAAGACGTTGCCGGTACAGAATTGGTTAACATCTGCAGACAATTCGATGGAAACAGGGAAGGCCTAAATAAATCCCTCGCGGACCAAACAAACAATAAATGCGTCATCGTATCTTGAAAGGGTTAATGTGTAAAATAAAATCATCTTCCTCCTATAATGATATCTCAGTGATACCGGGACCAAGGTCAACACAAAATCCCAGGAAGGTGACCGGTTATGATAGTTAGTTATCAACCTTTCTGGATTATTATGCCAGCACACTGTAAGTCAAGAATAGCGTCAGGACTGGAGCCTCTCTTCGAGAACCCCAGCAGCTCGCTGGTGTAGTGACTAGGGTCTTGGACTTCCACCCAGAAGGCCCAGGATCGCGCCCACGCTCGGTGCATTAAAGGTTTTTCACAAGCACTGAGTCGTTACCGTCCCTCATGAGCAAGGGGATGGGATAGTAGTACAGGACTCCAATGGAAATACGCCTAATCGGCCTTATTGGGTTATCCTTAGCTGGCGCATGCGCTAGCTTTAAGAAATATTATTATTATTATCAGATACCGGCAATGTGTGACGCAAAGAATTCCTCCCCAGAGCACCATTTTAAATTGACATGAACATTTTTCGGTAGAAAAAATCACGGCCAAAGGCTGGTTTCTCCTAAATTAGCCATATCCCAATGGTCGACCATAAACAAAAGAAGAAGAGCAGGTTGATTTCGTCGTTTAATTATTTCGCATAAATATTATTAAAACTCCACTGGCATGTACATTTCATTATACATTGCATTATATAGCACGAATCTAAATATTTCAACATTTCATAATACTGCTTATACATGAAAGATAGCTGAGCCGAAAGTGTAATCACGTGATCGAAACAGTCGTCAATAACAATATCTTCACAACCGAACTTGATGTAATTATGGATTAACTGCACTAAAAATTATGTGCAGAAGTACAAAAACAACCATAGACCATTCTACGACCAAGATAAAACTGACTAACTTTAGATTAAGGCTGCTTGGTAAAGAAATACTAATACGAAATTTGAAGACGTTTGTCTCATTAATTGACGAATTTAAGACCTTTCGCTCATTTTATTTTTCAATTTCAAGACCTTACATGCCGTTTACTTGTCGATTTTTTTCCTGGAGATACCTAGCCGGTAAATGTTTCTATCAAAATATATAAACATTTCTCTCGAGGGTTCTTGGAGATTGTTTGTTTACGCTTGATAGAGGTGTAGGTGTTATGCGAGTAGATTAGTTTTACTGCATTTGGAATGGTTTGTTAAATTCACTATCGTGAAGCTGAGAACCTAAAGTAACCAACTGGGTCACAGCTGGCTTGGACAATACAAATAGGACATCAATCTCTACCAAAGTCACAGAATACACAATTTCAGTTCACACGTTGTGGGAATTAAGACACAAATGCAGAGCAGGGACCCAGTTTATTCAACGTTTCGCCAGTAAGGATTCTTCAGGAATAACATACAGCAGGGGAGTACAGTCAACAAAATATATCTCTTACCATAAGGAAACTACACAACAAAAACAACCGCATGAAATGTTCAAATAGTTTAATCTGGCTCTCGACTCATTAATAAATATGCAAGTGGTTTGGCTAGTGAAAAGGAACCTTTATTTTAGTTCATGGAATCATTCATTACGATATGAGTTGACTCAAAGCATCTACGTTTAACAGTATTTGTTTCACATTTTATCAATCTAGCTTCATTATATTTCATTATGTGTCCGGTATCTAGTCTATGGATGACCATGGCGTTGCTTAACCTAAATGTCTTCATATCGGTTTCATGTTCTTTTATTCTTTTCTGTAGGCCTTGGTACGTTTCGCCTATATATACTTCATTACATGTGGTACAGTACATGGTATTTTGTATACACCTGCTTCGCTGTTGTCATTTTTGCGTGTATTTACTTTTTTTCACAATACTACCAATGGTGACATTTCCTGTTCTAATTGTTTCGACTCCTGCTTCCTTCAAAACATGTGATACATTATCCGCTACATTTGACTTAGGCAGAATTATTAGTTTTTTGGGTTTTTCTTTGCGTTCATTCCTACCGTGGATTATGTGAGCTTTCTTCTTGGCCTTGAGTATAAAGAATGGAGGGTAATTTAAGTCAGTGAAAGTTTTAAAAATGTAGTCAAATATTCGTCCGAACAAATTCTCAAGGCACAAAGATAAAAACCTATCACAATACCTAATTTGGTCCTGCTATCAGTAGAAGAATACAAATGTACAAAATAAATTTTGTTGGTGACTTTTCTAAAAACTTTAAACTTTAAATCATTTCCGTCTTTTATTAAAAGAGCATCAAGAAAGGGTATTTATCGTCATTTTCATATTCTATTGTAAACTGAATACTGGGTTCTACGCTGTTAATTCTATTTCTAAGGTTCTCTAAATCTAATCTACGAGAGGCTATCACTAGAACGTCATCTACATATCTATACCAGGTCATATCTCTAGGGACTATCCTACTAAAGCTATCTGATTCTAAACGTTCTAAAAATAAATTAGCTAAAATGCCACTAAGTGGACTACCCATTGCCATTCCAGATTGTATTTCTTATGTAGGTAGGGTACAACTAAGTGGACTACCCATTGCCATTCCAGATTGTATTTCTTATGTAGGTAGGGTACAACTAAGTGGACTACCCATTGCCATTCCAGATTGTATTTCTTATGTAGGTAGGGTACAACTAAGTGGACTACCCATTGCCATTCCAGATTGTATTTCTTATGTAGGTTGGGTACAACTAAGTGGACTACCCATTGCCATTCCAGATTGTATTTCTTATGTAGGTAGGGTACAACTAAGTGGACTACCCATTGCCATTCCAGATTGTATTTCTTATGTAGGTAGGGTACAACTAAGTGGACTACCCATTGCCATTCCAGATTGTATTTCTTATGTAGGTAGGGTACAACTAAGTGGACTACCCATTGCCATTCCAGATTGTATTTCTTATGTAGGTAGGGTACAACTAAGTGGACTACCCATTGCCATTCCAGATTGTATTTCTTATGTAGGTAGGGTACAACTAAGTGGACTACCCATTGCCATTCCAGATTGTATTTCTTATGTAGGTAGGGTACAACTAAGTGGACTACCCATTGCCATTCCAGATTGTATTTCTTATGTAGGTAGGGTACAACTTTGACATGAATCAAGCCTCATCTATATAGTTAGTTAGTTAGTTAATTCTTTATTTCATAAAAGGTTACATGGTAACATTTTACATATATACAGATAGATTCAGACTCAAATCTTTATTTCATAAAAGGCAACACAATTAACTTTTTACATATATACAATAGAGATAACAGTAACCTCATACATTACCGCATTCTAGGTTCATGGTTTTGTACAAACATAATTCTTGACTTGATAGCATTTATATCATTAGTTTTCAAATCTGATACGTCATATTCATGTAATAGGATATGGTTAACTTCCTTTCCTAACGATAGGTATTCATCAAGGTTTAATAAACATTTCTGTAAAAACTTGCAAGGTTTTAGGAGACATTTGTGAGCAAATCTAATTTTTAACCAATTCATTAAATGATTAAATGTCATTAGTCCAACCAATTCACATGCATGATGATTACTTTCCCAATATTTTAATTTCAGCATTTTCTTTATTGCTTTGTGGTAACCAATTGCAAATTGCTTAAGAGGAAGTTTGCACTTTTTGTTATAAAACCATAATTCAGAACCATAAAAACTTGAGCAGTAACTTTGGAACAACTGAGTAAAAACCCTAACATTAACATTAGCAAATTTACGTAAAATACAATTAAATTCATTATAAAACTTGTTACGACACCTAATTACGTCTTTGTCATTATTTAAATTATCATCTATTATAAACCCTAGATACTTTTGTTCATTAACAACATTCAATATCTCTCCACATAGCATCAACTTTGGCTTTAAGTTTTTATCTTTATTGTCTTTGAAATACATGCATGATGATTTATTAATATTAATGTCAATATCAATTTCTTTTGCTTCATTTCCAAGCATATTTAGTAAACACTGTAATAGAGATGAGATCGAAAGGATATGGATCACAATAAAGGGTATAAAATACTTATAAAGTCACTTTGTATAAATAAGTGAACTAAAGATGAACACTGTAATCAGAATACGTATACAGAATAACGTAGTGAGTCAATATAGAATTACAAAACAAATAATACGGAGAGGTTTGGTCTCAACAACAAATAATTAATATCCTGACGGTAAAAGGCAACCACAAAGGATTAGCCGACAAGGTAGGTCACGAGTACTGCGATATGACTCACGATATAATTTGACTATGGAAATTAGGATATTAACTGAGGTCTGAATAACTTGCACGTTAATTCATAAAATTAATTATAATTATCTCAATAAACTCAAAGAATCAAAGAAGTGAAGAATAAACTCATTCAACGAATAATAATTAATTAAACCAGCACACTTGGCTGAACGTCGCCTCTAATTAATTAAAAAAGGCACACTTGGCTGAAACGTCGCCTCACAGAGGGTTAAGCGGAGTGAAGGACTGACTGGAATTGTTAAGTCAATAATAAATATAGCTTGCCTGAAGGTGAGGTCAGGGAGCGGAGCTTTTAACGTAAGTCTACTATACTAGACGCACAAACAACTCTCTCTCTATTCACTTATCTTATGAAAACGTACCCAGCCAACAATAAACACAAATTAAGATCTGCTGGGTGTTCACAAGAATTTACGTGTAGAGCGTTGTATATAAATCCCGAACTAATATATGTAAAGCTCTGATCTAGAATATAAGAGATATATTCACAGAATTATACATATCCCTGCAAATAGAATATGGAATGTTCTCGCAATACGAGGGGCGATAGCAAAATAGGAGAGAATCGACAATCTCTAATATTAACGTTAAATTGAACACTGCATATCTTAAACACCCTTCGCAATATTTAAATAAAAAACACTTTACACAACGAGAAGCGCTTAAGTTTTGGGATGGAAGTATAGGTGACGTAGCCCATGAGAGAGATCTGATCAGGCGTAGTGACCAGGTCCGACGTAGTCCAGCGGTGTCCCAGACACTCACCCACACACACTCCTACAGGTATCCTCGCTGGTCCTCGGGACACACCTCCGTCGGGTACTTTTACGGGGAGAATGGCTTGCCCCAGACGGAAGTACTACCGCAATCGAGATCGGAAGGATGTTGCGTACAGATTACAGATCGTGAGAGCATGTGTTCCTTAGCCTCGATTGTTGCCTACTGAACCTTGGTTCGTAGAGGTGATATTTCGATTTCATTTTTAGTCACGGATAAGGCTTCTCGAGATAAAAAGGTGTTGAGAAATGTAGTTTTTAAATATTGCTCCGGTTATTAACAATCTTAAAAATATAATGCATACGTACGTACATGGTTATATGGGTGAACACATTCTTTATTTATTAACATTAAATAGCATGAGGTAATGGTGTATGGGAACTAGTGAGAATTTATTTAGTGATTTATGCATTTTTAGGCACTATTCTTCATATGTTAAAAACAATCTTTATTACGAAGGAAATTGGAAAGATAGTATGTGTCCCCTTTTTGTGTCGTAGTGGCAATGGTCAGGGTAGAGTCGTCTTGCAAATTCAAAAGGGGATTCATGCCTTAATTGCATAAACATATGCTCATCATAATCCATGTCTGGTTCTTGGGAGTATGACGGTCATGTTCTTTTTTTGGGGAAGTGGTTAATGAGGGAGGATTAACAGGTACCGTAGGGGAGGCAGGGGTATGGGGGCACGTTGAATTTTGGATAGGGGTAACTTATGTATTTGTTTTTCCTTCCTCTATGAGGGTAGACTTCCCTATATGTTGTTGTCCTCGGATGTTTGCAATCCTGCTCTCCGTCAGCAATTGTTGAGGTTGATGAGTAGGAGTTACTTCTGGGGCTGTCATTTCAGTAGGGAAGAAACTAAAATATATAATTTATATATATATATATATATATATATATATATATATATATATATATATATATACTGTATATTGAGTATATATCACAAATACACGTGAGCCACTAAATTTTTCTAATCTCTCAGTGGGGTTCGAACCGCCGACCGTCAGGACGATAGCCGACGCTTTAACACCTTACGAGCGGCCTATGCGGTTTATTTATGTGTACCGCACAGCGGGGTGTTTTTAGCCAAAATAGGGCTGTTTACGTGATCATTTTCATGCCTAAATAAGACCCAGAACGTAAAACAAGTACCTATCCCTGAAAGGGCATAAACAGAGCTTTCGAATGACACCATAACGATCCTTGTATGATGGATAGTTTTCTTGCAATAACCGTGCAACGCGAGTGCAAAAAGCAGGTAATTCGGTACTTTCAGTACATAATTGAGTATGTAGCGAGTGAGAGAGGGAGGAGGGAGCTGAGATTTGTGTCAGTAGGTTCGCCGCGGTGGTCTGGAGCAGTCATACGCTCGCTAGTCTCCTGCCACCACTTGTCTCTCTCTCTCAGCCACATTACGTGCTGAAATTGCCACTCGAGTTATGTCGAGCGCCGCCACATAGTCCAGCTTTATTTAACTCGACTTATGTTGCTCGCCGCTAAATAAGGGTTAATAGTATGTATATACAGTATATATTAGTGATTATGGCAACAATTATCGTAACGTAACCCTTGACCACTAGGCGAGATTATAGGGGGAGGGGGTACTTTTGCATTATATTTACTTATATATTTATTTAGTTATATAAATATTTATATTTATATAGGCCTACACTGTATATATATATATATATATATATATATATATATATATATATATATACTGTATATATATGCAGTATATATATATATATATATATATATATATATATATATATATATATATATATATATATATGTATATATAAAACTAAATAAGTATATAGGTAAATATAATGCAAAAATACCCCCCCCCCCTATAATCTCGCCTAGTGGTGAAGGGCTCTTCATCCTTTACGTCATTTTTGCCTTAATCACTAATGGCTTGAGGGCCGCGCTATTAATCACTAATGGCTTGAGGGCCGCGCTATTAATCACTAATGGCTTGAGGGCCGCGCTATTAATCACTAATGGCTTGAGGGCCGCGCTATTAATCACTAATGGCTTGAGGGCCGCGCTATTAATCATGCGGGAATGGTTGGTAGTGTGGACATTAAGGGGGGTCACCGTTTTTGTTTAGCTTTCTCTCCTTTTCTCTCTTTCCCTGGCTTGTATCCATTCGGCCCCATTCAGTCGACTGTTTTAGGACGATTACCCCTATCCAGGTGTCAATTTTTTACTGGTGAGCGGTAGCAAGCCACCATATATATTTTTTTGTTGTGACAGCAAGCTAACTTTTTACATTTTTCGATAGAAAAATGTCTCCGGCGAAGGCGGATTTCTCCATACAATGCTGGCTCGCTGTCGCTCGCCAGGAAGAAATTGACACATGGATGGGGATAAATGTCTTAAAACAGTTGGCTGAATGGGGCCGAATGGATACAAGCCAGAGAATGAGAGAAAAGGAGAGAAAAAGAAAAAAAGCAGGTGACCCCCCTTAAGGCTCCTTAAATATGAGTTACTGGGGCAGTAAAAGGCCAAGCTCAATTCCAGTGGCGGCAGATATTGGAAAATGGTAGAGGGAATTCCGGCGGGGTTTGCTGGAAAACAGAGTTTTCATGCGAGAGACATTAGAACAGTCTACTGATTCCCGGACTGTTCAACCACTTTGAAGGGGCTGAGCTGGTTTTTCTGGTCCCTTTCTCCTTCATGTTTAGCCCCATTGGTTTTTATATTGTAAGACGTTTGACCCATTAGTTTGGCGATTTCAAGACCTTTCGCCCATTTTCGTTGTCAATATTTAGACTTTCCGTGCCATTTAGGTGTAAAAAAAAATCCTGGCGAGCGATAGCGAGCCTGTAATTTAGAAGGAACCGGCCTTTTGCCAGGAAATGTTTCTACCGAAAAATTTACAAATATATCTTGAAAGGGGATCCTGGGGTTGTATATTTACGTTTGCTGAAGGTCTAGGGAGGAAACCAAGAATATAATAAATATATGAACAACAAATCGAGCAAACAAATGAACCACCTCCTCTTAACCAATCTGTTATAACCTTATCCTACTACTTGTATTCCTTCAAGCTCCGTGTGGCCAAACATGTCAACTCCAACACACCTTGAATGTGACCCTCTGCCACCCATTCAGTTTGAAGAGACAACGTACAGCCGCCGCGCTAATAAGCGATGTCTAGGCACCAAGTATTTTTGTATCAATAATTGGCATCAGCAATATCTAAGCTTCATTTCTTCATATCGAGTGAAATATACAAACATTTTCCTACACATACCCACCCTATTCAACATCTAACAGACATTAATACAGCACAGAGCAAGCCAAACGTAATGACAGCTGGGACATGACTTATTAGCGCGCCCGTACCTTGTTCATTATAAGTAGGTCATAAATCCCGACCCTAACCTCTCATATATGAATCGTGATCATGTGCTGTACTTATATATATATATATATATATTTTTTTTTTTTTTTTTTTTTTTTAACACCTTAAGAGCGGCCTATGCGGTTTATTTATATGTACCGCCCAGCGGGGTGTTTTTAGCCAAAATAGGGCTGTTTACGTGATCATTTTCATGCCTAAATAAGACCCAGAACGTAAAACAAGTATCTATCCCTGAAAGGGCATAAACAGAGCTTTCGAATGACACCATAACGATCCTTTTATGATGGCTAGTTTTCTTGCAATAACCGTGCAACGCGAGTGCAAAAAGCATGTAATTAGCCACTTTCCCGATACAATTCCTTATATAGCGAGTGAGAGAGGGAGGAGGGAGCTGGGATTCGTGTCAGTATGTTCGCCGCGGTGGTCTGGAGCAGTCATACGCTCGCTACTCTCCTGCCACCACTTGTCTCTCTCTCTCAGCAACATTACGTGCTGAAATTGCCACTCGACCTATGTCGAGCGCCGCCACATAGTCCAGCTTTATTAAATACGACTTATGTGGTGAGCCGCTAATTAAGGGTTAAAGAGACAATGAACGGAGGAAGGAAAAACACAGATAAAACAAAAAGGTCCATGTGCCTAAAGGCATCCTCCATTCATAAAATGTTTGTAACAACTGGATTTAAACATTTGTAGATGGCAAGTTTGTGGAAAGCAATTCGAGGGAAGTGAATTCCAAAGAGTAGTAGCTCTGGGGATAAATTAATTCTGATAAGCAGAAGTTCTGCATTGTGGAGGAGAAAGTGTAAATTCATGGGCGCTCTCAGCTGCCCTAGTTCTACGGGGAAAGATTTGGAGAGGCGGCACAATTGAAGCAAGTTCCTCGGAACAATTGCTGTGAAAATATCTGTAGAATAATGCAAGGGATGCAATGTTTCTTCGTATGGATAATATAGGAAGGTCCTGTGTGATTGCAGGGTTATTGATTAATCTAATAGCTTTATTTTGAATTTTGTCCAACTGCCTCAATGCAACCACTCCACTTCCACCCCACAGAGGTGAACAGTAATCCATCTGAGAACGCACATGACTTTTATATATTACGGCCAACTGCTCGTCAGTGAAGAATTTTCGAACTCTGTACAGGAGTCCCAGTTTTTTAGAGGCATTCTTAGCAATGCTTTTAACATAATGTGTCCAGCTCAAGTTAATAGTTAATGTTACACCGAGAATGTCAATACTAGGGGAAGTGGGAATATTTACATCATTACAAAATATATGGGAGTCAGTGAGATTCTGTCGGTTAGAAAATTGAATGTACTTGGTTTTCTGTGCATTAAAGGAAACTAGATTCTCTTGTCCCCATTCATTAATTCTAGAAAGGTCCTGGTTCAGAGAAAGTGCAGTGTTTATTTTTGAATTTATAAGATCGGGTTGGGTGAAATAATTGGTAAATGTGAAGGAACTGTGGAGTGTTGAGTCATCTGCGTAGGAATGTATTGGATTATGAGTGGTAGATATGAGATCATTGATATGAATGAGGAACAGAGTTGGGGCCAACACTGATCTCTGGGGAACACCAGCATTTATTGAGTGAAATTGAGAATAAAGGCCATCTACCATTACACATATTTTTCTGTTATGAAGATTAGAAGAAATTAGTGGAACTAATGATGCAAGGCCGTAGTGTGACATCTTCGGCAATAAGGATTGATGCCAGACTCTATCAAATGCCTTTGATATATCCAGTGCTATTGTATGTGTTTCACCATGTTGGTCTGTAGCTTGATTGATTTGATGCGTAAGAAGGCAAAGAATGTCTGCAGTTGAGTATTTAATATAATTTCAAAGACTTTACCAAGAGTGGAAGTTATAGCTATTGGTCTGTAGTTTGATGGATCTGAAGAGGCACCTTTTTTAGGAACTGGATGAATGTTTGCTTCTTTCCAGGGTACTGGGAAGCATGAGGTATGAGTACACAGACGGACAAATTTTGCCAATACAGGAGCGAGCACCAAGGAGCAATTCTTAAGTACTATTGGAGGAATTTCATCTGGACCAGGAGCCTTATCTACTGAGAGATTCTGCAAAATAGTTTTGACATGTCTGGTGTGGATCTTAAGTGAGGGAATTTCAGGCGAATTAAAATTAAGTACAGGGACATCTTGATTTATTTCATCTAAGGTTGAGTTGGTGGAGAAAATATCCGCAAGAAGGTTAGCTTTACCTCGTGGGTCACTTACAAGATTGCCAGTCAGAGATTTTAATGGTGGAATGGATGAAGCAGTAGTGAAGTTGGATTTGAATGAGTTAAGAGTAGACCAAAATATTTGGTTATCATTTGGATTATTTAGAAGTTTATTTGCCTGCTTGTGGAGAAAGTTTGATTTAGTTAGGTTTAATACAGTTTTGGCATGATTTCTGATGTTTCTAAAGTAATTAAAGGCCTCATGTGTTTTTGATCTTGTGTATGCATTGTAGGCTATTGTTTTTTGTTCAGTTACTCTAGCACAATTATGGTCAAACCATTTAGGTGAATTAGATCTTTTAATGTACTTTTGATGAGGAATAAAAGTTTCCATTCCAATTTTTACAAAATCTTGTATGTGGCTCAAGCTGGAGTGTGCATCATTAGAAAAGAAAGAGGTCCAGGGAACATCAATAAAGAAACCTTGAAGACCCTCCCAGTCTGCCCTATCGTAATGCCATTTAGTCACCAAAACAGGTTCATAGTGGGAAGGTGTGGTAGGTGATAGACAGGTGGCCTGTATCAGACAGTGATCAGAAGATCCAAGCGGGGACCTCACTGTAACACTGTCTCACTGACCTCACTGTCTTGATGGTGTAATGGTTAGAGTGTTTAAGATCTGTACGTGGTAACCAAGGTTCGAATTCCAGTATGATCACATGTCTTCATCAATTCCATTAGGTGGTGTTTGGTGTTGCGTGTAAAATTAATACATTATAATACTAAAAAAAAAAAAAAAAAAAAAAAAAATATATATATATATATATATATATATATATATATATATATATATATATATATATATATATCTAATTTTGTTTTTTTTATTATATTGAGCTGTCATTTCTACCATATGGAAAGAGTTTATCAGTAGATAGGTTTGGGCAATTATTATGTTCCTTCCAACAACCAACCATACTCCTAAAATCGATTAATGAAATTTACAAACACATGTGGCAGTCCGTGGACTCGAACCCAGGATGCTCACACCGAAAATCAACACCTTATACATCGCACCACGAAGACAGTTAAAGGTTGGTGGACACTGCCTACGATTTATTATGCAACTTCGAATCCTGCATATCAATCTAAGCATGTACACACATCCCAACTGCAACTCACGTAGGCTATGCATATGTGAATGGAAAGAGCAATTAATGGGGCCTTAACCACTTAGGGAAGTCCTCTCGATAAATTACTCCTGAACCAATATCAATTATTATGTTCCTTCCAACAACCAACCATACTCCTAAAATCGATTAATGAAATTTACAAACACATGTGGCAGTCCGTGGACTCGAACCCAGGATGCTCACACCGAAAATCAACACCTTATACATCGCACCACGAAGACAGTTAAAGGTTGGTGGACACTGCCTACGATTTATTATGCAACTTCGAATCCTGCATATCAATCTAAGCATGTACACACATCCCAACTGCAACTCACGTAGGCTATGCATATGTGAATGGAAAGAGCAATTAATGGGGCCTTAACCACTTAGGGAAGTCCTCTCGATAAATTACTCCTGAACCAATATCAATTATTATGTTCCTTCCAACAACCAACCATACTCCTAAAATCGATTAATGAAATTTACAATCACAGACCGTTTACGCCAGCCCTTCCTGAATTTTAAGAGCTTGGGGCTGACATTTTTGGTCTAATATAATGAACAGACTATTGCTACAGATAACCTTGCCTTATTTGTCTATCTTACGCATAGGAATAAATATTATACGCACTTTATTTAGCCTTAGAAGCCTGGTTATGCATGTGAAGTAAATCAAAACTGATATAGACATGAATATATTAAAATATAGTTTTTAGTTTGCTCCCTAGACCTCCATCAAGCTTATAAATAATAACTCCAAAGACCCCTTTTCTAGATAAATGTGTACATTTGTCGGTAGAAAAATGTTCCGAAAGGTTGGTTTCACCTAAATTGTAAGTTTGCTATCGCTCGCAAGGAAAAAAAATCGACACGTAAATGGCACGAAAGATCTTAAAATTGAAAAGGAAATGGGCGAAATGTCTTCAAATCACCAAACTAACTAAGTGTAGGAACATGTTTGTATATCTCACTCGAATCGAATATACCAAGTTTTAGATATTCCTGATACCAATTATTGATTAAAATAAACTTGGTGCCGAGAATGACTTACTTGGCCACTGTACTTGAGTGGGGAGGGAAATGTAGCTTTACTATACCTTGTTCATTATAGGTACGCCACAAATCCCGACCCTAACCTCGCATTACTCCAAAAGGACTTCAGTAATTGAGCTGTTACTTCTATCATTTGGGGAGAGTCAACCAGTAAATAGGTGTGGACAAGTATTGCCATTTTGCTCCAGCCCTGCCTGAGTTATATGAGGTTAGAGTTAAGGGGGATGGCCGTATTTAGTTCATCAATAATACATCTTTCTTCTTATTTTTGTTTTTTAGTTTCCTCCTTAGACATCCATCAAGCTTAAACAAATACCCCCCAAGACCCTCCTTCAAGATGGATATATAAATTTTTCGATAGACAAATTTCCCAGCCATCGGTTCCTTTTAAATTGTAGGCTCGCTATCACTCACCAGGAAACAGGTCGACACCTGAATGACAAGAAAAGACAAAGAAATAGGGCGAAAGGTCTTATAATCGCCAAACTAATGGGCCGTACGTCTTAAAATCTGAAAACTAATGGGGTTAAACATGAGGAAGAAGGGGAGCCAGAAAAACCGACCATAACCCCTTAATATTATGGCCTACATATGCAGAACAGGGTATATCCAGTTGTTAGGATTATATCCAGTTGTTAGGATTATATCCAGTTGTTAGGATTATATCCAGTTGTTAGGATTATATCCAGTTGTTAGGATTATATCCAGTTGTTAGGATTATATCCAGTTGTTAGGATTATATCCAGTTGTTAGGATTATATCCAGTTGTTAGGATTATATCCAGTTGTTAGGATTATATCCAGTTGTTTGGATTATATCCAGTTGTTAGGATTATATCCAGTTGTTAGGATTATATCCAGTTGTTAGGATTATATCCAGTTGTTAGGATTATATCCAGTTGTTAGGATTATATCCAGTTGTTAGGATTATATCCAGTTGTTAGGATTATATCCAGTTGTTAGGATTATATTCAGTTGTTAGGATGATATCCAGTTGTTAGGATGATATCCAGTTGTTAGGATGATATCCAGTTGTTAGGATGATATCCAGTTGTTAGGATTATATCCAGTTGTTAGGATTATATCCAGTTGTTAGGATTATATCCAGTTGTTAGGATTATATCCAGTTGTTAGGATTATATCCAGTTGTTAGGATTATATCCAGTTGTTAGGATTATATCCAGTTGTTATCGTCAAATGGTCATTCATTAATGCCTGTTAATTATGGACACCCTTCTCCCTCAAGCTTTACATAATTAGTTTTAGTATTATAACCTTTCGCCCCATTTCTTTGTCAATTTGAAGACTCTTGGCAGGACCATATTACCAGTCTTGCTAAGGCAGTCTCCCAGAAGCTGGGTGTGCTCAACCGCCTCAAGCGGTTCTTTACCCTTGCACAACTGCAGCTCTGTACAACAGTGCGTCCTTGTATTGAGTATTATTCACATGTGTGGGGAGGATCCTCTTACACCGCACTCCTAGATAAAGTAGAAAGGAAAGCCTTTCGTATCATTAACCCAGAAACGCCGAGAACACTCTTAAGAGGTTTTGGTGGGCAAAGGCGACGATCCTCTTAAGAGGTAAGGCCTAAAAAAGCCTTTTAAAGCACTTAAAACAAGAGAATTGGTGATTAAGTGAGATGATTCCCCTCTATACCCCTATCACTCCTCCACATGTGTCAAAACCCCCTCTTTCCCCCTCCCCACTTCAATTATCACCTATTTATCCTATTATTCCCTTGTTTATTGGTGTATTTACCACGTCAATATCTCAAAACCGGTTCCAAGGTGTGGTGCTGCATGTGTCTACTGTGTGGAGAAAGAAAGAGAGAGAGACAGGCTTCAGTCTCCCACTAGGCTTCGAGAGAGGAGGGTGTCAGCCTCGTGTGTCTCTAACCTCATGAATGAACGGTCGGCAATAATTCACAATTTTCAACCATCAAATGCTATTCCCACTTGTTTTATTGCTTTTACATGTTAATATCTTCATATTAAACGTAAAATAGGCGCTTATGAATAAGTAATAACGACATTTATTGTAAAATTACGATTATAGGCGGGAATGAAGCCTAATATGGCCGCCCAGTAGTAGGGTGTTCACTACACACAGCTCGCCTTTTAGAGGTTAACTCCCGTCTACTCACCAACTCTCTGCAATCTCTCTCTCTCTCCGCTGCAATGTTCCATCTCTCTCGCTAGTCTATCGCTACTACAATAATCAGTGCTCCTCAGAGCTTTCCCAGTGTATACCACCTCTTCTATGTAGGGTATGTAGTACCCATCTTGCAACACAATCCCACCCCTACTCTGTGCAACTCTCCAACCCAAGAGTGAAATGTTATTCTCAGTATATCTTCTATTCAACTGTCTGGAACTCTCTCCCATAGTCTTTCCCTCTTCCTATGGCTTAAATTGCTTCAAACTCTGTGTGTCTATGCATTTTGGCTCGAACGTCCCTTGATTTTGTCATTGTCACTCTTTCAACTCTGGGGGAGGTACTTGCTACAGGCAGTTATGTCTTTTGTCTCCCTCACTCACATAGAGAACACAGAAAACAAAAGTTATGTGTCTATTTATTCATGGCGAGCAATAGCGATCCTGAAAGTTGGGAGGAATCAGCCTCTGGACATTTTTCTACCAAAACATAGAGAGAGAGAGAAAAAAAAATCAAATAAAGACAAATAAAACATCGTTAAATGTATACAAATATTATAATAATAATAATAATAATAATAATAATAATAATAACAAAATGTATGCTTTAATTATGATACAGCCAAACTATATAATTATAAGAGGGGTTTCTAGCAAGGAAAAGGTTAAAACAAATATAAAGTAACAATCTAACTCTGAGAGGTAGTTCTTAAGGGGAAGAAAATTGTCTTAAGATAACCATAATGAAAAAAAAATTGGCGTCAGCTGTATGAGAGAGAGATATATATATATAATTACATAGATTTACATATATACACAGACTACACAGACCTTGCGGTCCCTACTAGGTAGTCCGGACTTAATGCTAGACTAGAATTTGCTACAAAGTGGAAGGCAAGCATAGCAAAGAAGAAGGCCTCTCCCCACCCACCTCTCCCTCCGACCGTTGGTCGGCATGAAATTAAGTTGGGGAAAGAAGTCACCCAGAGCAGAATGAGAAAAAAAAATACAAACTTCTACTGGGAAATTATAGTAAAGAACGAAGATGCGAAATATTATATACTACTGATGCTTATTTTATTTTTTATTTTTTTATTATTATTCCCACCTCCTCCAAATGAATGTCTAGACTTCTTTTGAAAGTGTCAATTGTCTTACATTGTACCACTTTCTCAGGCAATTTGTTCCACTCTCTCCGCCGCAATATTGCATCTCTCTCGCTATTATATCGCTACTATAATAATCAGTGTTCCTCAGAGCTTTCCCAGTGTATACCACCTCCTTTACGTAGGGCACGTGGTACCCGTCTTGCACCTCAATCCCACCCCTACTCTGTGCAACTCTCCAACCCAAGAGTGAAACGTTACTCTCAAACATTCTTCTACTCATCAGCTGAGCTGTGGAACTCTCTCCCAGAATCAGTAATTCCCTCTTCTATCTATCTATCTATTGCCTGACGCCGCGATCCCCGAAGGGGTGGCCACGAACGAACCGCCCCCATGCACCTCTGTCCCCAGTCAGTCGACGCCCCTCCCCCCAACCAGCACCGCCTTCGTTCATGTAGTTCCTCACTCCATCCTTCCACCTCATATTCGGTCTACCTCTCCCCCTCTGTCCCTCCACCTCGCTCTCGTACACCCTCTTAGTCATTCTCTCACTTTCCATACGTTCCATATGGCCGAACCATCTCAAGTTGTTCCTTTTCACACTTTCCAGCACATCTACCTCCACACCACACCTCCTTCTTACTTCCTCATTAGTCTGTCTATCCCTCCATGTAACTCCGCACGCACTCCTTAAGTAATTCATTTCCACTGCTCTCACTCTTGGTCTGAGTCTCTCAACCAACGTCCATGCTTCGCTTCCGTAAGTCAGTGTCGGGATTACCACACTGTCATGCAAGGACTTCTTCACTTCCATACTGACCACCCTATTTCTTGTTACTGCTTTTAGCGTTCCTACAACCCTCTTCCCCTGTTGTACCCTCTCCCGCACCTCTTCATCCATAGTCCCATCTTTACTCAACACACTGCCCAGATACTTAAAAGAGTTGACGATCTCCATAGCCTGACCGTTCAGCTTCACCTCACACTCTGTGACTTCACCCTTTTCGAAGACCATAACCTTGCTCTTCCCCGTATTTACCTTCAAATTCCGTTTTTCGCACACTGTTCCAAACTCATTTACCAGACCCTGCAACTCCCATTCATTATCACTCATCAGAACTGTATCATCCGCAAACAGCAGTATAGGTAGCTTCCACTCAATTCCCTCCCTTTTCAGCGATACACCAACATCCACTGCTCTTGATAGTATTTCTTTCATAACTCCATCCATATATACAGTAAACAACCACGGGGACATCACACACCCCTGTTTCAAACCAACATTCAGGTCAAAGAACTCGCTCTGCTCACTCTCCACACGTACTGCCGCCTTTGCACCCTCATACATGCTCTTCACTGCTTTCAGCAACTTGCCCTCTACTCCGTATATTCTAAGTACTTTCCACAAACCTTCCCTATCCACTCTGTCATAGGCCTTCTCCAAGTCCATAAAGGCAACATACACCTTTTGTTTCTTCTCCAGATACTTCTCCACAACACAATTCAGGGTAAAAATCTGATCTACACATCCTCTTCCCTTCCTAAAACCTCCCTGCTCGTCGCCTATCCATTTCTCCGTTCTCACTCTCACTCTCTCAATCACTACCCTACTGTATACCTCTGATGGTACCCCCCACCCTCTTCCTTCCTATGATTTAAATTGCTTCAAACTCTGTGTGTCCAGGCATTTTGGCTCGAACGTCCCTTGATTTTGGCCCTGTCACTCTTTCAACTATGGCGGAGGCACGCGTACTCACTATAGGCAGTTATGCCTTTTGCCTCCCTCAATCACATAGAGAGAAAAAAAAAAAAAATCGAGGACCACACTGTAGGTGAAGAAGTTCTTTGTGACATCGAGATTCGCCCTTCTGGTTTTTAATTTCATTCCATTTCCCTGAGTTAATGAACTATTATCTATTTGGAAAAGTGAATCTACATCAATTTTGTCAAATCCCTTTAGTATCTTGAAACACTCGATTAATTGACCTCGCAATCTTCTTTTCTTAAGTGAAAATAAATTTAAATTGTTTAGTCTTTCATTTAAGATTTAATTCTTAGTGACGGAATCAACTTTGTCGCTCTACGCTGCTATTTCTTAGTGACGGAATCAACTTTGTCGCTCTACGCTGCACCGACTCGAGATTCCCAATGTCCTTGCTTAGATAAGGAGACCAAAATTGCACACCATATTCAAGATGTGGCCTCACTATGCTTTTAAATAAAGGTACTATAATGTTCTCATTCATATAAGTAAAATTTCTCTTAATATATCCCAATGCTCGATTTGCCTTATTCGCAGCTGCTGCATATTGATCTGAGGTCTTTAGGTTTTCACATATAGGGACCCCCAGGTCTTTAACTAATGCACTTGTTTTGATTGGCTAACCTTTCATCTTGTATTCATATTTTTTGTTTTTATTACCCATTTTGCAAGACCTGGCATTTGTCAACATTGAATGGCATCTACCATTTTCCCGCCCACTCTACTATTTTATTTAAATCATATTGCAGTTTATTTCTGTCTTCTTCATTTAATACTGATTTCCTATCTTTGTGTCATCAGCGAACATTGAGATAGTATTATTTAGTTCAACATCGATGTCATTTATATAGATTAGAAACAAAATTGGCCCCAGGACCGATCCCCGAGGCACTCCACTATAAACAGGCATCCACTCAGATTCTACTCCATTTATCACTACTCTCTGCCTTCTGTTTGTCAGCCAGCTTTTTATCCAGGCATGATTTTTTCCTTTAATGCCCAACACTTCCAATTTCTTCAATAATTTTCCATGAGGTACCTTATCGAATGCCTTTTTGAAATCTAAGTAAATTATGTCTAATGATTTAGTAGAGTCGTTATGTGTAAATAGTTTATTATAAAATTATATAAAATTTGTTAAGCATTACTTACTGGATCTAAAGCCATGTTGGCTTTCTCTTATTAATTTGTTTGACTCCAGATCATCTACTATCTTGTCTCTCAGAATTGTTTCCATAATTTTTCCTATGATTGACGTTAAACTGATTGGTCTATAATTATTTGCTTGGGCTTTATTTCCTTCCTTAAATATTGGAGTGATATTTGCAGTTTTCCAATCACTAGGTACGGTTTCCTGATTGAGCAACAAGTTAAATATGTTAGTTAACCTAAGAATTGCGCATAGGGGGTATGAGACACCACACGCCTGTGCACACGCATTTGAGCTGTTCCCATCACTAACATCGTTATTTTACCATAAATATCGTTAATATTTATTCATATGCGCCTATTTTACCATTAATATGAAGATATTAACCAGTTACAACAATAAAACAAGTGGAAACAGCATTTGGATGGTCAAAATCGGCGATAGAGGCCGGGAGTTACATAACCAAAGGCTGAGGCAGCCTCCCACTCCTCCACTCCTCCCCATGTATGGAGAGACACTGTTGCGTAATACTCTCTCTCTCGCTCTTTCCTACGCTTGGTAACAATGATGACAACGCCCTGCTTGCAACTTGATAATGTTAGCATGAAAATAGACCACAGAATAAGGGAATAACAGGGAAAATAGGTGATAACTGAAGGAGTGGGGGGGGGGGGGGAAAGTGGGGAAGGAGGGGATGTGGAAGAGTGATATTTGGCATGGCCCACGGGCAACAACAAAAAAAAAAAAAAAAGGGTTCAAGGTTTTTTGGGGTGTTTTAAATTGATTTTTTTAGGCCCAGGATCTTAAGAGTCTTCCCGCAGTCGCCCGGGGAAACTCTTAAGAGTCTTCCCGCACTTGCCGGGTTAAGGACTGTGCTATTTCTTCTTTCACGTTTTTCAGAATTCTTGAGTAAATATTATCCGGCCCAGGGGTTTTATTAATATTTAAATTGTTCAGCATACATAACCCTTCACTTTTGTTTATGGTAAAGTTTCCTATTTCATGCGTTGTTGCGTTTGTTTCAGGAGTAGTGTTATGTTCTTCCTTAGTAAAAACGGAACAACAATATTCATTAAGCAAATTAGCAATATTTTTTATCTCCTGTTACTGTCTGGTCATTATTTATTAATGGCCGTGTTCCGTTTTGTATTTTTCTATTACCATTAACGTAACCGTAAAATTGCTTTGGATTTGTTTTTACTTGTATTTGCTATATCAATTTCGTAATTACGCTTCTCTGTCCTGATTAATTTCTTTACTTTGTTTCTACTTTGTTTGTATAGATAGCTGAAGTGTTCATTATTTATATAATTTTTAGTTAGTTTATGATATTTATTTATTTCGCTTAGCGCCTTGAAAATATTATGATTGAACCAAGGGGGTCTGTTTTTGCTAGTATTTACTTTAATTTTAGTGGGTATATATTTATTCTGGGCACTCTTGAATATATCTTTAAATTTATCCCACAGTTCACTTGTTTTGTCAATATTACTTAGCTTATTGTGCAAGTCACTTAGGGCTTTCCTAAGTTCGTTGTAATTTTGCATTTTTAAAATCTGGAATTTTCATTTCCTGTTTTTCAATAGTATATTTGCAATTTATGTCGATTCTAATAAGCTTGTGATCAGAGGTAGATAAGTGTTCACCTAAGTCAAGTTTATATATCAAGTTTTCATTTGTACTGATAACGAGATCTAGTATGTTTTTTTATCGCGTGTCGGTTCAGAAACACTTTGATGTAGAAAATCTTCTTGTATGAAATTAATAATTTTTCGAGTCATAAGGCACCAGTCAATGTTAGGTAGATTATTGTCTCCGAGTATTATGCTTTCGTTAGCATTGAGAGTTTGTTGCAATATTTCGTATAGGTGATTATCATCGACCTCGTTTGACTTGGAGGTCGGTATGCAGTAGTGATATTAATGTTTCAGTTTTTCATGTTTAATTTGACACACAGTATTTCTTTATTATTTTTGGGGAGTGAAACCTCGGTTGGATTTAATTGACATGCTACCCACATAGCCACTCAACCTCTAGATTTACCATTGCACCTGTCTTTATGTAAAAATGTGTATGAGTCGATATGGTATTCTGAAATTAAATTTGTTTATAAAATCGAGGTGAGTTTCTGTAACATTAATTATGTCTATTTTTTCTGTTAACACAAGACATTTTAATTCATCTAATGTGTTCCTAATCGAACATGCATTGAAGGATAATATTTTTATTCTACTATATTCTTGGTTGAGGGACGTATATGATTTTGGTATTGTTTGAGTTAGTCGATCATTTTGAGAGAGAGAGAGAGAGAGAGAGAGAGAGAGAGAGAGAGAGAGAGAGAGAGAGAGAGAGAGAGAGAGAAAGAGAGAGAGAGAGAGAGAGAGAAGTTACTCTGCACCTCTGCTCCCCAGTTTTCAACTGCTGGTCACCAAAAGAGAGAATCGAGAGAGGCAGAGAGCTCACAGCCTCTCAGTACACGTCCAACTGTGAGGGAGGGTGTACGTGCGTCGACTATAGCTCCAACCAGTCCCTCCTACGCTCTCTTTGAGAACACCCACACTATAACAGACATCACTGGTATTTGGCACCGTAGCCTTTTCTAGCATATATGTGGGAAAGAACTTTGGAAAATCTTTGTGGAAATACGTTTAGAATACTAGATACCGGTACACAGTGACTGAATATATATGGCTATTCCAATATTCTTCATTGTTCTGCCTTACTGTGAAAAGCTATTACAATAAAGACAAATGTCAATAATTATGCGCCCATGAACTAAGCATAATAATATATGAATACTTACAGTACATACAATTCGTATAATAGAAAGTATTTGACTATGAATATAATTGGTTGGTCGAATTTGATCAACCCTTCACCCAGTGTTACACGAGCGCTTTTGTCAGGCAATTTCCGATGAACAAGATTTGTTCGTCATATTTTGAGTCATATTCGCATTAGAATGGAAAACTAGATCGAAGGTAGATTATATAGGGTGGCTGAAATCTGATATCACTTACATTTTGAAGCTGCCAGACTACAATTGGTCGTATAAAATGGCGGAGAAAGCGTTCGTGTGCCACCGTCTTTAGACGAAACACAGGGTCTGTTTATAATGTTGTTTAGTTTCCTCCATGAGTCTAACAGTGAAAAGAAAACAAAGTGGATTATCTATAATAGTGTTGTGTGTTTGTAAATTGAGAAACTAATATATATATATATATATATGTTTACTTATATATATTTTGTATTTTGTCTACACAAATGCATAGAAAGCCAGCGTCACCCGTTCTGCCAGGCTATGTATTTATATTTTTGTTTTTATATGTATGAAGGAGACACAAGGCAGTGTCTCCTCCAAAGCCAAAAGAGTGACAGAGCCAAATTCATGGGACGTTGGGGGAAAAATGCCAGTACACAAAGTATAAAGCACTTTAAGTCATAGGATGAAGGAAAGATTGAATGAAGGAGAGTTCCAGACTTCACTTGTTGAGTAGAATAAAGACTGGGAAACTTTGCAAATTCTTGGGTTGGAGAGCTGGACAGAATCGGAGTGGGACTGTGTTGAAAGATGGGTACCTTGCACTCGCTGCAAGCGAGGGGGTATGCATTGAAAGATCTCTGAAGAACACCGATTCTTGTAATAACAATAGAAGAGTAAAAGAGATGCAACATAGAGGCGTGTAGAAGAGATTTTTGGGAACTATTAAGAGGAAGTGAGTTGATTAGGCGAAATGCTTTTAATTATGCCCTTTCGAGAAGTGTGTTATTGGTGGAACTTCCCCACTCATACGAACAATACTCGATACATGGGCGCACTGTATCCCGATAAGCAAGAAGCTGTGCAGGGGTGAAGAACCCACAGAAACGGTTGAGCACCTAACTTTTAGGAAGCTGTTTTACCAAGAGTGGTAATATGATCTTTCCAATAAAGGTCGAATGAAAAAGATACACCTAGAATATTTAAAGAAGATGAAGGGTTGATTTGTGTATTATTGAAGAGTAACTGACCTATCTAAAATTAATAAATGGGAAACACATCTAGTTTCTCTCAATGCACAGAAAACCAAGTACATATAATTTTCTAACAGACATAATCTGTTTGACTCTCACATAATGTTTAATTATGTAAATATTCCCATCTCATCTAGTATTGATATCCTTGGTGTAACAATGAATGCCAACCTAATCTGGGATTCTGGGCACCTCATGTTAGATCAATTGCTAATAATACCTCCAAGGAAATGGGACTTCTTTATAGAATTCGAGAATTCTTCACTGACGAGTAGCTAGCCATTATATATAAAAGCCATGTTCGTTTTCAGATTTAATACTGTTCACCCTTGTGGCACTGATATGGAGTGGTTGCATTAAGGAAACTGGACAACATTCAAATTATAGCAATTAAATTAGTCAATAACCCATTAATCACGCAGGATCTTCCTCCGTTATTCATACTAAGAGATTTTGCAGCTATTAAATTGTTCTACAGTACATATATTTTCACAGTAAATGTACTGAGGAACTTGCTTCAATTGTACCACCTCGCTGCATCTTTCCTTGCAGAACTAGGGCAGCTTTATTGTTTTACTTTGTTCTATGTGAGTGAGGGAGACAAAAGGCAGAACTGCCTGTAACGAGTGTCTCCCCAATAGATGAAAGAGTGACAGGGCCAAAATCAAGGAAAGTTCGAACCAAAATGCCTGGACACACAGAGTTTGAAGCAATTTAAGTCATAGGATGAGGGAAAAAATTAATCTGGAAGAAACTTCCAGAGCTCAGCTGTTGAATGGAAGAAAGACTGAGAGTAACGTTTCACTCTTGGGTTGGAGAGTTGCATAGAGTAGGGGTGGGATTTGTTTGCAAGATAGGTACCACGTACCCTACGTAGAGGAGGTGGTATTCACTGGGAGATCTATGAGGAGCACTGATTATTGTAGTAGCGATAGAATAGCGAGAGAGAGGCAACATTGCGACGAAGAGAGAGTTTACAGAGAGTTGGTGAGTGGGCAGGAATTGATAATACAAAGGAGTACAATGGATTACAAAGGAAATCAAGCAACAACAGGTCTAGTGACCCTTCTATGCTGCTTGTCCTCCAAAACACTGAAGATCAAGTGTACAAACAGTGGTTTAGAGTGGGTAAGGGAACATTGGAAAGGGAAATACTGCCCTGGAACTAATGTCTGTGGCAGGATTAGGAAGTTAGTACGAGACAGATGGGTTAGTAACATCTATCTATCTATCTATTGCCAGATGCCATACTCCCCTTAATGAGGGTGGCCATACACAGAATGCCCCCAAGTGGACCTATTCCATGTTAGAGGAACAACCCGAGCCAGTTTACTGAAGGACTTACAGGATCCACTCAATTTAGAATCCATCCGATTCCGAGGCCCTCTGTGTATCTTTTTAGCACTATTTTTCTACAGTGGTGTTCGGCTAGTCCATCCACTAACCTGCTTTACCCTTAGGTAAGCAGTACGGATTTGTATCAGGTTTACTCCCCTAGAAAGGTTGCCGACCAAGGCTGACGAGACCCATCCACCCGGATTTTTATAAGGTTGTCTCCCCTAGATGGGTTGCCGACCAAGGCTAACGAGTCCCATCCACCCGTTAGTAACATAACACAATTATAAGTGATCTTTTGTATATCTGGGAAAAAGAGAGTAACGTCTTAGTAATATATATACGCAATAATAATCGATGAATTTGAGGGGGGAATAATATAAAGTTATTCATTTACAAACGCAGTCAGTCGCTGGTTTGATGTAGGATATTTGTCAAGGCGAAGTTTAAAGGAGTCAACGGTGCTGCAGGCTATAACATCTCGTGGAAGCCCATTCCACAAGTTGACAATTCGATTGAAGAAGAAATTCTTAGATTTGTGTGAGTTAAAAGATTTACCAAAAATTTTGCAACCGTTTCCCCGTGTGTAATTAGATTGGTCGATAGTAAAGTACTTACTACAGTTCATATTGTCGATGCCTTTGATGATTTTGAACACTTGAATTAAGTCGCCTCTTAATCTGCGCTGGGCAATAGATTGAATTCTCCAAGACGCTCCTCGTATAGTTTGTTCTTTAGGCTAGGTATAATTTTGGTAACTCTACGTTGAACTCGTTCTAGCTTGTCTATATCTTTTTGGTAATAAGGGCATCAGGATTGAACGCAGTATTCCAGGAGAGGGCGGACTAAGGAATTGTAAAGAGTAAGGATAACTTCTTTGGATTTATGCTCAAATGACCTGCCTATAAAGCCAATTATTTTGTTTTCCTTCTTAACAACTTCTGAACATTGTTGAATCGATTTTAGGTTACTCGATATTGTTACTCCCAGATCAGTTTCTCTGTCTACAATCTTAAGCTGAGTGCCATTCAACGAATAGAATACGAAAGGCCTTCCTTTCTACTTTGTCTAGGAGTGCGGTGTGAGAGGATCCTACCCACACATGTGAATTATAGTCAATACAGGGACGCACTGTGCCCCTGTACAGAGCAAGAAGCTGAACAGGGGTAAAGAACCCCTTGAGGCAATTGAGCACACCCAGCTTCTGGGAGGCTGCCTTAGCAAGACTGGGAATATGGTCCTTCCAAGTGAGAGCAGAAGAAAAAGAGACACCAACAAAATTGAGAGAAGATAAAGGATTGATTTTTGTATTGTTGAAGAATAAGGGAGTTCTGGAAGGGTAGATAGATGGATAAGTTGGATTTTGGAAGCATTAAAGGCAACAAGGTTTTCTCTGCCCCAATTGGAAATACCAGTTAGATCAAAAGATGGCCTCATTACGTTTGTCTTTGAGGGATTGCTGGCTGGGGCGTTCTGTAAAACTAATTGAGTAGTGCAAGGTAGAGGCATCTGCATATGAATGGATGGGACTGGAGATACAGTTGAGAAGATCAATATTTATGAACATTAGAAAGAGAATAGGATATAGGACAGAGCCTTGAGGAACACCGGAGTTGATAGGATGAGGAAGTGAGCGATGGGCATCCACAACCACAGCTATGGAACGGCCGGAAAGGAAATTAGAGACAAAAGCACAGATGGAGGGATAGAAACCGAAGGAGGGTAGTTTAGAAATTAAAGATTTGTGCCCAACTCTATCAAAGGCCTTCGATATGTCTAGTGCAATAGAAAAGGTCTCACCTAAGTCTCGAAAGGAGGAAGAAGAAGGAAAAACAAAGACAAAACAATATAGGTCCATGTGCCTAAAGGCATCCTCCAACCATACAATGTTTGTAACAATTGGACTTGAACTGTTGTAGGTTATAAATTTGTGGAAAGCAACTTCAAGAAAATTCCCGAGAGTAGAAATTCTGGGAATAGATACATTTTGATAAGCGGAAGTTCTACATTGTAGAGGATAAAGTGTGAATTCATGGGCATTTCTAGCTCTTCTAAAGATGTACTTTCTACCCTCTCTTGGGCATAATACTAAGAAGGCATACGGTTCGGACGGTGTTCCTCCTGTTGTACTAAAAAACATTGCTTCCGTGCTGACTCCCTGCCTAGGCAAACTCATTCGTCTCTGTCTCTCCTCTACGTCTTCCCTTCATGGTGGAAGTTTGCTCTCATTCATCCTTTCCCAAAGAAGGGTGATCGCTCTCAACCCTCCAACTACCGTCCAATCGCTTTCATCTCTTTTATCTCTAAAGTTTTTGAAACTATTCTTGCTTCCAAATTTCTTAAGCATTTCTCTTCTCATAATCTGCTCTCAGATCGCCAGTATGGCTTCCTCAAGGGTCGCTCTACTGGTGATTTTCTTTCATATCTTACTAACTCTTTTTCATCATCCTTTTGGGACTTCGGTGAGACTTTTTCTATTGCGCTAGACATATCGAAGGCCTTCGATAGAGTCTGGCAAAAATCTTTAATTTCTAAACTACCCTCCTTCGGTTTCTATCCCTTCATCTGTGCCTTTGTCTCTAATTTCCTTTACGGCCGTTCCATAGCTGCGGTTGTGGCCGCCCATCGCTCACTTCCTCATCCTATCAACTCTGGTGTTCCTCAGGGCTCTGTCCTATTCTCTTTCTAATTTTCATAAATGATCTTCTCAACTGTACCTCCAGCCTACCCCATTCATACACAGATGACTCTACCTTACACTACTCAATTAGTTTTCCAGAACGCCCCAGCCAGCAATCCCTCAAAGACAAACATATGAACCCATACACAACTTATCTTCTGATCTAACTACTATTTCCAATTGGGGCAGAGAAAACCTTGTTGCCTTTAATGCTTCCCAAACCCAATTTCTCCACCTATCTACCCGTCCGGAACTCCCAGCGGACTATCCCTTATTCTTCAACAATACAAAAATCAATCCTTCATCTTCTCTCAATATTCTTGGTGTCTCTTTTTCTCCTTCTCTCACTTGGAAGGACCATATTACCAGTCTTGCTAAAACAGCCTCCCAGAAGCTGAGTGTGCTCAACCACCTCAAGGGGTCTTTACCCCTGCACAGGTTCTTGCTCTGTACAGGGACACAGTGCATCCTTGTATTGAGTATTGTTCATAAGTGTGGGGAGGATCCTCTCACACCGCACTCCTAGACAAAGTAGAAAGGAACTTAAGGAAGGCCTTTTGTATCATTAATTCCCGCCCACTTACCAACTCTTTGCAAACTCTCTCTCTTCACCGCAATGTTGCATCTCTCTCGTTGTGCTATCGCTACTACAATAATCAGTGCTCCACAGAGCTCTCCCATTGTATACCACCTCCTCTATGTAGGGTATGTGGTACCTGTCTTGCAACACAATCCCACCCCTACTCTGTGCAACTCTCCAACCCAAGAGTGAAACGTTACTCTCAGACTTTCTTCTATTCAACAGCTGAGCTCTGGAACTCTCTCCCAGAATCAGTCTTTGCCTCCTCCTATGACTTAAATTGCTTCAAACTCCGTATGTCTAGGCATTTTGGCTAGAATGTCTCTTGATTTTGTCCCTGTCACTCTTTCAACTATGGGGGAAGCATTCGCTACAGGCAGTTCTGCCTTTTGTCTTCTTCACTCACATAGAACAAAACAAAAAAAGGTAGATCAGTGAAAAGAGAGGAAAGCCTTTGGCAATGGTGAACATTGAAATCTACTTAGATGGAGATTTCAGAGAAGGGAGAGATGGATAGAATATGTTCCACTTTAAAAGTAAGCTTGTCAAAAAAAAATATTCGAAAGATATACAGCACAGATATATTTAGCGAGAGAGTAACAAGATAGCATAAGCCAGAGAGTTGAGAATTTAGAAGAGTCAAAGTTGGGAACACAAGAGCAAGTACGTACACACAACATCCACCTTTGGCTTTGAATTGAAGATAGAGATAGGTAGAAAGATATAGAGAAGGGTTTGCTGTCTGTTGCCTTAGACAAATGAGTTTAGTTGAGGAAAAGTAAGTCAGGTTTACTAGAAGAAAGATGGTTTTCTACGGAGAGGAAGTTTTAGGAAAGGCTGCAAATGCTGCAGACATGGATACATTGAGTAGAAGGTGGAGATCCAGGGCGCTTTGAGGAGTCTACATCAGGGGTCAGTTTGATGGGGGCATTTATAGTCCCCCTCCCCTTGGGGACTCTAAGGCTGGGCAGTTTGACGTCATTATGGAAGATATTTTGCAAAAGTAGCTTCGTGTAGTATGCAATGTGTTTGTAGTATAAAATAACACACACAGAGATTGTAAGACATGCAGAAGAAAAGTGAGAGGTTTGGGAATGTAAAGGAAGTATAATGTATTGATAGGAAAAGAAGGTGTTTTTGGAGGGCAGACTGGGGTTGCTGTCAATATTGATTACTAATAATGAATGGACTATAATAATTGGTTTCCGTGCAGTAATAGTAGATGAAGGTAGTAGTGCGGATGATGGTGTGGTACATACAATATTATCAAGAGATTCATTAATACCCTTCCCGGAGTCAGTATTCAGTAAGAGCTTTTATTAGTGTCGTAGAGGTATCCTGGGCTGGTATTTGGTTTCCGTGCAGTATGAGAAGATGATGTTGGTAGTGCAGATGTTAGAGTGGTACATTAGTAGATAGGAATGCTGGCCTTCTTATAATGAACGGACTATAATATTTTGTTTCAGTGCAGTATGAAGGTATTATGAGGGTGTACTTGGCTGTGTTAACCTTACTACTACCACTGCTCTTGTTGGTGCCCCTGGAGGAGTGTCACGCCCTAGCACATACAGACCACGGTTAGTACACTTGATTTAGTTATTTAATTATGTATTTATTTACTTTGCCCCATTACCTTCTCAATTATAAGACTTTACGACCCATTTCTTTGTCAATATTTAGGATTCGATTTTATCCTAGCGAGCGATAGCAAACCTGTAATTTTGGAGGAACCAGACCATGGTGAGTACACTGTGTGTATATATTTATTTATATATTTATTTTTAGGTTTCTCAATAAACCTTCAAGTTTTAGATGAGGCTTGGATTTTTTTGTGGACCACCCTTCTTTCTCATGTTAAGTCTAATTAGTTTGAGATTTTAAGACATTCTCTCAATAAGTTAGGCGATTTTAAGATTTGTTGTGTCATTTAGGTGTCGAGTTTTTCCAGGCGAGTGATAGCCTGCATGTAATTTTGCGAAGCCGGGGAAATTTCTCTACCGAATACTGTATAACTTTATGTTATACATTCTCTACCGAATACTGTATAACTTTATGTTATACATTCTCTACCGAATACTGTATAACATTATGTTATACATTCTCTACCGAATACTGTATAACTTTATGTTATACATTCTCTACCGAATACTGTATAACTTTATGTTATACATTCTCTACCGAATACTGTATAACATTATTTTATACATTATCTACCGAATACTGTATAACTTTATGTTATACATTCTCTACCGAATACTGTATAACTTTATGTTATACATTCTCTACCGAATACTGTATAACTTTATATTATACATTTTAGGGGTGTTTTTTTTTTTTAAGCTTGATGAGGTCGGCGGAGGAAACAAAAATATTAGATAAATACAATTATAAAATAAAACAAATTGACTATAGTATCCGTTTAGTATCAGATAATAATGGTGGTAGTACACATGGATTATTGATTGATTGATTAATTTACATTCATATTAGGAAGGGTATATGGAAGTCAGAGGGTTCATTGAGATTGTCTTTATCCATATATTGCCCACATATCCTTCTTAAATTGAATACAATCGTCTAATGATAGCCAGAATAAACTGTAAAAATGCGTCATAATCTTCACAGGGTTAAGGTGAGTACACTTTGCTTATTTATTTATTCATTTATTTGCTTCGAGTTTTTGTGTATACATTTAATTTTATTGTTTTGCTCAATCTTCAATGCATTATTTCCATTGTGATAAGTTATTTTGTCTATGTATAGTGCGATTCCCTTTTTGACTCGTTTGTTTTGCAAGATTTACATTTCAATTTATAAATATATTTTTAGTGCCCTCCCTAGACCTCCGTCAAGCTTACAAAAAATAGATCCAAGACCCCCCTTGGAGATAAATGTATGCATTTTTCGGTTAAACAATTCCCCGGACGAAGGCCGATTCTTCCTAAATTGCATGGTCACTATTGCTGGCTAGGAAAATATCAACTCGTAAATGGCACGAAAGGTCTGAAAATCGCCAAACTAATGAAAAGAATGTCTTACAAATCTAAAACTAATAGGGAAAAGCATAAGGGAGAAGGGGGAAAATATAATCTCCCAATAAACAGTTTATACTGGCTACCATTAGACAATTTATATAACTTGGAAAGGATCTGTGGGAACTAAAATGGTAAAGACTATCTCAATTATCCCTTCGACTTTTATATACCCTTCCTAATCGTAATAAAAACGTTTAATAATAATCATAATAGACTGTCAATACACATCATAATCCTCAATCGATTTAATGATGTTTTCATTATAGATCACGTTTAATTTTGTTTTGAAAGCTAATGAAACTATAGTGTTTTGTCTTAACTCTTTCAAAATTACACATTTCGTGTCTGTTTTCTGGCTATTATTAGACAAATATATTTCGATTAGGTAGTATAAGTGGAGGTCAGCGGGTTAACCAGCGGAACTCAAAAATGAGGTAGTGAAATGTGGCCAGGACGTGTAATATCTACCCTTCAATTCTGACAGAATTCGTTGTATTTACCATATAAAGCATTATTTCTTCTCCGTGTGTGTTTATTTTAATTAAACGATGATCATATGAGCATTGAAGAGTGATAATAGATAACTGGGAACAGCAAGTGGGTTGTGGCAAATGTATATTTTCGCCACCCGGTCATATTCTGGGTCAGCCAGCCGAGTGACACACATACTCCCTTTGCAACATCTTAACACTCAAGCCGCGGGGCCCGTCATATGTCGGGCGAGAGAACCATGGCCACCATTGTGGGGCCCGACATATGTCGGAAGGGATGTTGAGCACATTACCGGCTCTGAGAGAGTGTCCACGCGTTGGGAGGACGATAGGCGGGCTCTGACCGCTCAGCACGGCCCTCGCACCGCAACTGACACCACCTCTGCAACATTCTACACCCTCGGTCTCGCGAGGCAAGGAAAAAACTAGGGAAATTACCGTATTTTAGGCTTTTTGCCCTCGTGTTGCGCGATCGTTGCAAGAGAACCCGTGGTCGTACAACGATGATTCAGGTGTCAATGGAAAGCTCTATTATCGCCCTTTCACGGATTTATAATTGTATTATGCTCTGTGTCTTGTTTATGCTTGAAAAAGAGCATGGAATGATGCTCGTTTAGGGTAAATATGTCCGCCAGGCAGGTAGTAGAAGTTACAAATATCCCCGTTTGACAGGGGTTAAAGTATACTGAGCCGCCCGGCAGACATCTCACACTCCTAGAGGGTGTCTAAATTACTCACTGCTGGCTCCCAGCCCGGCTGAGAATAATTCACGCGGAAAATCGATAAATGAGGGATATATGAGGAAAAATAGCCAATAATTGAAGAGGGGGGAAAAAGGATGAGGAAGGGGGGGGGAAGGGGGGGACACATGTGGATGAGTGTTAGGAGGTACTAGAGGGGAATTATCTTACCTAATCAATTATTCCTTTGTTTTGAGAGCCCCTTGGACATTTCGGAAGGGTTTTTTCATGGTCTTGCTTCCGTGAGACCTATTGTGTTCGCTATAGAGACACTTCTGTGAGGGTTATTGCACTTCTCGGGTTAACTGATATTGCGTTTACCCTTTTACTTCTCACAGATCCTTCTAAAGCTAAATACAATCATCTAATGATAGCCAAAGCAAAATGATAAACCACATCATAATCTTCAAGGTGTTAAAATAATCAAGAAGCAGACAGTTACATCAATAAATATTATAGACTGTTCTATTTTTGTAATCATTACATTAATTACATGCGTCCTGGCTGCTTGGTGTCGGAGGAGTCCAGTCATTTAGTTGCAAATGTGAAATTATACATAATATGCATGATAAAGTTGCCCACATAAGTTCTGTTCCTCATTTTTATCCTATGCATGAAATTAAATTAGTATTGATTAATTGCGAGTGTGGTTCCTTTTAAGTATCAGTTGACTAATCAGATAAGTTAATCACTGCATAAAAAACTACAATCGTAATTTAATCATGAGCGGACTATCCCTTATTCTTCAACAATACAAAAATCAATCCTTCATCTTCTCTCAATATTCTTGGTGTCTCTTTTTCTTCTGCTCTCATTTGGAAGGACCATATTACCAGTCTTGCTAAGGCAGCCTCCCAAAAGCTGGGTGTGCTCAACTGCCTTAGGGGGTTCTTTACCCCTGCACAGCTTCTTGCTCTGTACAGGGGCATAGTGCATCCTTGTATTGAGTATTGTTCACATGTGTGGGGAGGTTCTTCTCACACCGCTATCCTAGACAAAATTGAAAGGAAGGTCTTTCGTATCATTAACTCCTGTCCACTCACCAACTCTCTGCAATCTCTCTCTCTTCGCCGCAGTGTTGCATCTCTCTCGCTATTCTATCGCTACTACAATAATCAGTGTTCCTCAGAGCGTTCCCAGTGTATACCACCTCCTTTACGTAGGACACGTGGTACCCGTCTTGCAACACAATCCCACCCCTTCTCTGTGCAACTCTCCATCCCAAGAGTGAAACGTTACTCTGTCTTTCTTCTATTCAACAGCTGAGCTCTGGAACTCTCTCCCAGAATCAGTCTTTCCCTATTACTTAAATTGCTTCAAACTCCGTGTGTCCAGGCATTTTGGCTCGAACGTCCTTTGATTATGGCCCTATCACTCTTTCAACTTTGGGGGAGGCACTCGCTATAGGCAGTTCTGCCTTTTGCTTCCCTCACTCACATAGATTTTTTTTTGTATAAGATATCGAACAGGAATAAAACTTATGTGGGCAACAGTACATATACGTTTGTTATACTTAAACATCGGAGATTGGTATGCTCGAAGGAAAGCGTAGCTTAAGGAGGGAAAGAAGAACAAGAGTTTTTACAAACAATGTCATCTTTATTGGCCAGACGTTTCGACAGAATAGCTTTATGTCATCTTCAGTGGATCTATTAATGCAGAGATTATCCTAATTAGAATAAAGTATTTTTTTCTATAAAATATACATTAACATTTTATTATGCATTTAACCTCGATGGAATCTCAAGATCTCATTAATGCTAAAATGAGCATTAATGTGTATTTTTTGTTTAGGTTTTATCTAACTCTAATTAAATTTAGCATCTTTAGAAAATCCATCGAGGTTCAATTCGTAATGTAATGTTAATTAAAAACAAATACAACAAATATTGTATATATAATTAGGATCATTTCTGACTTATTTAGATTAACCCGTGGAGCCCCGGCTAGTTTTGTAATGTTTGTTCACTAGAACCTGGCCGGTTTTCAAAAAATGGTTTTATTCCAGAAACAATAAGGAATGGGTTAGGAATGAAGGAAAAACCACGAAAAACCGCTCAAAAAGCTTAAAGAATGGTCCTACAGAGCCCCCGAAAACGTATTTTACAAGAGGAAAAAATTGAAGGCAATTACCCCCAAAAAAACAGGTTATTGCGCGCTCACGCGCACGCACGTGGACTTTGAGAGTTTTTAACCATCGGCACGGTTGCATGGGATACGTACACAGTTCCCATACAAATCTGAGCCCTCTCGAGTGGCTACACCTGAGGTTACGGTCGGAGCAATTAGGGTGACTCGTCAGACGCGTCGCTGGGGCTGTGCGTTACATACATCGCCGACGCGTCAGACGCGTCGCTGGGGCTGTATGGGTTAACTGAAGATGACTTATAACTATTATGTCGAAACGTTTGGCCAATAAAGTTGACTTTGTGAAAGCTCTTGTTCTTCCTTTCCTCCATAACCTTTAAATGGTGAACCTATTGTATTTGAAAGTGCCTGCCAGAAGATATTTTGATACATTCCTGACAAAAATAGTCATTATCCGATAAATATCGCTTTTACTTATTCATATGTGCCTATTGTTACGACTGGGGTTTAAATATATCAGGGCTCTTATTCATTGGACTAGTAATGGCATAAATGCTACAACGGAAAGCGCTAGATCCAACCTCTGATGTATATTCCCAGTGAACAAAGAACACAAATACTCTACAGAGTTCTATATGCAATAATAGGCTATCAAACTCTCAATTAATGTGCGTCTACTCTAGGCTTAATGTTATGTGAAAACAGCCTATTACTACCTATAACCGAAGGTGCTTGGTTATGGTATGCAAAGTAAGGTGGTAAGAGAAGTTACAGCTTACGTTACTTTAATCAATAAATGTCAGGCACTCCTGCATGAAAGAAAGTGCACTAAAGTCCCTTAACACTAACAAAGAATCTTCTTAATGTTAGATGCTATAAAGATGCTCGTATCGGAAATGGAACCCAAAAAGGCAGGCAGCGGAACAATGCTCGTGCAGGCTATGCACACAAAAAGGCAGAATATATAATGCCGTTGGAGCCAAGAATATCCGAAACACTACAACAATAATAATCGCCACGACAATGCAGTATTCCTATCAACAAAAGAGCCTAAGTCGTTTGTGTCTCCATTACATCAAACTAGGCTACGAAATGCTTGTGTAATCATAAATAGGTATGCATAAAAAAGAGTAATTGGATTAATATATTTAATGTCTACTATGATTGATGAAGTCTAGCTAGAGTCAATGATACGAGATACTGGTGTGCGTGGCATGCCGCATAGCCTAGTGCAAATCTCAAGTCTGTGCGTCAAATATTACGTTATAGGGAAGGGTAGCTCTCTTGAGAAACCTTAATACCGAAGTATTAAGCGTTCTCCTGGCGTACCTCAAAGACAAACAATCGAGACTAGAACAGGGCAGAATGGTATAGGCAAAAAGCCCTCATTCGTGCATGCTCTACTCTCAATGGCACACAGACTAGAATTTACCCAATCAACTCCAGTTCTCAGGTATGTCGTGCAGCTTTTAACTAAAGCCAGCACTCATAGGAAACAATACCTTATAATATCAGACCCCTAGTCTAGCATTATCTAGTCCAGCAGAACACTAATATTTATAGGAAGCGGTACTAAACAATATGAATGCCAACCAATGCTTCGTGATCAACTTATCTTAACAACTAAACATACATAGGTTATATCAGACCTTAACGCACAATACAACTGGCCAGCATGAAGCTGATTTCGCAGAGTTAACCAGAGGGGATATAGTGTTAATAAAAGGTGGTGAAAGATATGAAAAAAGAGAGAGGTAGGCAGAGGAAAAGATTCTCAGGTACAGAGCGGAGGAACAGGTAGCAAGGGATAAGATAGATGCGTTCTAGAAACCAGATCTGAGGGAGAGAGTGGCGAGGAACCAGTATATATACCGGGACTAGGTCGAGCCGCGTGGGGAAAAAGCGGTAACAAGTCCTCTAACCACTAGCAAGGGAGCTAGCAGCATGGTAAGGACCTCTCTCAACCAACCCCCAAGAGGCAGCCAGCCGTGACGTCATCGAGCGGGGCAAAAACACTGCACACCCCCCTCTCACTCTGTTCTACTCTCTCTCTCTCTCTCCCAGATCCCATCATTACTAGTTAATGATAAAACATATACTTTACAATTAAATATATAAAGCCTTGACATGGGTGAAAACAAAGAGCCTTTCTGGACTGCCCATGACACGAGCTTTCATATGAAATAAAGCACACTCTAATACATTAACTGTATCCCCCATCCACTGCCCTGGCGATCCTAGTGAGTCACTGTAGGACAAGCCATGCGGTTCTAACGGAGTGGTTAACGTCACACCCCCCCAAGATTTTTCTCAGAGGCCCCAAGGCTCACAAAAATCTGATGGTTAGAACCCATGCTATATCTCCACTTCCCATCACCCAGCGGCAGTAAAATATCTGGCACAGTTCTTCAACAAAACATTTTTCAAAATTATATCCCTCCCCAACACAATAGGTTAAATTATATGTAGTTATGCTCCTCAAGAGCGAGCTTCTCTAGCCCAGCATTCTGAGAGGAGTGCAACTCAGAATTACTGCTATAACATACTGAAAAAATTCAACTAACAAAGAAAGAGTTTTTATTTGATTTTTATGTTTTTAATTTGTTTATTTCGGCTGCACTATAGGGGCAAGCCTAGTTTTTTCTTCTATACCAAACGCTCAACTCCTGCTTGACGACCCAATACGCTGGGCTACAACCGCGAGCCAACAAGCACCAGGCGCAAAATACTATTCAAACTAAAGCAGGAGGCTACCCGTGTGTCAATCTACCCAGGATCATATACCCTTGAACGACCATCTGCAACCACGTTGTCACAACCGGCAATATGGCGTATGGCCAGGTTATATACCAGTAACCTTAGTGACCACCTGGTCAGCCTCATATTCCGATTGTGAAACTGGTCCAAGAACTTGAGAGGGTGATGATCTGGGTAAACTACAACGACCGGACCATAGGCTGGAACATAGACCTCGAAATGCCACAGCGCAAGCACAACCGCCAGCAGCTCCTCCTCGACAACAGAGCAGCTCCCCTGGGCCGAATTGTACTTTTCCGAGCAGAAACTAACAGGATGCTCCAGCCCATCATCGTCCCTTTCCACAAGGACGGCACCAGCCCCCACACCACTAGCCTCCGTTGCTAGTTGGAAAGGTAGGCTAAAGTCAGGGGCCCTGAGGATCGGGTGAGTGCACAACAGGTGTTTTACTTCTCTAAACACCTCACACTCTGGCGCCCATTTGAACTTCTTATCCTTCCAGTTATCCTCCACCTGAGCTTGACTGTCCCGTTCTCCTTCTCCACATTGACTGCTAAACGTCATCACAGGCACAGTGAGAGGCTCAGGGGGGTGTCTCCCATACTCCTTCATGGGATTAACATGACATAACTGATTGCGCTTCCGTCTGTCTGGAGTAGCTACCAAGTAATCCAGGTCTGATAGCTCCTCAACCACCCTATAAGGACCAGCGTACTTCGCGGATAAGGGGTGACCTACAAGGGGCAGTAGAATCAACACCTCCTGACCCACGTGAAACTCCCTGAGTTCAACCTTGAGGTCGTACCTGTCCTTCCTGAGGGCCTGAGAGCTAGTAAAATTACGGCCAGCCAACTCCAGACTGCGCAACATCCGTTCTCGACTGTTGAGGACACACTTGAGCATAGAACAAGGTTTTTCTGCACCCTCCCATACTTCTTCAACCATATGGAGAGGCCCTCTGACACGGTGTCCAAAGACGAGCTCATTAGGGCTGAATCCCAAACTCTCCCCAGGTACCTCCCGTACAGCAAACAAAACACATGGCAGGCCAAGATCCCAATCCTTCCCACTCTCAAAGCAACAACAACGAAACACAGATTTCAAGGCTGAGTGCCATCGCTCTAACACACCCTGGCTCTCCGGATGATACGCAGATGACACAACCCCAACAATCCCATGCTGCGGCATTGCTTGAACAAAGAGGCTAGAAGCGAAGTTGGGTCCCTGGACTGACTGAATCCCCTGCAAGCAACCATACCGGGAAAAATACACTAGCAAGCTTCGGACCACCGTCTTCGCCGACCCATTTCTCATAGGGTACGCGTCAGGGTACCTTGTTGCTACATCTCCCGACTGTGCATCACTGTCCTCCTTCAACTCTTTCGTCTTTTTAAGCCCATCCTCTACCTCTTCAGGATCAGTTACTGGGTCTTCTCCAGACTCGAAATGTGGTCCTAATAATGAGTCCCCGAGAAGGTCCGTTGACACTAAACTCTCAACCGCATCAACTTTCAACCCCTTCTCGGTACCCTTCCTCCGCTGATCTAAAGATTGCTGAGCAGAATGTGACTCCCTGGATGCAGGATCTCCGGTGACAACACACGCCATAGGCTGCACCGGACACTTCTCAACCCACTCCTGCTCCTCCCTACTCACGTCTGCCGGCTTCTCGGCAACGACCAAGGGTGGAGCATCAGAAGTAGGTCCCGCAAAGTCGTTGCCGAGAAGGAGGTCGACGCCCCCAACAGGTAACTTCTCCACAATTCCTACATCCAGGTCTCGAGTCACACCATCAACTTCCACCTTCATTCTTACAAGCGGGTATGACCTTGTCGCATTAACTCCCTGAACCACAACCACCCGCGCCGTATTGACAGGTTTACCAGTGAAATTTCTCAACAGTGTTTGCGATGCCCCAGTGTCACGCAAAATGTTCACCTCATGTCTTCTACCCCCCCACTCCACACAACCGAGTCCCCTGTGGTCACTAAAGGCATCACGGACAGGGAATAAGCCTTCCGGATCCTTCTGCACTGGCAGTGTATTTACCTCGGAAGAAATGCCTCTAACAAACTCTGATGTCCTCTTGAACACTCCAATGCCGTGAGCAAAAGACACGGCTGCCGGAGGAGGTCGACTAGGGCACTCATTTGCCTTATGACCCTCCTGGTGGCACCTAAAACACATCAATTTCGGTTTCGGCTTATACTGTGATGTAAAAGGCCCCTGACTTTTCACATACGGTGTGGTGTAAGGTTTGGATTCAGTTTTAGTTTCATGGCTCTTCTGTTTAAATGTGTCATTGCTACGGGGAGGGGGAGGATAACAGTCCTTAGCACTTACATCGTACTTCTGTGAGGACCCGCAACCCCGAATCAACGACAGCCGTCGATCAGCCATTTCTGCTGCTTCGACTAGAGTTCTTGGGTTTTTCTCCTTTAACCCTTAACATAAGTCGAGTATAATAAATCTGGACTATCTGGCGGCGCTCGACATAGGTCGTGTGGCAATTTCAGCACGTAATGTTGCTGAGAGAGAGAGACAAGTGGTGGCAGGAGAGTAGCGAGCGTATGACTGCTCCAGACCACCGCGGCGAACCTACTGACACGAATCCCACCTCCTCCCTCCCTCTCTCACTCGCTATATACGGAATTGTATGGGGAAAGGGCCGAATTACATGCTTTTTGTACTCGCGTTGCGCGGTTGTTGCAAGAAAACTAGCCATCATAAAAGGATCGTTATGGTGTCATTGGAAAGCTCTGTTTATGCTCTTTCAGGGATAGATACTTGTTTTACGTTCTGGGACTTATTTAGGCATGAAAATGATCACGTAAACAGCCCTATTTTGGCTAAAAACACCCCGCTGGGCGGTACATATAAATAAACCGCTAGCCCGCTAATCTAGTGTTAAGTTCAAAGTTAGATCATCGCCCGTGCTCTTAAAGAACTGCTCCAACATCATCAACTGCTTAACTCCATCAAACGTTGTTACCTTCTCAGATCGGAGCCAGTTCCCCATAGCATCGGACAAGTCCCGGGCGTGTTCCAAAAAGGTGCTATATCTTCCCTTAGTTACACCCCGGAACTTCAAACGGTACGTTTCTGGTTGCAGTTCGTAAGCCCTCAGGACAGCCTCCTTGAGATCCTCATAAACAATACATTACTCCAAAGGTAACGCATCATAGGCTTTAAGACCCTTGCCTATTAATCTAGAGGATACAAGTGCTGCCCATTTATTCTCTGGCCACTGGTGTTCCTGGCACTTCTCTTCAAAGCGTGTGAAAAATTCTGTTACACCACTCTCATCAAACACCGGAACCAGTTTCAATAAGTGCGAGAGAGACTGCTCATGAACACGGTTACCAGCCCCAAGTCGCTGTCCCGTTGTCTCTACTCGCGACTTCTCTACGTCCATGTCGGCACAGTACCTAGTCGACTCTAAGTCAGCTTGGATTTTTGCTAGCTTGGCTCTCTCTTCTATCTTGGCTAATTCTATTTGCTGCTGAAGCTCACCTGCCCTTTGTTGCTGTTGAACCTCAGATACCCTGATAGCCTTTCTCTCTTCGATCTTAGCTAATTTGAGCTGAAACAATAATTCTGGAGTTAACCCTTGAGGAGGTGAAGGTGCTACAATGTTTGAAATTACCGGTGGTCCCCCCAGGAGCAACCCCCCCTCCCAGTCACCACCCAACTGTGGAAGCGTACCCGGGGTTGGCAAACTACTGGGATGGCTGGAAGTCGAGTGTAGGGGAAGCATGGCCGAAGGGCTCTGAGCACTCAACCCATCTCGCTCACCAGTCACCCTGCCCAGTACACACGTTATCAAGTTATCCCGGGTCATGCTGCTAGTAACCGCGTGACCGATAGCTGTGGCCAGGCATTGAAGACCGTACCGATCCATACCCTCCAACCGCTCGGCAGTAACAGGCCATTGCAAAAATATCCTAGCATCCTCCTCACAGTTCACCCGATTAACCCTTTCATCATGCTGCTGTTCCTCAGTTTCGACATTACGTACTGTGTCTCCATTCTCCTCTGATCCGGTATAAGACATGATGCTCACAAAAATTTCCCACCTCAATATTCAGAAAAGAAGTACCCCAAACTCTTATACCTCAATATACACACAAAAATTCTCGAAAATACTCAAGGGCTATACTATGTTGCAAAAAACAAAAATTCTTGCTGATCCCCGCAAAATATTCTCCAAAACAACAAATGTTCCCTGCTAATAAATGTAGGTTCACCAAATCCTAGGTAAGGTCGCCATTTGTTACGACTGGGGTTTAAATATATCAGGGCTCTTATTCATTGGACTAGTAATGGCATAAATGCTACAACGGAAAGCGCTAGATCCAACCTCTGATGTATATTCCCAGTGAACAAAGAACGCAAATACTCTACAGAGTTCTATATGCAATAATAGGCTATCAAACTCTCAATAAATGTGCGTCTACTCTAGGCTTAATGTTATGTGAAAACAGCCTATTACTACCTATAACCGAAGGTGCTTGGTTATGGTATGAAAAGTAAGGTGGTAAGAGAAGTTACAGCTTACGTTACTTTAATCAATAAATGTCAGGCACTCCTGCATGACAGAAAGTGCACTAAAGTCCCTCAACACTAACAAGGAATCTTCTTTAAATGTTAGATGCTATAAAGATGCTCGTATCGGAAATGGAACCCAAAAAGGCAGGCAGCGGAACAATGCTCGTGCAGGCTATGCACACAAAAAGGCAGAATATATAATGCCGTCGGAGCCAAGAATATCCTAAACACTACAACAATAATAATCGCCACAACAATGCAGTATTCCTATCAACAAAAAGAGCCTAAGTCGTTTGTGGCTCCATACATCAAACTAGGCTGCGAAATGCTTGTGTAATCATAAATGGGTATGCATAAAAAAGAGTAATTGGATTAATATACTTAATGTCTACTATGATTGATGAAGTCTAGCTAGAGTCAATGATACGAGATACTGGTGCGCATGGCATGCCGCATAGCCTAGTGCAAATCTCAAGTCTGTGCGTCAAATATTACGTTATAGGGAAGGGTAGCTCTCTTGAGAAACCTTAATACCGAAGTATTAAGCGTTCTCCTGGCATACCTCAAAGACAAACAATCGAGACTTGAACAGGGCAGAATGGTATAGGCAAAAAGCCCTCATTCGTGCATGCTCTACTCTAAATGGCACACAGACTAGAATTTACCCAATCAACTCCAGTTCTCAGGTATGTCGTGCAGCTTTTAACTAAAGCCAGCACTCATAGGAAACAATACCTTATAATATCAGACCCCTAGTCTAGCATTATCTAGTCCAGCAGAACACTAATATTTATAGGAAGCGGTACTAAACAATATGAATGCCAACCAATGCTTCGTGATCAACTTATCTTAACAACTAAACATACATAGGTTATATCAGACCTTAACGCACAATACAACTGGCCAGCATTAAGCTGATTTTGCAGAGTTAACCAGAGGGGATATAGTGTTAATAAAAGGTGGTGAAAGATATGAAAAAAGAGAGAGGTAGGCAGAGGAAAAGATTCTCAGGTACAGAGCGGGGGGACAGGTAGCAAGGGATAAGATAGATGCGTTCTAGAAACCAGATCTGAGGGAGAGAGTGGCGAGGAACCAGTATATATACCGGGACTAGGTCGAGCCGCGTGGGGAAAAAGCGGTAACAAGTCCTCTAGCCACTAGCAAGGGAGCTAGCAGCATGGTAAGGACCTCTCTCAACCAACCCCCACGAGGCAGCCAGCCGTGACGTCATCGAGCGGGGCAAAAACACTGCACGCCCCCCTCTCACTCTGTTCTACTCTCTCTCTCTCTCCCAGATCCCATCATTACTAGTTAATGATAAAACATATACTTTACAATTAAATATAAAAAGCCTTGACATGGGTGAAAACAAAGAGCCTTTCTGGACTGCCCATGACACGAGCTTTCATATGAAATAAAGCACACTCTAATACATAAACTGTAGCCCCCATCCACTGCCCTGGCGTTCCTAGCGAGTCACTGTAGGACAAGCCATGAGGTTCTAACGGAGTGGTTAACGGCACACTATTTTCCGTTTATTATGAAAATATTAAAATGTTACTGCAATAAAACAAGTGGGAATAGTATTTGGGGGGTGAAAAAGATGATGTATTGCCGACCGGTTCATTCATGAGAGGAGAGCCAGCACGGCACGCACCCTCCCCCTCCCACTTATCGATCGACACTGATGTCTTGCTAGTGAAGTCTCTCTCTTGCCACGATCTCTGTATGCCTCCTCTTCGACCTTGAAACTGGGTGGGGGATATTGGCGCGGAAAATAAATAGATAAACAAGGGAATAAGAGGAAAAATAGGTGATAATTAAAGTGGGTGAAGGAGGGGAAGGGTGGGGGGCAGGGGGCAGTTTGGACACAATGTGGAGGAGTGATAGTAGGTATGGAGGTGAATTATCTCACTTAATCACATATTCCTTTGTTTTGAGTGCCACTGGGATCTTTTAACAGGTTTGTTTTAGGCCTTGGATCTTAAAGGTGAATTCCAGGTATGAAACCTATTCAAACTACAATGTCCATTGGGATCTGCTTGGTTTTAGGTACATGATACTGAAGAACTTTCATCAATTTGTTTTAACAACATAGAAATATAGCTTATCTAAGTTATTTTATGTGGCGCGAACTGGCGTGTTTACCATGACGTAATTTTGCGCAATGGCGGGAACTCTATTGTCCGAGGCCATTCCTCCCTAATAAGAGTAGCCACACACACACACACACACACACACACACACACACACACACGCGGGGCAGGGTACTATAACAAAAGGTTATCTCGTTAGTGACCATTTGGAAACGTGGCAGAAGTGTAATCGCAATGTTCCTATACCCTGTTCATGTTAGGTAGGCCAAATATCCCGAGCCCAACCTATCATAACTCATAAAGGGCTACAGTTATTGAACTGTAATTTTCATCTTTTGGGGAGAGTCAACCAGTAAATAGGCATGAGGAATTTCAACCCATTTGCTCCAGCCCTTCATGAGTTACAAGACGTTAGAGTTGAAAGGAGGAGGTCGTTGCTTTTTCTGGACATTCTTCTCCCTCATGTTTAGCCCCATTAGTTTGCCGATTTTTTTCTGACGAGCAATAGCGAGCTTGTAATTTTGTAGGAAATTGCCTTCGGCAGGGACATTTATCTACCAAATCTGTACAAATTTATCTCGAAATGGGTATCTTGAGAATAGTTAATTAAGCTTGTTGGAGGTCTAGAGAGGAAATTAGAAAACATTTATACAATTACATAAATAAACTAATAAATATAACGTACCCCCTTAACAAATTTTGATCTACTATTAGCGAATAGACTATATTGGATATAAGCTATAATATAAGAAATTCAAAATTATTTCAGTCGGCCTTTATTTCTTTGAAGATTATGACGCATTTTGACAGTTTATTCTGGCTATTAATATACGATTATATTTGGTTTAGGAATGATCTCAGGGAATTGAAAGTGTATAGACTATCTCAACATTCAAACTTCCATATACCCTACCTAATCTAAATATAATCGTCTAATAATAGCCAAAACAAAAAGAAAAGAAATGCATAATGCGTAAGGGTTGTTGTTGTTGCTGTTGCCCAGGCTGCCGCCTGGCCGAACAGCCCCAAGGCCCCAGGCAAGGCCAAGGCCATAACCGAGTGCCACAACAGAACCCTCCCTGCCTACCACAATAAAGCCTGGGTGACCGAAGCCACTCCATGGCGGGGAGCTGAGGAGGGCACGGAAACGCCCGGGAAACCAAAGCCTCACCCAGGGCCCTGTTCCCCTCAGCAATTATGAAGATAAAGTTGAGGGTCAAAGGAAAAATGTGACGCTTTGGCTTCCAATCTGCCAATCTCTAGGTTGGCATATTGGGAGGTCAATCCACGGAAGAGACGCCGTCACTTGAGATCTAGAAAATATATAAGTAAAAGGAACAGTCAGAGTAAGCTATGGGTATGGCAGAGATTGCTCAGTTCTCACTCTGATAGACCAGCCCATCTCCAATCTTAGAAGGGTTAAGCATATATATTTTGTTGTTTTCTATAACACATAAAACAGATTCTTATTATGTTGACAAATCTCTTGAGAATGATGACGGTGTTTGATAGTTCATCCTGGCTATTATTATACAATTTATACAACTTAGGAAGGATCTGAGTGCATCAAAAGGGTAAAAATTATCTCAATTAACCCTATAAGCCAATTTTCCCAGCCTTTCTTCTGGACATTTTTATTCTAACGTACAGTTCCGAGCGCATGAAACAGAGACGCCCATCAGCCTGTCTCCTCAGCCACGGAGAATCTCCGGTGTATCCTTTCTGGCTGAAGAGTTACGATTGGGTAGAAGGGGAGGGATGGAGGCGATGGTTGGGTCGGGGTGGGGGTAATAGTTTGACGAGTGGGGGATAGAAGTGACAGTTAAGGCCGGTTCACACAGTCATGTTTTTATCCACCGTCCCTTGAGGGCTGAGAATTCGAAGGGCAAATCTCGCCGTGGTGTCATATTTCACTGGGAATTCAGGGAACCAACTTGTTGGTTTTTTGGATATTTGCAGCTCCCTGTTCACGGGGCATATTTCCCCTGCACAGCTTCTTGCTCTGTACAGGGGCATAGTGCGTCCTTGTATTGAGTATTGTTCACATGTGTGGGGAGGTTCCTCTCACACCGCTCTCCTAGACAAAATTGAAAGGAAGGCCTTTCGTATCATTAACTCCCGTCCACTCACCAACTCTCTGCAATCTCACTCTCTCTCTCCGCCGCAATGTTGCATCTCTCTCGCTATTCTATCGCTACTATAATAATTAGTGTTCCTCAGAGCTTTCCCAGTGTATACCACCTCCTTTACGTAGGGCACATGGTACCCGTCTTGCAACTCAATCCCACCCCTACTCTGTGCAACTCTCCAACCCAAGAGTGAAACGTTACTCTCAAACTTTCTTCTACTCAACAGCTGAGCTCTGGAACTCTCTCCCAGAATCAGTCTTTCCCTCTTCCTATGACTTAAATTGCTCAAACTTCGTGTGTCCAGGCATTTTGGCTCGAACGTCCCTTGATTTTGGCCCTGTCACTCTTTCAACTATGGGGGAGGCACTCGCTATAGGCAGTTCTGCCATTTGCCTTCTTCAATCACATATAAAAAATAAAAAATAAATAAACAAAAACCAATGACTTGGCCGCTTGCTTGGCCACCTCTCGTACCACACGAAAAACAAAAGACGTTCAGTAATGCGTGTTTGTTTACATTCATACCATTCCACTTCAAGAAACAAAAACGATATATTAAGCAGGTCATATACGAAGAAGATATATGATGCTATTCTGAGAAGATAAGAAGAAAGAAGAGGTAAAAATAATAATTACAGAAATATTAAAGTAAGGATAAAAGTCGGTCAACTCATTCACTTGATAATAACAAATCAAATAGGGAGGCAATCTCACTAACCTAACATTAACCAGTCGTGTTTACCATTATATCCCAAGCACCAACAGACGCATTAGGTTTATCTTTAGTTTATTCTTAAGTATGTCTGCCAAAACAAAACGCATATGATCTTGTGAGTTGTTACAATATCCATTGTTAATATTTGACTGTAGTTTGCCATCGCCCGTTTTATTTTAATTGCTCCCATCATTGTATTGTAACCGCCCGCATTCAAGAACTTGCCAAAAATAACAACTAGAGCTTACCAGCCTTACCTCATGTATTTATCTCTCCTCTGCTCATTATAACCATCATCCTGCACCCCTGAGACCCTCTACAAACATGAGTGGCCCAAAGATGCACTGATATCACTATGTAAATTGATACATGTGCTTTCTGCTTGGTCATTCTCCGTCCCCAGTCCATAACCTTTGACTCGCTCTCTCGTGTGAAAACTTTTGATTCTCGCTGGAAATTTTACGGCAACTCTTCCCCGCCCTTCCCAAGGATTGGAAACTAAAAATGACCATGTGAACCGGCCTTAACCCTTGTTTGGCGGGACCGGACTTCAGTCGGTCTAGAGAAGAAAGGACTATGTGGCGGGGGACCGACTTCAGGCGGTGTGCAATTTTGAGCAATATTTGGCTCTGAGAGAGAGACGAGCGGTGGGAGGAGCGTAGGTCAGCTCTGACCGTTCGGCACGGGTCCCGCACGGCAACTGACGTCCCCTCCACACACATCCACACTCACTGCCTCGCTACACAGGGAATTATGTAAGGAAATTACCGTATTTTAAGGATTTTTCCTTTGACTTGCACGATCGTTGCAAGAGAACGCGTGATCGTAGAAGGATGGTTCTGGTGTCATTGGAAAGCTCAATTATCGCCCTTTCAGGGATACATAATTGTATTACGCTCTGGCTCTTGTTTATGCATGAAAAAGAGCACGGAAACAAGGTCGTTTAGGGTAAAACCACCCGCTTGGCGGGTGGTAGAAGTTACTGATGGGCCCGCTCGTAAGGCGTTAAGGGAGGCAGAGAAGGGTGGCTGAGCTAAACGTGTTGGGGTAGCGGACACCACAGTATAAGGTAGGAGTGAAGGGGGGGGGGGGGGGGTAGGGGAGTCCGTAGCATATTGGTTAACACACTTGGTTCACAGCCAAAAGGACACGGGTTCCATTCCCGGGCGGGAAAGAAACATTTAGGCAATTCTTCTTACACAATGTGCCTCTCTAGACCTAGCAGTATAAATAGGCCTCTGGAATAAGAGGCCATTTACGACGTCTTTTTTAGTGTTGGTGGTCTATTACTAGCTGGACGGGTAACGTACAGGTCAACCAAACACTCAAAATCCAAATATCGGCAATTGGCTGATTACAGATTACATGCATATCTACAGCCACTCCAACCATGCATTAACACTTTACGCAATATATTCCCAGGTCGAACTTTTTTCGGTAAAAAAAACAAAAAAACAGAAAAAAGGGAAGCTGTCTTCGTGGTGCGATGTATGTGTTGATTTTCGGTGTGAGCATCCTGAGTTCGAATCCACGGACTGCCACATGTGTTTGTAAATTTCATTAATCGATTTTAGTAGTATGGTTGGTTGTTGGAAGGAACATAATAATTGATATTGGTTCAGGAGTAATTTATCGAGAGGACTTCCCTAAGTGGTTAAGGCCCCATTAATTGCTCTTTCCATTCACATATGCATAGCCTACGTGAGTTGCAGTTGGGATGTGTGTACATGCTTAGATTGATATGCAGGATTCGAAGTTGCATAATAAATCGTAGGCAGTGTTCACCAACCTTTAACTGTCTTCGTGGTGCGATGTATAAGGTGTTGATTTTCGGTGTGAGCATCCTGAGTTCGAATCCACGGACTGCCACATGTGTTTGTAAATTTCATTAATCGATTTTAGGAGTATGGTTGGTTGTTGGAAGGAACATAATAATTATTGGAAACTGAGGTGATCAGAAAATCCTCAATACTCTCTTGCCCACATCCCACCTAGTCATGGCTCATCAGGCTGCTAAGGTTGCTGAATGCTGTAGTATGGTTGGGATGAGTGAGAGTGGGGTGTCAGAACGTTTACCAGTGGCAAAAAAAGTGGGAAGAAGGGCAACTGACAAACCGACATAGAAGTGGAGCTAAGCGGAAAACCACGTCATAACAGGACCAAGAAATTAAACAGTATATTATGTATAACCATCCATTCTCCAATGCCGACGAAGCTAAGCAACATTTGCAATTTCAAGCTTATACAGAAACTATACGCAAGAGATTGAAGGAGATGGGATATAGACATAGATCACCAGTTGTCCAGCTAAAGCTAACCAAGAGGCACAAACAAACTAGGCTTGATTTCGCTCGACTATTTGTTGACCAGGGCATTGACTATTGGGAACGAGTTGTTTTGATAATGTCAGAGAGGTTCCATAATAGTACCAGGATGAATAAAATTGTATCACTTAGCCGAATTGGCGGGGGTTCTTCAAATAAGAATAAAGATGGCTTCCTTTATTCGCTCATGGCCAAGTGGTTACGGTGCCCAACTCTCCCAAACATACCTGGACTGAGTGGGTTCGAATCCTGGTCAGTATACCTCTCTCCCAACCAGGAGTTGTTTTCTCAGACAAGAACACTTACAGCTCAACCACGCTTGGGTCGAAGATTTCCCTGTTGGAGGCCTAGGAACGCACGGCATGTGAGTTAGTCCTAGTTGATATTGTGCATAAAATATATAGAATAGTCATCATACAGAGTAATACTTTCCATCGTATCACTCTTGGCTAATTTCATGTTAACCGAGCATTATATAACTCTTAATTTCATTACTCATCCACTAATACCACTAACTTACTAGTTAACTTATATTGTTCAAATACGAATAAGCTAGCATGACTTGATATAATATGCACATTAACCACTCCTGTTTATACCACCGGTTGTTTACCTAAAAAACAACCACGTTCGGTTTAGTAACTTATCCTAACCACCTCGCCCGCCACTATCTGTGCAAAATAGGATAGATCTTCCCTTATTACTTCCCTCCCACCTTAGTGAATGCATATAACTTGTTTGCGAATATAATACATAATACTTTACCTATACTAGCATTGGTGATTAGAGAGACCAGTTTATCATGAGAATCAATAAATATATACTCATTAATCCCATTAGGATTGACTAATTTTGGCAGTTAATCGGGCTTTTCATTAGAGGGTTTATACAACTTAAGGAGGTTCTGTAGGAATTATAGGGACACATACTATGTCATATTTACCCTTTGGCTTTCATATTCCCTTTCCACTCTGAATAAACATTGCCGTTTTGCCCAAAATCAAAACGGCATACCCAACTCTGCGATGGGTTACCATCCTCACTACTAATACCATCATCAATCACAATCAACATAATCACTACTACTGCCATCATCACTGCAACTGCCATCATCACTACAACTGCCACAATCATCACGAGTACTATCATCATCACCATTTCTATGATCATCATCACTACTACAATTACAATTATCACTACTACTCTCACCATAATCACTGTCCATTGTCACTAGCATCTTAATCAGTACTATCATCATTGATACTACAACTATCAACCATTTACTAATATCATCACCACCATCTTACAATCATCATTACTACTGTTAACATCATCACTACTACTATAACCATCATCATTACTACTGTCACAAATATTACCGGGAGGTGGGGGGGGGGGGCAAAACCATATTTTGGACCTAAAATCATAACTATTGCATAAATTCAAAAATCTTTGTTGACTGACTTTTGCATTCACGCAACAAATGTTTGTGTGAAATTTGGTGAAAATCTGTCCAACGGTCTAGGAGGAGTTCCGAGACAGACGGACGACGACGACAGAATTTTGTTTTGTGCGGTACCCACTATACGGGGGGGGGGGGGGGGGGGATACCAAACTCTGCTTACGCAGAGTTGATAATATAGTTTCCTTTTCTACTCTCAATATAATAGGACAATGCTAGTCTGGATACGATAGCCAAATACGAGTCCTGATTCCACTAGGCCTACATAAACATTAACATAAACAAAAATCATAAAAGAGGGATTTTTTCAGAGGGCTGAAATGGGCTGACTGGCCCATGGTATAAAGACTAATATTAGTCTTTATACCATGGACTGTCACATTCACGGCGGATCCCATTGACAATCAGCACATCACAGCCATGTGCCTATCTAATTATGTTTCTAAGCTTTCTGTCGTTATTGATCCTACGGTAGCCTATTTCACATATCTACCAAACTTTTGCATGCTTATCACGGAGCAGCAGCCGTTTTCCACATCGTCTTTGTGGATCCCACATACAACTAAACCATCTGTATAATATCCTCTCTTACTCTACACTTCTAATTTATGCAAGCCTAATGTTTTCCCAAGTCCCATTTCTTTTGTGCTGACCATACCATGTATTTCATGATATTCACTACCTCAATAATTTTTTACTTCTGTTAAATGTTCTAACCCATTCTGGCTATAATTCCGTGTCATTTGGCCTTAGTCGTCAGGCGTTAGAATATTATTGATGTTCTAATGTTCTATTATTCTGGATTGTTTTGCCATTCTTCTTTGTACCGTCACTTCCAATCAATCTATGGACACTGGACAGCAAAATTAAAAACATAATCCATGCGAAGCCTTACTAAAGACGGGTGAAATTATAAAATTACGTTTGTTGTTATTCACGCTTCTAGATATCTATCTAAAAACTCTGATTTCAAACAACGTTGCATTGTTTTTTTGGTTTCATATCACGACTGACGATGACTTTCAAGAAAGCAAACTTTCATAAACTTAGAGCTATGTTTAAAGAAACTGACTGGAGCTTTTTAATTAACAATAACGACATAAATACATCTTGGAAGTTATTCGAAACCACTTACCTAAAAAGCAGTGCAAGACTGCATACCATCGAAAATACGGCGTCCAGGCCATAATAATAAGCCCAAATGGTGGAATAAAGATATTTCAAACTGCCTGCTTGCTAAAAAATTTGCTAATGATAGATTAAAATCCTCACAAAATGACGAAGAATGGGTGAAATTTGTAGAGCTACGACGCAAAGCCAAAAAGTTAATTAAGCAAAGTAAAAAGACCCTAGAGTTACATATTGCGAATCAAAGTAAAAAAAAACCCGAAAAAATTATATAGTTATATCAGAAAGAAAAAAGTAGTTCCTTCAACTGTTGGACCGTTAGTCGATGAAAATGGAGAATACACCAAAGACGAAGTACAAATGAGTAATGCCCTCAATACCTTCTTTGCATCAGTTTTTACAACAGAAGACCTCAGTGATATCCCTACACCATCGCCGATTCAGATTGATAATTCAGATGTTCTAAGCAATATCACCGTTACAGAGAGAGAAGCATTGAATTGTTTAGATAAACTCAAGGTAAATAAAACGCCTGGACCTGATACAATCTCGCCTAGAGTTCTAAAGGAAGCTAAGGATGAGCTCTCCAAACCACTGACATTACTATTCAATAAATCCTTGCAGTCTGGAACTATGCCTGATCAGTGGAAGATAGCTAACGTAACACCGATATTCAAAAAGGCAGCAAATCCCTACCCAGTAACTATCGTCCAATTAGCTTAACCTCAGTTGTATGTAAAATGCTAGAAACGGTCATAAGAGACAGACTCGTAAATCACTTAGAGGAAAATAACATACTTAAAGATACTCAACACGGCTTTCGTAAAAAACGTTCCTGTTTAACAAACCTCTTAGACTTCTTCCACGATATCCTCAACCTCTACGATGAGAGTAAAGCTGTAGATATTATATACCTTGATTTTCAAAAGGCCTTTGACAAAGTTCCCCACAAACGTTTACTGCTAAAACTAAAAGCGCATGGAATACAAGACGGTGTGTTGAAATGGATAGAAAATTGGCTCAGCGACAGAAAGCAAAGAGTAGTCATAAACGGTAAGGCATCTAAATGGACCAATGTAAGTAGCGGGGTACCCCAGGGATCGGTACTAGGACCAATTCTCTTTCTAATTTACATCAACGACATAGATGAGGGTCTCACCTGTACAATCTCAAAATTTGCTGACGATACAAAAATTGCAAATAGCGTACTCTCAAAAGATCAAGTTGACGATATGCAACACAATCTAGATAAATTGTCACATTGGGCCCAAATTTGGCAAATGAGTTTCAATGCGGATAAATGTAAAGTACTACATATCGGATACCTAAATGAGAAAGCAAACTATTCGATGAATGGCACTCAGCTTAAGAATGTAAACAGAGAAACCGATCTGGGAGTAACAATATCGAGTAACCTAAAACCGAGTCAACAATGTTCAGAAGTTGTTAAGAAGGCAAACAAAATAATTGGCTTTATAGGCAGATCATTTGAGCATAAATCCAAAGACGTAATCCTAACCCTTTACAATTCCTTAGTCCGCCCTCTTCTGGAATACTGCGTTCAATGCTGGTGCCCTTATTACCAAAAAGACATAAACAAGCTAGAACAAGTTCAACGTAGAGTTACCAAAATGATACCTAGCCTAAAGAACAAACCATACGAAGAGCGTCTTAGAGAATTAAATCTATTTCCTTTAACCCAGCGCAGATTAAGAGGTGACTTAATTCAAGTGTTCAAAATCATCAAAGGCATCGACAATATGAACTGTAGTAAGTACTTCAATATCGACCAATCTAATTACACGCGGGGAAACGGTTGCAAAATTATTGGTAAATCTTTTAACTCACACGAATCTAAGAATTTCTTCTTCAATCGAGTTGTCAACTTGTGGAATGGGCTTCCCCGAGACGTTATAGACTGCAGCACCGTTGATTCATTTAAATTCCGCCTAGACAAATATCTCGCATCAAACCCGCGTCTGACTGCGTTTGTAAATGAATAACTTTATTTTATCCTCCCCTCAGTTACTAACCCATATGTCCCCTACTAACTTCCTAGTCCTGCCACGTTAGTGGCAGGGCAGTAGTTCCCTTTCCAATGTTCCCTTACCCACTCTAAACCACTGTTTGGACACTTGATCCTCAGTGTTTTGGAGGACAAGCAGCCTAGAAGGGTCACTAGACCTGTTGTTGCTTGATTTCCTTTGTACTTTGTACTCCTTTGACTTCCAATTTGTTTTGTAATAATTGAGTTACTTAATTTCATGTTATTTAGCCATCTAGATACCACTGACATTGGGTCTTGCCCCTGTCACCACTCAGATTGGTGAACAAATTATATTTTTTTTCTTCTGAAATATAGCTGGTGGTTACTGGCTACCCTGGCCTTGAGTAAGGGAGATGGGTAATGTAATCGGACATCACAAGAATGCATTGAGCTATTGAATATCTTCATACGGGAGATATATGGCGAGATGGCGAGTAATTATTGACAAAGTAAATATTGTTAAATTTATATCCTGAAATTTCTGTTGATTTCCCAATTTTCACTAAACTGCATGTATTGCCCATTCGGGTAGTGTATCAAATTATTTTTGGAGAGCATGAATCGTTATCAGGATCAATAATTGAACCTATTTTTAGTGTCCTTTGAAAAATTAGCAATCTTTTTAGTTAGGCCTAAATCAAGCTAGGTCGTTAATGTAAAAGATGAACAATTTAGGAACTAAAACTGACCATCGTGTAAGATCCCAACCTTCACTACACCCAATATGATTGTATAGGCTACTGTTAATGTTAATGTTTGTTTCCTACTAATTAGCCATGGTCTAATCCACGTAATATATTTCGCCCTATTCCAAGAGCAGCTTCTTTAATCAGCAATCTTTCATGTCGATATTTATCGAAAACTTTACTGACATGTCAATATCTTTGAAGGTATTTTTTTGTCTTTATTTATCGATTTGTATGCTTGGGAAAAGAAAGGTTAATAGATAACGAGACACTCGCAGCCAACACGGTTAAATTCCATTACAAGATTGATGATTAAGCATTTAACAAATGTGACAGCAGCATACTCCTCGTAAGTTGACGTTTGTAATTTAGTCAGTAGCCAGTCCTTATTCCCACAAGGGGTAGGGACTATCAACAAGAAACACATGAAAGGAGGAAAAAAAAAAAGAGGTGGCAGGGGAAGAATCTATACAGCAGTTCGCACGCAAACATTCGGAAACCTCAATCACTTATTAGCCCCCAAGATCATTGGCTTCACCTCAGATGCTATTGACGTCCAGACAAATTAAGTCTCTTAGTCATTTAGCTGTATAAAATTACAATTTGTTTAGTAACATCGAATACATATAAACGTTTAGGATAACTCATACAACCAATACCCGGTGTCAGCGAACTTGGCGCTAATCATGACCGCTTAACATCTTATAACTAAAAAAAAAAAAAAAAAAAAAAAAAAAAAAAATATATATATATATATATATATATATAATTACATAAATATGAGTAGATCAGGAAATAGATGTAGAGATTGACTACCCGTTTCTCGAATACTTTCTACACCAACACCAAGTATAGTGTTTAATAGGGATTCTGATTAGAACAATCACTAACAAGTGTATACTAGATTATATAATACAATTTATGCAACTCATTGTATTCGTTTTAAGTTATGTATAGAAATGGATCTATAAAGTAGTTTGTCGCGCGTAAATATATTTGTATTTAACGGAGAGAGAGAGAGAGATAGCCTTCTATTATGAGACAAACACATAATGATAGCAATATTGTCATATGTAGAGGCCAGCATGTGCATTGTGCAGGTACTGTGTCTGTGTGCCCTGGCTGTGGTAGCTCAGGTGGCGGTGGCGCCTGCCTAGACACCACGGCCCCTTCTAGAAACGACCACACGGGCTTGGGACGGGAGTGCAAACTAGACAGGTGCCACGTACCTAATATTTTGTCGCACAATTTAGTTGGGCTACTGTACGTGGCAGGATTAGATGTTAGTAGGGGACAGTTGTTAGAAATAAAACAAAGATTGATTCGTTTACAAATGCAGTCAGTCGTGGATTTAAGGCAAGATGGTTGTCAAGGCGAAGTTTAATAGAATCAACGATGTTGCAGCCTATGACATCTCGGGGAAGCCCATTCCACAAGTTGACAACTCGATTGAAGAAGACATTCTTTGACTCATGTTAGTTAAAAGAATTACCAATAATTTTCCAACCATTCCCCCTCGTGTATATTTAGTGAAATATTTATTACAGTTCACATTTTTGGTGCCTTTGATGATTTTGAACACTTTCATTAAGTCGCCTCTTAATCTGCGCTGGTTTAAAGGAATTATATTTAATTATTTAAGACTCTCCTCGTATGGTTTGTTCTTTAGGCAAGATATCATTTTGGTAACTCTACGTTGAACTCGTTCTAGCTTGTCTATATCTTTTTGGTAGTAAGGGCACCAGGATTGAACGCAATATTCCAGGAGAGGGTGGAAAGAGTTAGGATTACATCTTTGGATTTATGCTCAAATGACCTGCCTATAATGCCAATTATTTTGTTTGCCTTCTTAACAACTTCTGAACATTATTGACTCGGCTTTAAGTTACTCGATATTGTTACTCCCAAATCAGTTTATCTTTCTACACTCTTAAGCTGGGTTTCATTTATTAAATTGTTTGTTTTCTCAATTCGGTTTCCGATATGGAGTACTTTACATTTATCCACATTGAAACACATATGCCAAATTTGATCCCAATGTGCCAACTTATCTAGATTATGTTACATATCTTCGACATGTTCATTTGATAGTACGCTATTTGAGAGAGAGAGAGAGAGAGAGAGAGAGAGAGAGAGAGAGAGAGCGATTGACTTTGGTTAGATCTCCTCTACTGACAAAGAAATTCATCATTGTGAACGCAGTAACACACAAATATGTCAATGTTATTATAGGTAAGTTAATAATTATTAAGTCACACACCGTGGGCAGTTGTACAGTATCTGTGATGTACGTTACACTTGCGCGGCCGGAGCACTAACAAGCCTGACTGTCTGGACTCTGAAAGACTGAAAGTTCACTCATGACTCACAATTATTGTAAAACAACAAAGAAGGTCACTCATAACTCACAGTAATTGTAAACAAAACAAACAAGATCACTCAAAACTCATGATCCTTAAAACAATAATAAATGATATCACTCATGACTCACAACGCTTACACACAAAGCAGTAGTTAACAAAATTAATCATAACCCTCAATCATTACAAACAGACCGTAAATAGTATTTAAGGGAGTCCCTCCCCCTTCTCCCTCATGTTTAGCCAAATCAGTTGTCAGACTATAATATGTTCACTTCATTAGTTTGGCGATTATAGGACCTTTCGCTCCATTAAGATATTAAGATCTCTCGTGTCATTTACTTGTCATTTTGTTTCCTGGCGAACAATAGAGTCTGTAATTTAGAAAGAACCGGCCTTCGGCCGGAATAATTTACTACCGAAAAATGTACATAATTTTCTCGAACGAAGGACTTGGGTTTGTTTTTTGTAAGCTTCATAGAGGTCTAGAAAGCAAAGTGTTTTATTTTTCTATAATTATGTATGAAGGAGACAAAAGGCAGGTTGCATATGATGAGTGTCTCCTTCAAAGCCAAAAGAGCGACAGAGCCAAATTCAAGGGATATTGGGGTCAAAATGCCTGGGCACCCAAAGTTTAATGCAGTTTAAGTCATAGGAAGAAGGAACGATTGATTGAGCCAGAGAGTTCCAGAGTTCACTTGTTGAGTAGAAGAAAGACTGGGAAACTTTGCCATTTCTTGGGTTGGAGAGATGGACAGAATAGGAGTGGGACTGAGTTGAAAGGCGGGTGCCTCGAACTCGCCACTAGGGAGGGAGTATGCACTGAGAGAGAGCTGAAGAACACTGATTGTTGTAATAGCGATAGAAGAGTGAAAGAAATGCAACACTGCGGCGTGTAGAAAGAGATCTCGTATGGAACTAGTAAGAGTTGATGAGACGAATGCTTTTGACTCAACTCTTTCTAGAGATGCGGGTATGGGTGGAACCTCCCTACACATGCAAGCAATACTCAATACATGGGCGCACTGTGCCCTGATACATAGCAAGAAGCTGGGCAGGGGTGAAGAACCCACGGAGCCGGTTGAACACACCTAACTTTTGGGAAGCTCTTTTAGCAAGAGTGGTAATATGATATTTCCAAGAAAAGGCAGATGCAAAAGATACACCGATAATATTGATAGAAGATGAAGGGTTGATTTGTGTATTGATGAAGAGTTATTGAAGTCTTGAGGAGGATTGCGATGGGTGATAGAGGGAGAAATTGGGTCTTGGAGGGATTGAAAATTAAAAACAAATGTCTGCCCCAATCAGAAATAATGTATAGATCAGAAGATAGGCGTGCCATGGCCCTGACACGTGAGTCTATGAGTGATTGCATGCTAGGTTGATGTGAACAACTGGTTGAATTGTGTAAGATAAAGTAATTAGCATATGAGTGGATAGGACTAGAGGTACAGATGATACTAAGTGTATATACTAAACAAAAAGAAACAAAATCCCCCCCCCCCCACCAACAATACATCAAATAACAAAGCCCCCCCCCTCCCCTCCACTGAGTCCTTCTCTTTACCAACAAACAGAACGATCCCACATAGAGCAGACAAGAGAATAGTAGTTTGTTTACTCTGTATTGGGAACAGCAGGGGGTATCAGAGTGGTTAGTTCCAGTGGTGGCTCGCTTTTGTTTACACTGTATTAAGAACAGTAGGGGGGGATCGAAGAGGTTTATCTTTTAGAACTGTATTGGGAAAAACAGGGGTGGGAGGGCAGGGGGGCTGATAGGAGAGGTTTATTGTGTATACACTCTATTAGGAACAGCAAGGGGGTTGGGTCGGAAATAATTATTTGTTTACACTGTATTAGGAATAGTAGTGGGGATCAAAGAAATGCATTTGTTTACACTTTATACTGTTTAAGGGAATAGCAAAACGGGTGGGGGAGGGGCGTCAGAGAGGTTTACCTGTTTACACTGTATTGTGAACAGAATGGGGGGATCGGAGAGGTATATTTCGAAGTGGTGTCTCGCTATTGTTTACACTGTACTGGGAACAACGTGGGGGATCGGAGAGGTATATTTCCAAGTGGTGTCTCGCTATTGTTTACACTGTACTGCGAACAACGTGGGGGATCGGAGAGGTATATTTCCAAGTGGTGTCTCGCTATTGTTTACACTGTACTGGGAACAGCATCGGGGGATCGGAGAGGTATATTTCCAAGTGGTGTCTCGCTATTGTTTACACTGTACTGGGAACAGCATGGGGGGATCGGAGAGGTATATTTCCCAGTGGTGTCTCGCTATTGTTTACACTGTACTGGAAACAGCATGGGGGGATCGGAGAGGTATATTTCCAAGGGGTGTCTCGCTATTGTTTACACTGTACTGGGAACAGCATCGGGGGATCGGAGAGGTATATTTCCAAGTGGTGTCTCGCTATTGTTTACACTGTACTGGGAACAGCATGGGGGGATCGGAGAGGTATATTTCCAAGTGGTGTCTCGCTATTGTTTACACTGTACTGGGAACAGCATGGGGAGATCGGAGAGGTATATTTCCAATTGGTGTCTCGCTATTGTTTACACTGTACTGGGAACAGCATGGGGGGATCGGAGAGGTATATTTCCAAGTGGTGTCTCGCTATTGTTTACACTGTACTGGGAACATCATGGGGGGATCGGAGAGGTATATTTCCAAGTGGTGTTTCGCTATTGTTTACACTGTACTGGGAACAGCATGGGGGGATCGGAGAGGTATATTTCCAAGTGGTGTCTCGCTATTGTTTACACTGTACTGGAAACAGCATGGGGGGATCGGAGAGGTATATTTCCCAGTGGTGTCTCGCTATTGTTTACACTGTACTGGGAACAGCATGGGGGGATCGGAGAGGTACATTTCCAAGTGGTGTCTCGCTATTGTTTACACTGTATTGGGAACAGCATGGGGAATCGGAGAGGTATATTTCCAAGTGGTGTCTCGCTATTGTTTACACTGTATTGGGAACAGCATGGGGGGATCGGAGTGGTATATTTCCAAATGGTGTCTTGCTTATGTTTGCACTGTACTGGGAACAGCATGGGGGGATCGGAGAGGTATATTTCCAAGTTGTGTCTCGCTATTGTTTACACTGTACTGGGAACAGCATGGGGGGATCGGAGAGGTATATTTCCCAGTGGTGTCTCGCTATTGTTTACACTGTACTGGGAACAGCATGGGGGTATCGGAGAGGTATATTTCCAAGTGGTGTCTCGCTATTGTTTACACTGTACTGGGAACAGCATGAGGGGATCGGAGAGGTATATTTCCAAGTGGTGTCTCTCTATTGTTTACACTGTACTGGGAACAGCATGGGGGGATCGGAGAGGTATATTTCCAAGTGGTGTCTCGCTATTGTTTACACTGTACTGGGAACAGCATGGGGGGATCGGAGAGGTATATTTCCAAGTGGTGTCTCGCTATTGTTTACACTACTGGGAACAGCATGGGGGGATCGGAGAGGTATATTTCCAAGTGGTGTCTTGCTATTGTTTACACTGTACTGGGAACAGCATGGGGGGATCGGAGAGGTACATTTCCAAGTGTTGTCTCGCTATTGTTTACACTGTACTGGGAACAGCAGGGGGGGATCGGAGAGGTATATTTCCAAGTGGTGTCTCGCTATTGTTTACACTGTACTGGGAAGAGCATGGGGGGATCGGAGAGGTACATTTCCAAGTGGTGTCTCGCTATTGTTTACACTGTACTGGGAACAGCATGGGGGGATCGGAGTGGTATATTTCCAAATGGTGTCTTGCTTATGTTTGCACTGTACTGGGAACAACAGGGGGGATCGAATAATTTATTTTTTTCGAAGTAGTGTATAGCTCGTTTTCGCTCTGTGTATAAATTCTTTGTGAAGACAGTTCTAACTACGACTGTTAACCTTGACTTTTAGAAGATCCGATAACTAATTCCTTTTCTATTTTCTGGCAGTTATTAGACGAGTTTATTCAGATTAAGAAGGGTATATGGAAGTCAGAAGGTTGATATAATCTTAACCCTTATATTTCCCACTGATCCTTCCCAAATTGCATACAATCGTATAATGATAACCAAAATAACCTGTCAATATGCTTCATAATCTTCAAAGGGTTAATTTTATCCTGAAATTACCTGAGATAGTTGTATACAATTTTGAATTTATGTCTGTTTTAATTACCTTGAGGATAATGAGGCGTTTTGACAGTATTTTCTGGCTCTCATTAGACGACTTTATTCAGTTTTGGAAGGCCCTCTTGCAGTTAAAAGGGGTAAAAGCTATCTCAATCATCCCTCTGACAACCCCAATTCCTGTCTAAACTGACTAAAATCGTCTAATGATAGGGGAGGTGTGGTGGAGTGGTCATGCCACTGGCTTGGTAATCCAATGGACCCGGGTTCAAATCCCGATATGTCAATGGGAAGATATTATTGGGATTGAATTTGTGCTGTACCTAGTATCAGTGCATTACCACAAAGCCCACCGAAATGCCATAAAAATACCCTCATTGTTCCCTGATTAAAAAACACTGTATGTATATTCCCATATTCAAAATATGTTACAGGGGGACAATGCCTAGTGAGTTCACTGCTCAATAGGTGGCGTTCTGAGAGTGAGGGTCTGAGTTTGAAGGGTGAGACGGTGAAGCACTTGAACGAAGCAACCAGCCGCTTCAGAGATGGAGCTGCTTTGAGCCATGATGGATGCTTCACATGTCTCACTCCCCAGACTGGAACAAGACCTCATGGGCTTCACCGTGTTGAGCGGTGGAATGTACAGGCTCTCAGCCTATGCCCGAGAGGGAGTAGTTGGAAAAAAAAAAAAAAAAAAAAAAAAAAAAAAAAACTGTTTGAATGCATCATTAGACGATCTTCTTCACCTTAGGAAGGATCTGTGGGAGTCAGAGTAATAATTGAGTGGGTTTGGACTTCTTACATTTCTGTAAGTCTGAAATCAAAGGCAGGAGAAATGAGATAGTGTGTCCCTTTCGATATCGTTGGTGTTGTTTTCATTATATTATTATTTTTTTTCTTCAGTTTAGGAAGGATACCTAGAGATCCAAATGCTATAAATCATGTAACCCTCATTACAGGCCTTACCTGATCTTAATAGTGAACAAATATATTTAAGTCAGATGCCAGTACTGAAAAGGATAAGCAGGTAATTAGTAAGGTAGTCGACTCAGATAATTGTTGTGTTTTCAAGATTCAAAATATCGCCGTCCAGATGTCAGTACTGTTCTAGGATACCGAGAATGAACTTCCAGATCTTGTATATATTGTGTGAGTTTGTCTCAAATCTGTCAGTCTCTCTGAAGATGGGCATATAACCCGATCCATATATATATATATATATATATATATATATATATATATATATATATATATATATATGTATGTACTATATATATGGGGTTAAGGGATTAGAATATGCCCCACGTGCCTGCTGCGTGTGTCATAAGAGGCGACTAAAGAGGTTGGGTTGGTGGGCTTGCGACCCCCAACCGTGAAAAATATGTAGCAACGAAAAACGAACGAACAGCCTCGGATGCGAACGGACCCTGTGTTGATGAACCCCGACTGACTATGGACAATACTACGGACAATCTTAGAATAGCAACGTGGAATGTGAGAGGCATGAATGATGACACAAAAGAGAGAGAGGTACTGGAAGTGTTAGTGAATGCCAGGCTGGATGTATGTGGAATGACAGAAACCAAATGGAGGGGTACAGATGTGATGAGTGGGAGTGTGGAATGGGTGTGTGTGCTGGAGTGAGTGAGGAAGCAGCGAGAGAAGGTGCGTGTTTGTTTGTTAGTAACAAATGGAAGGAGCAGGTAAGAGACTATGGGCCTGTGGGTTCAAGGATTGTGTGGTTGAGAATGAAAGTAGGAATACAAACGTGGGTGATTGTGTGTGTGTATGCTCTGACAGAGGATAAACTTGTAAAAAAGAAAGAGGAGTTCTGGGTGAATGTAGAGGCGTGCCTGGATAAGTTTGACAAGAACAAAAGAATATTTCTGATTGGGGATATGAATGTGAAGGTGGGTGATAGGAAAGTTGATGGAGTGGTGGGAGGGTGGGGGGTACCGTCAGAGGTGAATGGGAATGGAAGTGCACTTGTGGATGTATGTGTGGGGAGGAGGCTGTGGATAACCAACACCTTCTTCCAACACAGAATGATAAACAGGTACGCATGGAAAGTGGTGTGGAAGATGAAGGATAAGGATAAGACAGTGGTGGAACGAAAGGCACTGATTGATTATATATGTGTGGATGAACGAATGAAGACATCTGTGCTGGATACTAGGATGTATAGAGGTATTGGAGGGGGTCTGTCTGATCATTATGTAGTAGTAGCTAAAATAAGGATACAAAAGAAGTGGGTGCGGAGAGCCGGAGGGAGGCGAGAGGAAGTTGAAATGACGAGGAAGGTGGAAAGGCTACAGGAGGAAGACATCAGGGAAGTGTACAGAAGAACAGTAGAAAGACGACTAGGTGGGTTCGACCTGGAAGATATGGAGGAAGTGGAGGATATGAGCAAGGTGTTTAAGGAAGAGATCTGTGCAACATGTGAGGAGGTGTGTGGAATAAGGAGAAGAGGGAGGTGAGTGAAAGGTACAGCATGGTGGACAAAAGAGGTAAAAATAGCTGTGGAAGACAAGAAGAAAGCGTATAACGAGTGGTTGGGTAGTAGAGGGAATGAAGACTTGGAGAGTCAGTGAGGTACGTGGAGAGAAAGAGAGTGGTGAAAAGAGTAGTGAAGAAAAGTAAGAGAAGAGTAGATGAGGAATTTGGAAGAAATCTGAGTGTAAAATGGAGGGAGTGTAAGAAACTGTTCTGGAAAGAAGTCAAGAAAGTTGTGAAAGATAAGAATGGGAGAATGCTAGTCGAGAAGCAAGAGAGTCGAAAGATGGAGGGAGTACTTCAACGAGTTGCTAAATGTAAGGAATGAAGAGCCAGCAAACATAGTTGGATGGGGTATGGGAGAGAGAAGAAGAGATGTAGTGGAAGAGGAGGTGGGGATCAGGAGGTCAGAAGTGTGGGAAGCCATGAAAAGAGTGAAGTTGGGGGAAGCACCAGGAACAGATGGAGTGTGTGGGGAAATGTTGAGGTATGGTTGTGAGATAGTGATCGAATGGGTATGGAAAATGTGCAAACTAGCATGGGAGAACGGGGGTGCACCTGATGACTGGAAGACAGGCATAATATGCCTTTAAAGCATAGTAGGGAAGGTGTACAGTAGGGTAGTGATTGAGAGAGTGAGAACGGAGAAATGGATAGGTGACGAACAGGGAGGTTTTAGGAAGGGAAGAGGATGTGTACTTGTGTAGATCAGATTTTTACCTTGGATTGTGTTGTGGAGAAATATCTGGAGAAGAAACAAAAGGTGTATGTTGCTTTTATGGACTTGGAGAAGGCCTATGACAGAGTGGATACAGAATGTATGTGGAAAGTACTTAGAATATACGGAGTAGATGGCAAGTTGCTGAAAGAAGTGAAAAACATGTATGAAGGTGCAAAGGAGGCAGTACGTGTAGACTGTAGAGAATGAGCAGAGCGAGTGCTTTGACCTGAATGTTGGATTGAAACAGAGGTGTGTGATGTCCCCGTGGTTGTTTTACTGTATATATGGATGGAGTAATAATAATAATAATAATAATAATAATAATATTTATTCAGTTAGCATTTTCCAATGTTGGTACCACATAATATGTTACAAATATGACATGTACCAGCTTTGCATAATTCCAACTAAGGATAGCCCAATAAGGCCGTTAGGCGTATTTCCATTTGGGGTCCTTGTGGGATTAGGTTAGCTGGGGAAAAAGGGGAGGATAAAAAATGTAGATACTTCAGAGAAAGTATTTCTAGGGGGTTATATTAAGATACCTTACATTCTATAGTTGGACTGGCCAAAATATTTCAGTAATCATTTCAGTTTGTTTTGCCTATCTCTTATGTCGTATTTAGTAGTAGACATAAGCTTGGTGCTCCCTTCTCGCAGCTGCTCGGTTCAGGTGCCCCTTCAGCTACGTCTGAATTAATACAATGTTCTCTTTTCACGGACTGACTAGGGTAGGTTGTTCCAGTCTTTGATGGCAGTGAAGAGGAATGTTAGCTTAACCTGTCCTTGAATTCTCGGGACCGTATAATTATACATCCTATTCCTTGTAATGTGTCCAATCATCTCATTCACTTTAAGAAAAATTACTCTTTGAATACTCTGGAGCCCTATCATAAAATATCTTAAAGGCATTAATGAGTCTGATTTGTTTGGCCCTGTCAGAGACATTGAGCATACCAAGTGACTGAAGTTGCTCCTGGCCAACATGCGATCTGGGTCCTAGGTTTAGCAACCTAACCATTTTATTTTGAGTGACCTGAAGTTTGTGCTTTGCTGATTTAGATGATGCAGAGTACCAGGATGACACAGAATAGTCAAAATGGCATTGAACAAGCGCTTGGCATAGTTTTTTTTGGGTCGCCGCTGGCAAGCATCCCACCTGTCTATACAGGTATTTTATACATGTTCTACATTTACTCAGGATCGATTCCAAGATTGTTTCACCTGACAGAGTCGAGTCCAGTTTTAGTCAGAGATATTTCACTTGTGATACTGTTGTTATAGGAATATCATTACAGTTGACCGAGAATCCCTCAATGTCTTTCAATTTGCGTTTTGTTCCACATAAGATGGCTTCTGTCTTGCCCAGGTGTAGATATAGTATATTGTCCACTAGCCATTCACTACATGATTCTAGTTCTTTGGAAAGTGAGGGGGCAATACTTATTGTGTCATTTCCTGAAACCAGAAGCACACTGTCGTCAGCATACAGTAATAATTTACATGATACGCTCAGTTCCATGTCGTTCAGATAACAGAGAAAGAGTAAGAGACCAAGGATGCTTCCCTGCGGGACCCCACAGTTAATTGGCATAGGATCAGAAAGATTATCATCAATTTTGACTCTCTGTGTTCTACCACTAAGATAAGATTTAAACCAGTTCACTGATCCAATGCCCATTGCTTGTAGTTTATTACAGAGGATATCATGGTCTACTGTATCAACCGCTTTTTGTAGATCAAGAAAAACATACCGGTGTAGTTACCTTTAGACATTTCATTACGAATGTGATCTGTTAAGTGGATGAGACAGGAGTCTGTCGAGTACATGCCTCTGAAACCTGATTGAAACTTATAGAATAGATAATTTTCTTTGAGGTAGTGTTCAATTTGGGTGTATACAGCTCTTTCAAGGATTTTTGATACAATACATAATATGCTAACTGGTCTATAGTTGCTAACATCTAATTTATTTCCTTTCTTGAATAGAGGGGTTACAATAGCTTCCTTCAGTTCAGCAGGTACAGTGTTGGTGTTAATTGACAGGTTGATGATGTGGGTTAGGGGACCTGCTATACCAATGGCTCCATCTCGTAGAAATTTGGCAGACATTTTGTCTGGTCCTGTGCTTTTATGTACATTTAGGTTAGAGAGCTCCTCAAATGTGTATTTTGGTGTAACATTTTGCAATCCAAAAGTGTTCGGGTGTATGCCTTTATCCCTGTAGACATTTTGAAAGGTGGCAGTTGTTGTTGGGTATTTATTGAGAGGTTGCGGTAGGTTCTGTGCAAGTGTGTTTGCTATGGAGGTGAAGAAGGAGTTGAAGTAGGTTGAAATTTGCCGTTTATCATGGCAAACCTGATCATTCATTTTGAGAGCAATATTAGTGTTAGATGAATCCCTTGCCTTGTTGCTGTAGCCCGTTGTTTTTAAGTGCCTCCATAGTTTTGTTGGGTTACTCTGATATTCCTCTGCCTTACTGTGGAAATAATTAGATTTCGCTGATTTAATTTTCCTACTTAGTTTACTCCCAGCCCTGTTGAACTCATGTTTCAACCTTGATCCTGTCTATGTTTCACTAGCCTTTTTAACAGTTTGTCTCTCTGTTCCAGATGGTGTAGTATGTCATAGTTGATCCATGGGTCTGCTCTTGCTTTAATTCGTATATTTTTCAGAAGAGCTATTTCATCTAGGATGTTTGTGATTATGGTTCTGAAGCCAACCCCTGCGTCATTAAGTTATTGACGTTTGTATTTCCAAACACTGGATACCAATCTGTATTCCATAAAATGTCCAAAAAAGTGTCTTTGTTGTAGTTTCTGAGTGACCTTGTTCTAATGACCTTGTGATTCTCTATGGTTATTATTGGAATTGTACGTGTACAATATATGACGAAGTGATCACTTATCCCCGTTTGTATAACCCCTGATTGTGATATTTTGTCCTCTCGTTTACAATTTACATGGTCTAATATTGTAGCAGTGTTATCAGAGATACGTGTGGGGGTTGTGATGAGTTGTTTGTGATTGTGCATTGTCAGTATGTGCCTATATTCTCGTACAAGCATATTATTTCGTTGTTTGTAACACCATTTAAAATCCCCTAGTATAATAGATTCATTCCGGGGCAGGTAATGACAAAGTTCGTTCAAATTTGTTTAAGAATTTTGTGTCGTCTGGTGGCCTATAGCACACTCCAATTGTGATGGGTTTTGTCCTAGGCAGGTGTAAGTCAATCCAAAGAGCTTCGTGGTTTTCTACATAGAGGTCGTTCCTAATTGTGTGTGTAAGGTTGTGTTTTACGTACAGACTACTCCTCCCCCTTGTCTATAATTACGAACCATATTGAAACCTTGAATGTTTATTTCACCATCGTGTATACTCGAGTCCAGCCAGGTTTCTGTAATTGCAATTATTGAAGCTTTGGCCTTATTAGCTAAACAGTTTATTTCTGACAATTTATGATACATTGATCTGGCGTTGATGTGGATAAGATGGAGTCTTTGTTGGTGAAAACTCTATATTCATCTTTGAATGTGTCCCGGCTGGATTCTGAGTTGTTATTTGGTTCATTTATATTAACATTCGGTAATAAATGTAAGGCACACTTATTACATAAAAAGTCATGTTCTTTACTGTTGGTCTTCTTAGAAATGCACTTCATGTGTGCTACAACTTTACACTTAACACAGTTTTGGATTCTCTGTCGTCGTGTTATGGGTGATTCATATATATCACAAGTGTTTCTCTGATTTTGTACAGCTGATGTCCCACATTTAACGCATTCAACTTCGTTTCTACTGTTAACGTAAGTACGTCGGTTATGTACAATTTCATTACAACTGCTACATCGTGAAAGCGTACTGCTATTGTTGAATCCAATAGTACAGACTATACATAATTTCCTCATACTGTTTATTGTACGTCTGGAGGTGTGGTTTGGCCCAGGTCGATCAGTTGAGTGGTGCCGGCGTGTGAGCGAGGGCGGGGGACAGGTTGCGCCACAAAAGGTGATGTAGCAAGGTTTTGCCAGAATGTTTGCTAAGACGCTGCGGTTTCCCGTGGTGACAGAAATTTCATTTGTATGTGATTTCTGTGTGACGAGGTCCCTCAAATACTTGTTTAGTGTTGACCTGGTACACTACCGGTCCCCTCTGCACCCGTATATTGGCACAACCCCTCTGGATGTTGAGGAGGATGATACACAGGGAGAGAGCTACGCTCAACCCCTTCAATCCTCCTGCCATCTTGATGTGGACTGTGAAAGCAATACAAGGAAGAGCAGTGGATGTTGGTGTATCGCTGATAAGGGAGGGAAATAAGTGGAAGCTGCCTGTACTGCTGTTTGGTGATGATACAGTTCTGATGAGCGATAATGAATGGGAGTTGCAGGGTCTGGTAGATGTGTTTGGAACAGTGTGCGAAAAACAGAATCTGAAGGTAAATGCTGAGAAGAGCAAGGTTATGGACTTCGAAAGGGGTGAAGCCACAGAGTGTGAGGAGAAATTGAACGGTCAGGCTATGGAGATTGGCAGCTCAGTATCTGGGCAGTGTGTGAAGAAGTGCAGGAGAGGGTACAACAGGGGAAGAGGGTTGTAGGACTGCTGAAAGCTGTAACAAGAAATAGGGTGGTCAGTATGGAAATGAAGAAGTCCTTGCATGACACTGTGGTAATCCAGACATTAACTTACGGAAGCGAAGCATGGACGTTTGAGAAGAGACTCAGACCAAGAGTGAGAGGGATGGAAATGAGTTACTTGCGAAGTGCGTGCGGATTTACATGGAAGGATAGACAGACGAATGAGGGAGTAAGAAGGAGGTGTGGTGTGGAGGTAGATGTGTTGGAAAGTGTGAAAAGGAACACCTTGAGATGGTTCGGCCATATGGAACGTATGGGAAGCGAGAGAATGACTAAGAAGGTGTACGAGAGCGAGGTGGAGGGACAGAGACGGAGGGGTAAACTGAAGGAGAGGTGGAAGGATGGAGTGAGGAAGTATATGGAAGAATGCGGTGCTGGTTGGAAGGAGGGGTGTCGACTGACTGTGGACAGAGGTGCATGGGGGCGGTTCGTGGCCACCCCTTCGGGGACCACGGAGTCAGGCAATATATATATATATATATATATATATATATATATATATATATGTTTCTAATCTCTCAGTGGGGTTAGAACCGCCGACGTCAGGACGATAGCCGACGCTTTAATCAACAACACCACGGCAGTCTAAAAGACGGTCGGCGGTCGGCGGTTCGAACCCCACTGAGAGATTAGAAACATTTAGTGGTTCACGTGTATATGTGATATATACTCAACATATTCTGACATACGGAGCCCTGTATGTTAATTTAAGAGTTAGAATTAGAGTTGAAGGAGTCAAACTACCCAAACGGCGAAGCAGACTAGCGAGCGAACTAGCGAGTGGGAAACCAGCTCGCCCGCATACCAGCAAACAAGCCTTCACACCTGCGTGCGTCATAGGGGACCCTGCAAACTACTTCGATGACCCGACGCTATGACGTCTGATCGACGCCAGGAGCTGTGATTGGACCAGGCACCTGTTATGCAACTCGAGGAGCTATGATAGGAGCGCGCACCATCACTCGCCTCCTGATTCGTTCCTAGACCATCATTGTTTAGTATATAAGACCCGAGTTGTGGGCATTCAAATCAGTCTCATTTGGAGTTGGGGAAGGTGAACTTGCAGCTGGAGGAAGACGGGGTGAAGTATTATAATGGGATTGTGACTGTCAGTCAGATTATATAAGTGTGTGTTAAGTGTGTTCGGTGTAAACACTTACGTTATGTTGGTTAGTGAGATATGTGATTGGGAATTAACGTTAATGCTATTATTATGTGCTTAACTATTTGATTGGGAATTAATGTTAACACTATTATTGTGTACTTAACTATTTGATTGGGAATTAACATTAACGCTACTATTATGTGCTTAACTATTTGATTGCGAATTAACGTTGAACGCTACTATTATGTACGTAACTATTTGATTGGGAATTAACGTTAACGCTATTATTATGTACTTAACTATTTTAGTTGACTAACTTGTGGACTAAAGCAACTCTTTAAGTAATTGGGTTATGATGAAAGTAATACTATTGTTTTAGATTAATACTTACGAGTTCTTTCATTTTCTTTTAATTAAGCTTACATTGCTTAACGGTGCTTAGTACGGTGATGCTATTGTCTCATATTAGTAATATCGCCTTAGACTAACATGGCTGTGTTAATATTACTTCTAGTGATTTCCTAAGCTGAAGAAAATTCTTTTAGCTTCAAAATATTATTTTTGCCTTTCATATTATTTGAGTGAGACCTGAATCGAATCTATGAAGCGATCCTGCAACTTAATTTACTCATAATCAAACCTCAATGTTACGTGGTTAAGAAATACATTTAACTAATTATTAAATATATATCTAACTTTTTATGTGACTTTGATATATATCCTGATGATAATAATAATATAATACTGTTAACGTAAGACAAGACCCAAGAATAATTACATTAAATATAAATAAAAGGACATATAAGAAAACGATCTATTCATTTAAAAAAGGGTAAGAGACAGAAATATTCTTACTTTAATATTTATCTTTCAAGACTTTTTATAGAATTAATAGTCCTTCTTTAGATATACTTCTTCGGTTCATAACCATAGCTTACTAAGCTTCGGTTAAATAATAATTCTTTATAAATACTACATGACTTTAATTAGTTTCAGTATTTTTCATAATTAAAGAGTATCAGTCAATAAAGGATACTAAGTCCTAAAGATCCAAAAGGAAAGGAAGCAACAACAGGAAATAATTTTATTAGATTTTACTTTTGTTTTGCCTTCAGCTGACTGATACCTTAATATATATCTCTGTGCTATCTAGATTCATCAAGTTCACCACTTGAGGATCAAGATACGTAACAGAAGAGTGGCGACCTTGCCAGGAATCGTTTCATACAGTTTCACTCAGTTTCATTTACGTTTCACTACTTAAAAGTCAAATATTAATCATGCCTCATCCAATTAATGACGAAGATGCTCGAGTTTTCATAGAATCAGAACCCACATCCCCTGATATTGACTGTCAAAATCCGAACTGAAAGTGCTTGCCTCGCATCTCCAGTTAACTGTCTCAAACATGTCCAAAGTAGAGGTGGCTCAGACCATAAAAACCCACCTGTTCCCTGTAGAAGGCGGGGAGGGAGACGGAGCAGTTGGTGGGATCCCGAGTAAACCTAGCCAAATTGATGTACAATTGCCACCTGGTTTGACCGGTGATCAAATATTCGAACTAGAACTAGCCAGAATAAAAGCAAACACCGAAGAAGCCAGCATAAAAGCCAGAATAAATACCGAAGCAAATGCCGAACAAGCCAGGCTAAATGTCGAACTAGAACTAGCCAGAATAAAAGCAACTACCGAACAAGCCAGACTAAATATAGAACTAGCCAGAATAAATGCCGAACAAGCCAGAGCAAATATCGAAGAAGCCAGAATAAAGACCGAACATTATCAATATCAATATCAAACGGCTCAACTAAATGTCAATACAAATGCTCCCGTAATTGCTCTTCCCTCTGGGATTGACTATGACTAGTGTCATTCCACCTTTCACTGAGGATAATGTGCAGGATTTCTTTGTTTTGTTTGAGGAAGTTGCTGGAGGTATGAAGTGGACAAGAGATCAATGGCCTTTTATGTTACAAACCGTTTTGACAGGGCAGGCTCGAGCCACGTATTTGTCAGAAGTAGCAGAGGTTAGGCAGGATTATGACAATCTCAAAGAAGCTATCCTAAAAACCTATCAATTGCAGCCTGAGGCTTACAGGCAATCTTTCCGTAAAAACCAGAAGAAAGTAGAAGAAACCCATAAGGTATTTGCCAGGACCATGACTAAAACTTTCAATCATTGGGTCAAGAGTAAGAAAGTCACAAGCTACAACGATCTGAAGGAGTTGGTCCTGTTAGAAAATTTCCTATGGAAAATTTATTCTTCTGTATCCTATCATTTAAAGGGGAAAAAGGTAGATTGTCTTGCCGACGCCGCTGACATATACGTGCTCAACAACAAATTTCGTGGAAAGAAGCCCTACGATAATTCTAGTTCTAATTTTAGGTATCCCAATCACAAATCTGACAGACCCAGTCACAAGCCTATAACGTCTTCCCCAGCTAGCCAAAATAGAATTGTTCCCCCAACTAAAAATGCGACTCAGGGCAATGGTAACAGAAGTGGGCCCCAAAGTAATAGTAATGCTCAAAGAGGGAATGTTCCCGTATCCCCTAAAGTATGTACTTTTTGTGGCATGAGAGGCCACCTAGCTTATCAGTGCTGGGCCAAGGAGAAAACCGAGAGATCGGGGCAGACAGATGCCGCCGTATCTCAAACTCCATATGTGCCTGTAATGCAGGACTCCCGACAGAAGGTGTACCTAGCACCAAAAGTTCCTTTAATGCAGGACTCCCGACAGAAGGAGTACCTAGCAGCTAACGTAAATCATCTAGACAGGGATGTAGTAGCATGTGTGGTGCAACCCACTAGGGTTAAGCCAATAATAATTTCACCATCAGTGCAGGACAGTTACCGTCCCTTTATTTCATCTGGCAACGTGAGATTAATTGGTTGTATGCATGAGGTAAAAATTCTGAGAGACACAGGTTCTACTAGCACCCTCATGGTGAATCCTTACACTGAGTGCCCACCTGGCGAACCAGTTGTAATGAGAGGTGCTGAAGGCCAATTTTATGCACACTTGGTAAAAGGCGAAATTGAATGTGAGTTACTACAGGGTGAGGCCACCATAGCTTTGTGTAGGTCCCAAGATATCCCTGTGCCTGGGGTAACACTCCTTTTGGGGAATGATGTAGCAGGTGAGAAGGTCCGACCAGACCCCATTTTGTCACTTTCCCCTGTTAACGAGCCACTAACCGGTGAGCTCGAAAAGGAGATGCCAACAGTTTTCCCTGTGTGTGCTGTCACACGTTAAATGTCTCAAGTAGCAGTTCCCTCAGACAGAAATGTACCGAATGTAAGAGTTGATGAAAGGGATGATGAGAGTGTGAATGACGCTCCAACTGTGCCTGATGATGTGACTGAGGTGGATTTATCTGACACCTTTATGGCTCATCTTGACCCTAACGATGACCATGAAACCCCTCCAAATTGTCCTAGTGGCCTGGTAGAGCTACAGAGAGATGATAGTGAATGCAAGGAGTTAGCTGCCAGGTCCGTGAGTGAAGAGGAATGTGAGAAGGAGGGTGGTGAATGTTTCTACCTCAAAGGAGGAGTATTGTGGCGTAGATGGAGACCGTCACACAGACCAATCGATGACGGGGCCTGGGACGTCCATCAAGTAGTAGTCCCCAAACCTTGTCGTAGAGATATCATGGAAATGGCACATTGTATACCATTGGCAGGACACCTAGGTGTGAGAAAAACTCTAGACAGAATCAGAGCCCACTTTTACTGGCCAGGAATGCGTGCAGATGTAGTGGAGTTTTGTAGAGTGTGTCACACTTGCCAGATGACAGGAAAACCCAATCAGAAGGTGCCTGTACATCCTCTGGTGCCCTTGCCCGTTTTCGAGAATCCTTTTACTCGGGTGGTAGTGGACATTGTAGGCCCATTGCCTAAGAATTCCCAAGGTAACATTTATTTATTAACTATCATGGACATGGCAACTCGCTACCCAGAGGCTATACCCTTAAGGACTACCTCTGCTCCAACTGTCATCAAGGAACTGCTCAAATTCTTCACCAGAATGGGTTTCCCCCATGAGGTGCAAAGTGATCAAGGAACTAATTTTACCTCTAACATTTTTCAGCAGTCCCTGAAGGAGTTGCGTATCGAGCATGTTAAGTCTAGCACCTACCACCCAGAGAATCAAGGGGTTCTCGAACGATATCATCAGACATTAAAGGGAATATTACGAAAATATTGTACAGAGACCGGAGTTGAGTGGGATAAGGGGGTACCTTTTTTTTTATTTGCTACTCGTGAGGTTCCAACTGAATCCCTGGGTTTTTCCCCTAATTAGCTAGTTTTCGGTCACCAGGTAAGAGGTCCTTTGCAACTATTGCAGGATAGCCTAGTTGGCCAGGAGGGGAACCAAAACCTCCTCAAGTATGTTTCAGATTTCAAAACCCGGCTGAGATCCTCATGTGAGTTTGCCGCTCAAAACTTGACAGTGGCTAAAAGCTCCATGAAGACCTGGTATGACAGAAAAGCCCGTGAGAGGGAGTTTCGGCCCGGTGATGAGGTTTTGGTCCTGCTCCCCCTTTTTGGCCAACCTTTATCTGCCAAGTTCAGGGGCCCATATAAGATCATTCGGAGGGTGAGCATTACCGATTATCTGGTGACTACCCCAGACAGGAGAAAGCCCACGCAAGTATTCCATATAAATATGTTGAAACCCTACCATAGGTCCCCTGATTCCTCTTCTCCAGATTCTCCCACTGTGGCAGTGAATGTCAGGACCTGTGGACAGCCTGGTGCGGACGAAGTCTTCAGTTCTCTTACTGACCCGCAACAGACTGTTCCAGAGCCTGAAGGTATCCATGCAGACTTTGACTTGTCATGTAGCCTATCCAACTTTCAGTATAATTCAGTAGCTTGGGGGAATTACCATCTAAACTATGTCATCTTCCCTCTGATCAAGCGAACCAACTAATCTCTGTTTTATCTCAGTCTCCCAGTATGTTCCGTGATACTCCAGGGCTCACTTCTTTGGCCGTGCACAACATCGACGTAGGGGATGCAACTCCCATTAAACTATCCCCCTACCGTGTCTCGCCACAACGCAGGAGTATACTGCAGGTCAAGCTTGACTTTATGTTTTCAAACAAGCTGATCACAAGGGCCTTAAGCCAGTGGAGTAGTCCGGTCATACTTGTGCCAAAGTCAGACGGAAGCCATAGGTTTTGTAGGGACTATAGGCAGGTTAATGCTGTCACAAAGAACGATACCTACCCACTGCCACGGATCAAAGATTGCATTTACCAGGTTGGCCTCATACCGCAGTAAGTTTAATTTAATGAGAGGATTTTGGCAATTAGCTCTCCCTTGTAGCGAGGTAAATATCATGCTTTAGTAGTGCGCTGTCAAGCCTTCAGCTGTGAGATGCCTTGCAGTTCGAATAACGCTCCAGCTACGTTCCGGCTATGTTATGTTATGATGTGGTACCTGGAGACGTTGCCTACTTTGGGTGATATCCTTATTATATCCTCATTAAAATCTTGCTGTTGCCAATCTGGTGGTGAATCTATTTATGTATTATGTTTCCTATTATGTACTATACTCCTTAAACTCTTTTCTAGGGGGGAGGTCTGACATACGGAGCCCTGTATGTTAATTTAAGAGTTAGAATTGGAGTTGAAGGAGTCAAACTACCCAAACGGCGAAGCAGACTAGCGAGCGAACTAGCGAGTGGGAAACCAGCTCGCCCGCATACCAGCAAACAAGCCTTCAGACCTGCGTGCGTCATAGGGGACCCTGCAAACTACTTCGATGACCCGACGCTATGACGTCTGATCGACGCCAGGAGCTGTGATTGGACCAGGCACCTGTTATGCAACTCGAGGAGCTATGATAGGAGTGCGCACCATCACTCGCCTCCTGATTCGTTCCTAGACCATCATTGTTTAGTATATAAGACCCGAGTTGTGGGCATTCAAATCAGTCCCATTTGGAGTTGGGGAAGGTGAACTTGCAGCTGGAGGAAGACGGGGTGAAGTATTATAATGGGATTGTGACTGTCAGTCAGATTATATAAGTGTGTGTTAAGTGTGTTCGGTGTAAACACTTACGTTATGTTGGTTAGTGAGATATGTGATTGGGAATTAACGTTAATGCTATTATTATGTTCTTGACTATTTGATTGGGAATTAACGTTAACGCTATTATTGTGTACTTAACTATTTGATTGGGAATTAACGTTAACGCTACTATTATGTGCTTAACTATTTGATTACGAATTAACGTTGAACGCTACTATTATGTACGTAACTATTTGATTGGGAATTAACGTTAACGCTATTATTATGTACTTAACTATTTTAGTTGACTAACTTGTGGACTAAAGCAACTCTTTAAGTAATTGGGTTATGATGAAAGTAATACTATTGTTTTAGATTAATACTTACGAGTTCTTTCATTTTCTTTTAATAAAGCTTACATTGCTTAACGGTGCTTAGTACGGTGATGCTATTGTCTCATATTAGTAATATCGCCTTAGACTAACATGGCTGTGTTAATATTACTTCTAGTGATTTCCTAAGCTGAAGAAAATTCTTTTAGCTTCAAAATATTATTTTTGCTTTTCATATTATTTGAGTGAGACCTGAATCGAATCTATGAAGCGATCCTGTAACTTAATTTACTCATAATCAAACCTCAATGTTACGTGGTTAAGAAATACATTTAACTAATTATTAAATATATATCTAACTTTTTATGTGACTTTGATATAAATCCTGATGATAATAATAATATAATACTATTAACGTAAGACAAGAACCAAGAATAATTACATTAAATATAAATAAAAGGACATATAAGAAAACTATCCATTCATTTCAAAAAGGGTAAGAGACAGAAATATTCTTACTTTAATATTTATCTTTCAAGAGTTTTTATAGAATTAATAGTCCTTCTTTAGATATACTTCTTCGGTTCATAACCATAGCCTACTAAGCTTCGGTTAAATAATAATTCTTTATAAATACTACATGACTTTAATTAGTTTCAGTATTTTTCATAATTAAAGAGTATCAGTCAATAAAGGATACTAAGTCCTAAAGATCCAAAAGGAAAGGAAGCAACAACAGGATATAATTGTATTAGATTTTACTTTTGTTTTGCCTTCAGCTGACTGATACCTTAACACCTTAAGAGCGGCCTATGCTGATTATTTATGTGTACCGCCCAGCGGGGTGTTTTTAGCCAAAATAGGGCTGTTTACGTGATCATTTTCATGCCTAAATAAGACCCAGAACGTAAAACAAGTATCTATCCCTGAAAGGGCATAAACAGAGCTTTCGAATGACACCATAACGATCCATGTATGATGGATAGTTTTCTTGCAATAACCGTGCAACGCGAGTGCAAAAAGCAGGTAATTCGGTACTTTCGGTACATAATTGAGTATGTAGCGAGTGAGAGAGGGAGGAGGGAGCTGAGATTTGTGTCAGTAGGTTCGCCGCGGTGGTCTGGAGCAGTCATACGCTCGCTAGTCTCCTGCCACCACTTGTCTCTCTCTCTCAGCCACATTACGTGCTGAAATTGCCACTCGACCTATGTCGAGCGCCGCCACATAGTCCAGCTTTATTTAACTCGACCTAAGTGGTGAGCCGCTTTTTAAGGGTTAATATATATCTCTGTGCTATCTAGATTCATCAAGTTCACCACTTGAGGATCAAGATACGTAATATATATATTATATATATATCTATATATATATATATATATATAAATATATATATATCATATATGTAAATATACCGGTATATATATATATATATATATATACAGTATATACAGTATATATACAGTATATATACCGGTATATTTACATATATATATATATATATATATATATATATATATATATATATACCACTGGACTGGTAATCCAATGGACCCGGGTTCAAATCCCAGTATGTCAATGGGAAGATATTATTGGGATGGAATTTGTGCTGCACCTAGTATCAGTGCATTACCACAGCACACCGAAATGCCAAATAAATACCCTCATTGTTCCCTGATCAAATAGCATTATATGAATATTCCCATATTCAAAAATATGCTACAGGGGGCCAATGCCTCGTGAGTTAATTGCTCAATAGGTGGCGTTCTGAGAGTGAGGGTCCGAGCCTGGGGGATGAGACTGTGATGCACAGAGGCGGAGCAGCTTCAGAGATGGAGTTGCTTCGATATGTGAAGCTAAGCATGTCTCACTCCCTAGACTGGAGCAAGACCTCATGGACCTCACCGTGTTCAGCGCTAGAGTGTAAAGGCTATCAGCCTATGCCCGAGAGGGAGTAGTTGGAATATAGAGAAAAAAAAATAAAAATATATATATATATATAATATATACTGTATATACAGTATATATATATATATATATATATATATATTATATTATATAATATATATATATATATATATATATATATATACTGTATATATACTGTATACAATATATATATTTATTTATTTTTATTTATTTATTTTTGTGAGTGTGTGTGTGTATATATATTTTAGAATAACATCTTTCTCTCAACGGCTTCTATTATTACATATTATTTTATAATCATTTGAGCCCCCACCTCCTTTCTCTCTCTCAGCTTCTCCCTCTCCTTTTTACTCATTATCACTGTCTCTCTCTCTTACTCTTTTACTCTCAGAGTCTTTCTCTCTCGATCGATCGAGCCTTTTGCTTTGCTCTCTTTACCTTCCACTTTTTAGCCAATTATATTTTAGAGTTATGTCCAAACTGCATAGCAGAGTTTCCTCCTTAGCCTCCATCAAGCTTAAAACATATGTCCCCAAGATTCCACATTCGAGAGAAATTTGTACATTTTTCGATTCAAAGTTACATGGTCCCTATCGCTCGCCTGAAAAAAATCGACACCTAAATGGCATAAAAGGACAAAGATATAGGGCAAAAGGCTATAAAATCACCAAACTAATGGAGTGAACGCCTGAAAATCCCTAAGCTAATGGGACTAACTATGAGGGAGAAGGGTGTCCATCAAAAAGCAAACACCTGCCCTTAACCCTAATTAACGGTGTATCTCTCAACCCCCCAGACACTGCCGGGTTCCCCAAGCGTGTACCCCCCTCCCGGCCGGCCCCCGTGGATGACACCTATCCTCAGGCCTTACAGACACCACAGTTCGATAACACCACCACCACCAGAGTCACGGCAGCCCTCGCGACAACCACATATCTCCACTGTCGGATCAAACATCTTGGAGATCGGGCGGTGAGTACAAATTATATTCATGTGCCTTTGTCAGAACCGTGTTTGACCTTTTCAGCGTCAAACATCTGGGAGACCAGGGGGTTAATAAAGACATCCTCATCAGGATGTAAATATAATTATTTATGTATAATTATATTATTTTTTAGTTTCCTCCCTAGACATCTATCAAGTTTTAAAAAAACGCCCAAGACCCTTCTTCAAGATAAATTTGTGCATTTTGCGATAGAAAAATTTCCCGGCCGAATGCCGGTTCCCCTTAAAATACAGGGTCGCTATCACTCGCCAGGTAAAAATCGAAACCTAAATGACATGAAAAGTCTTAATAATGACAAAGTAATGGGGCGAAATGGCTTAACATCGCCAACCTGATGGGCTGAACGTCTTAAACACTGAAAACTAATGGGGCTAAGCATGACGGAGAAAGATTGGACCAGAAAAACGACCGATCTCCCCTTAAAAAGCATAGCTCGCCAAAAATATCATCATGTTTTTGTCACTTCAAAATATGTTAATTTGACAAATAATGCACATGTGCTTTCCTTTGTTATAATTTTTATCCTAAAATAGCAAACAAATTCACAATAGATATTTATATTTTAAGGGGGGTGATGACGTCAGCGTGGGCCACCCTTGAAAACAGAGCCGAAATTCAGACCAGTTCACAGTGGTTCACAGGCTAGCCTGGATTTGTTTTACAGACTAACTAATGCTACACTTATTCCAGCTCCAATCCTTTCTAAATTAGCTTATATTTTATGTATGGCTCCAGATCTACCTCCACCTTTGTCAATTGTACCCACCTACAGCCTTGGACAGTTGATAATAAATATCCAAGAGAAAAAAAAATAACCAGTTTGGTCCCAGGGTGCCTGGGACTCTGTACCATAAGGTCTCTAGATGCAAAGTGCCGTTATGCAAAGCTACGGTATCTCACAGAGCCCTACCCTTCAAAGGCCCAGCCAGTGTGTGAACTTTAGAAAGGTTTAGAGGTCGGTTTACTACCAATATGGCACTTGACAAATCAGCATTCTTTATTGACAGTAAAGCCTGGTAATCAAGGCAGAAAAACTGATATTAGGTTGTCTCCAGTGAGATCTAATAACGAATTCCTTTGGTGAACCAAGATCTAAATAATCATAAATAGATCTTTACAACCAGTGTTATCAGTGTTCTATTTAGTATCAACCCAAATCTTCCAGCTGTTATTTATCTTCCAGTGAGGGTAATTAATAGCTTTCCAACTGTATAGATCTTAACTTTGCCTGTCACTCACAGTCTTACCTCTTTTGGCGTTTCTCCCGGTGTCCCTTCTCCGGGTAAGAAGGACATCTGTGCGGGGAGGAAGCCCTGGGGTGGTTGGGGTAGCTCCTCTTGGCTTTCCTGTCATGGGGGTGATACGGCTTGGAGGAGGAAGGGAGCGTGGAGGTATGGTGTTTATGCAGCCGTTTGGTGGTCTTCCTTTCCTTTGTACTTTTCCTTCTCTTCATGGCATCAGGGTTATGGATGGTGACTTGGATATCTTTGCCGGGTGTTGGAGGGGGTGCGGGAGTTATTGATGCAACTCTGGCGTATCTTGGTGGTGTTGTAGTTATGGCTTCCTTCCTCGGGGGTGTGGTGGTATGCGCAGAAAAAGTGCTTGGTGGTAGTGGCATGGTATTTATTTTCTCTGATATCTTGGGAAGTAAGAGGGTTCCCACAGATTTTTCCTAACTTTTTTGTTTTTTTCAATGTCTCAACCTTGGGACTGTAGGCTGTTCAGTAGCCTGTAACTCTTATGAGGCACCGAGATTATCAATTGAAGCTTCGAGATTTTGGGTGCTTCATATGTGTCACACTAGATGTTCACAGTGTAGTTTCAAGGTGTTGGTTGCTTCCTTTCTGCCACACTAGATGACGACACCTTATGTATACACGTCACTTGATTTGGGGAGAGCAGCTATATGGTAATTCACAGTATCTTTGAATATGGTAAGGCATCTTCTATGCTATGAATTGGTGACGATATAAGGGGTGTTTTCTTGACGTGTCAGTGTAGCCAGGATATTTGTAGTACAGTAGGAACGATCAGATCACCTCGGATTTTTTTGTTTACGTCTGGCATAGACACAATCTGAGGTCTACAGTCCTCAACGGTATCCATTGTGTTATTGCCTACCCCTGTATTGAATCGTCTAATAATAACCAAAATAAACTGTAAAAAGGCGTCATAATCCTGAAGGGGTTAACAGAAAGCTTCTTGACCTAGACTCACTATTCCTGCCCATGAGGAAGCTCAGGTATGGAGGTTCCGGTGTGGGATCCTGTTCCCTTATACTTAATATTACTAAGGGGAGCTGTTTCGTTTTCCTAGCCCCCATTCTCTCCCATGTTTAGCCCCATTATTTTTTCTAGATTTTAAGACATCCATTTCCTTAGTTTGGCAGCTTTAAGGCCATTCTTGCCATTTAGGTGTACATTGTTTCCTGGCAAGCGATAGTGAGGCTGCAATTTAGCGGGCATAGGGTCGAGGCATATTTGTACCGAAAAATGCACAGATTTATCTTGAAAAATAGTAAATAAGTAATAAATGAATATGTTGGGGCCACAATAAAGGAAATAGAGAATCCGACGCACAGGCACATGAGAAACAAGATCCCCACCCTTATAGACCTCAGTGTAGAGGCACCACCTCGCAAACACAAAAACCCCTCCTCGTGTACCGAGCACCCCCATCGAAGAAGGCCTACTAGATCTGAACTCCCCAAGTCGTCCAGTGAAGTGTGACTTAATAGATTTACATTCCCCTAATCCTCTCCCCCCAAATATCTCGGCTTTCCCCTTCACAACCTTTAATCACAAAGCTTGAACACTGCATGAGCAGTAGGCCTGCCCCTGCCCTGCCATACTCCCGTCTTCCGCGCTGCAAGAAGAAGCCTGCCAATACCACACACAAATCCCCAAGTCCACACGAGAGGAGGGTATCCCCGAGACCCTCCAGGCCCTGCAAAGACTGCGACTACTGGTGCAGTGTGTGCTAGCCGAAATCAAAGTTCAGGAGGCTACCCCCGACAAATAGACGAGGAAGGCAGTAATAGCAAGAGAGGTTAACGAGGCAGTAAATAAGCTTCATGGTAGGCGACCCCTGACGTGTTGGAGCTACGATAGTAAAGAGAGCGATGACGAATGAGATACCCCCCGAGATACTGAGGCCATGACCCAAGTTCGGCCTACCCCAAAGTGCAATGAAAACGTGCCAGACCCCCTTAGAAGAAGTAGCAGAGCCCAGCAGTTCGACACACTTAAGTACCCCCCTTTGACCCGGAGTAATAGTCTGCACGCGAGAAGAAACAGAACTAACCTTTCACGGCTGCACCGTGATATAATTCATAAATTATAACTAAAGGCTTGGAGAGTCCAGCATTCACTTTCCCTTTCGTGTGAATTTCACAGATCACACTCCCGGTCCCTTTCAACCCTGATGGCACCACCATCACTTCTTCCTCTGACAAAGCTGAACTCTTCGCTCAAACTTTTGCTAGAAACTCCACCTTGGATGATTGCAGTGCTATTCCTCCCTCTCCACCCCCCTCTCTCCTACTTATGCCTAATATCCTAATCTCTTTTAAAGATGTACTTTCTACCCTCTCTCTACGAAAGTGTACGGACAGGATGGTGTTTCTCCTGTTGTACTAAAAAACTGTGCTTCCGTGCTGACTCCCTGCCAAGGCAAACTCTTTCGTCTCTATCTCTCCTCTAACGTCTTCCCTTCTTGCTGGAAGTTTGCTCTCATTCAACCTGTCCCAAAGAAGGGTGACAGCTCACAACCCTCCAACTATCGTCCAATTGCTCTCATCTCTTGTATCTCTAAAGTTTTTGAAACTATTCTTGCTTCCAAATTTCTTAGGCATTTATCTTCCTATAATGTACTCTCAGATCGCCAGTATGGCTTCCTTAAGGGTCGCTCTACTGGTGATCATCTTTCATATCTTACTAACTCTTAGTCATCCTCCTTTCGGGACTTCGGTGAGACCTTTTCTACTGTGCTAGACATATCGAAGGCCTTCGATACAGTCTGGCACAAATCTTAAATTTCTAAACTTCCCTCTTTCGGTTTCTATCCCTCCATCTGTGCCTTTGTCTCTATTTTCCTTTCCGGCTTTTCCATAGATGCGGTTGTGATCGGCCATCGCTCACTTCCTCATCCTATAAACTCTGGTGTTCCCCAGGGCTCTTTCCTATCTCTCATTCTCTTTCTAATGTTCATAAATGATATAAACTGTACCTCCAGTCCCATCCATTCATACGCAGACAACTGTACCTTATTATTTTTCCTCAATTATTTTTCCCGAACGCCCCAGCCAGCAATCCCTCAAAAACAAACATAATGAAGTAATACAACTCTTATCTTCTGATCTAGCTACTATTTCCAATTGGGGCAGAGAAAACCTTGTTACCTTTAATTCTTCCAAAACCCAATTTACCCATCTTACTACCAGTTCTTAACTTCTAGAGGACTACCCTTTATCTTTCATGAATACAAAAATCAATCCTTCATCTTCTCTCAATATTTTTGGTGTCTCTTTTACTTATGCTCTCACTTGGAAGGACCATATTACCAGTCTTGCTAAGGCAGCCTCCCAGAACCGAAGCTAGGTGTGCTCAATCGCCTCAATGGGTTTTTTACCCCTGCACAGCTTTTTGCTCTGTACAGGGGCACAGTGCGTCCTTGTATTGAGTATTTTTCACATGTGTGGGGTGGATCCTCTGACACCGCACTCCTAGACAAAGTAAAAAAAAGGCCTTTCGTGTCATTAACTCCAATCCACTCACCAACTGTTTACAATCTCCCTCTCTCCGCCAAAATGTTGCATCTCTCTCGCTATTCTATCGCTACTACAATAATCAGTGTTCCTCAGAGCTCTCCCAGTGTATACCACCTCCTCTACGTAGGGTACGTGGTACCAGTATTGCAACACACTCCCACCCCTGCTCTGTGCAACTCTCCAACCCAAGAGTGAAACATTACTCTCAGTCTTTCTTCTATTCTACAGCTGAGCTCTGGAACTCTCTCCCAGAATAAGTTTTTCCTTCTTCCTATGACTTAATTTGTTTCTAACTCCGTGTGTCCAGGCATTTTGGCTCGAACGTCCCTTGATTTTGGCCTTGTCACTCTTTCAACTTTGGGGGAGGCACTCGCTACAGGCAGTTCTGCCTTTTGTCTCCCTCACTTACATAGAAAAAAAAAAAAAATCTCCCCTTATGGAAGCTTCAAGCTCAATGTGCATGATTTACCTACACAATAACTCTTCCAATCCCCTGCTCAGGTAACATGGTTAAGTAAACAAGACAAGCACGTCCGTCCGTCCATACGTTGGGTTTGTTTACATACACACCATGGACGACCGATTCACGGCCTTGCATTCTCAGAGATTTATTGTGTTTGTTTAACCCCCTTTTCCCTCATGCTTAGCCCTATTAGTATTGTGATTTTAAGACATTCGCCCCATTAGTTTAGCAATTCTAAGGCCTTTCGAAACATTCAGGTGTCATATTAGGCGCGATTTAGAGGGAACCAGCATTCGGCAGAGTCATTTTTCTACTGAAAATTGCACAAATATATCTCGCACAGGGGGTCTCAGGGTGTGTGTTTTAAAGTTTGATGGAGGTCTAGGAAGGAAACTAAAGTAAATTATAAGTAATTATATTAATAATCTAATACAAATCTTCAATCCTCCCCCCCCGCCCCAGGTAACATGGCTAAGAAAACTAGACATGCACGTCCTGACGGTGGGTTTGTTTACCTACACCACGGACGAGCGATTCACGGCATTGCACTCAGAGGGCTCACAGGATTGGACGCTGCGCATTGCCTCGGCCATGATCTCCGACTCGGGGACTTACGAGTGTCAGGTGTCCACAGAGCCCAAGATGTCTAAGGGATTTAAACTGCAGGTTGTTGGTAAGCTTCTATATAAACTTGTAATGTGGAGGTGTACAGTGCTATACAATGTCCAACCATGACAACTGTCTTGATGGTGTAATGGTTAGAGTGTTTAAGATCTGTATGTGGCAACCCTGGTTCAATTCTGGGACGATCACATGCTTGCATTAATTTCATTGGGAGGTGTTTGGTGTTGAGAGTGAAATGGATAAAATTAGAATATGGGCTTCCTCGAGATGTTATTAACTGCAGCACCGTTGATTCCTTTAACCCGTACTCTACCGTAGGATACAGTAATAAAAGTCCCCTGCAGTCCCATGTACTGTGGCCAAAATGGCAAGAGAGAACAACTTTCCACCTCAAGAGATGAGGCAAGACTTGCTCTCCCACCCTTCAGTGGGTCTTATATAAGCTGAGAAGTGTTACCATATCGAGAGCAGTGCTCAAACGGTCGTGGTACCATGTACAGGCAGTTATAAAGGAAAGTACATTACTGACGGCGATTCGCCGTCGCTGGGACTTGGGAGTGAATTATCTACTGACGGCGATTCGCCGTCGCTGGTATTGGAGGGGTTAAACATCGCATAGATAAACAACTTGCCTTAAACCCGTGACTGACTGCATTTGCTAATGAATAACTGTTTTCCCCTTTTTTCTTCAGTCACATGAGGATCGCTACAGGTATAAAATAATTAGCTATGATGTTACACACTTTTCCGCAGATACACGAAATATGACTTGTATTATGTGTTATGTTATTAACCTATATTGTCCTCTTCTAGTATCTCCTAACCCTATCAGGAATATGAGTCCTACGGCAGTTCTTCCCTTTTCCAATTGTCCTTTACCCACTGAAACATTGTTGAACTCTTTTAGCAGATTAAGTTATTTAGAGGGCAAGCTACCTCGAGGGGTGACTAGACCTGTGGTTGTTTGATTATCTTTGTTCTCTTTTGTAATCTGTATACTGTCCAAAGTCTAAACTAATAACTAACCCCTTGAGGATTATGCCTTATAAGGCCTTCAACCTATCAGTTGTCGGTAAGCTGAACCTATAATGTGGAGATGTAGAGAGCTATAAACAAAATTGTAATTGTATTTTCTATACTGTCGTAGCCCTATATTTATTGATAGTTAACCCTTTAAGGATAGTGTCTAAGGCATTCAAACTCGCGGTTATCGGTAAACTTTTACATACAACTGTAATGTGGAGGTGTACTTGTTACTTATATGGAGTTACTTGGAGTTGGTTCGACCCCCTTTCAATGGGCCCGGCATGAGCTCCTCTCCCAGAGTATGTTTGCTGGTGGTGCTTGATGCATCAGGCTATTCGAGGGAGAAGTTCTCTCCCCCGCAAAGCATGGTTGATCAGGCACTGACTTGAGATGGATGTCCAAGGATCTCTTGAAGACTTCCGTTGGCATATCCATCAGGTTTTTCACATTCTCTAGCAGTTTGTTGAAGAGACTAGGACCCATATTTATCAACCAGGACTCCCTCGGTGTGCCTAGAGCTCCCCTATGCTATCGGGGTAGGATGTTATATATTCTCCCCCCTCATGTCGTTCCACTTTCATGATATTGCGGTGAGCAGTTTTGACCACCCATAAATGTCCATGTGTAGATTATTAAATAGCTCTCTCTTCTTAGCTCCAGTGAATAGAGGTTAAGAGCCGTCAGCTAATCCCAGTAGTGAAGATGTATTAGCGAGCAGATGTGGGACACTTTCTATTTCGTATATTTCTCCTGATTTGTGTGCGTAGAGTGCACACTGCAATATTCCAGTCATGGGACAACCAATTATTTGAAAAACGTTATCATTTGCCGTTCTTTTGGTGTTTTGAAAGTGCATAGTATTAGTGGGGCAGATAACAGCAATTTTACACAGAAATTGTGCAAAATGTGATACAAGCACCAAATTGTGCATGGTGGTTCCCAAGGGTCTACTTAGCAAATCTGCCTGACGTGCCATTCAAAAATCTAAGATGGCGGCCATTTTTCAAGATGGACGCCGAATGCGTCTGCCGAAAATGGTTTTGCTCATAGAAATGCATATACTTGATGGATTTGAATGATCTTGGTGTCGATTTCTATGTTTTCTTGCATGATGATTCAAATGTTTCTACTTTAAAAAAACTCAAGTGAATAACTTCACACTTTTTGGCTATTTAGATCAGTCTTTATCTGCATTTTCGCTTGCCTGATAAGTGTTTTGCTATTTGTTACTATGTGCATGACATGGTAATTACTAAATGTATAGAGCAGTTGTTGTTGTTGTTGTTGTTGTTGTTCCCTAAGCTGCCTGGCCGAACAGCCCCGAGTCCCTGAGAAAGGCCATGGCCACGATCGGGCTTTCCCACAGAGCTCTCATTGAGTGTAGATTGTGTTGTTGGCGTAAGTGGTTGTGTGAAATGCAGTCTTCTATGATGTGTTTAATGGTATGTGTATAGAGCAGTATTTTTATTTAGTGCATCCTCACTATTTACCTAACTCTAATCTATGGCTCCAAGAAGTTGCTAATGCACGGCAACAGCCACACCCTGGTAAACCGTGTTGGCTCACGGGCTAAACTAGGTGAGGGTAACACGCAGAGGGTCTCTGTGTGTGAGGGAGTATGCCATGCTCCAGATGCAAAGTGCATGAAGTCAACAAACCAGACCTGATTGATCCAAGAAGCCATTTTTCTAAAGGAGTGATTGTCGGCACTACCATGGCACACTGGTGACAATTACTGCTGTGAAACTCAGCATGGGGTTCAATGTCAGCTAAGGAGGAGTGCATCTCATACTTAGTGTCCCAAATGTTGCTTAACCTAATCCACGGACCTGTTAAGGAACCGCACCTGAATTGACAGGAGGTGCCAGCGCGGGAGAGCCGAGCCAAGGATAATGGGGTTTCAAAGTTATCTGGATGGTGTACAGATCGCACGGGGCTTAAATGACATTGGATGAACGATCAGGCTAGGTGTAGGGCAGACATGCATTAACCTAGTTGTATCCCATACAGGAAAGTGCCCATGATACAGGGTGGTAAAAGGATAAACCCTCGGCCCAGGTCATTAGAATGGCTGCAAACACCAAATGTGAGACTGCATCATGGCAGACCAACTGGACCGAGTGTTGCCTCTGTCAAACAGAGAAGAGCGAATGCCTAACATCTCCACTTGCAAATCCTGCCAGAAGGGTAGAGGATGGATACAGCCTCTTAGGGAAGAATATTCTCTATTTCATGCAGTGAATGCGCTACCGATCAAGATGGACCCACGAAGGCTTGATGACGGCAGTGGGATAGAGGCAACCTTGAGGAAAAATCAAGCACAGTACCATGCTAGTTGCAGGCTTCTGTTCAGCAACACTAAGTTACACAGGGCAGAAAAGAGATCATCTCCTGCAACAGAAGAGAACAGCAGCAGCGGCAGCAGCAAAATACCACGGAGAATGTCAGACCCCAAACGGATAGAATGTTTCATATGTGAGGAGGAGGGAGATCTGAATGACTTTAGACAAGCTATGACCATGAAACAGAACAAGAGAGTCAAAAAGTGTGCAAAGACTCTCAATGATGGAAAGCTGCTTGCCAAACTGAGTGCTGGAGATGTGGTGGCGCAGGAACTGAAGTACCACAGTGCATGCTTGGCTGGTCTCTACAACCGAGAACGAGTTCACCTGCGTGCTGAAGAGCTGAGGGAAGCAGAAAACTCTGAGGTAGGAAAGAGGGAAGCATATCCAATTGCCTTCTCTGAACTGGTAACATACATCATTGAGACAAAATCTGCAAGTGAGAGTTCAGCTCCATTAGTCTTCCGACTTGCCGACCTATGTATGCTCTACAGGCAGAGGCTGGAGCAGCTTGGCATCGACAGTCCTGATGTTCATGCTACCCGACTGAAAGACCAGCTGCTTCAACATATCCCTGATCTATAAGCTGAACATCATGGACGTGATGTCCTACTGGCCTTTAAGAAGGATGTAGGGTCAATTCTTGCACAAGCAAGCAAATATGGAGAAGCCGTTCATCTTGCAAAGGCTGCTGGGATGATAAGACGTGAAATGCTTCAACACAAATCACAGTGGAATGGCACATTCCATGATGGGTGCCTAGAAGATGCTGTACCGTCATCACTGCTTCAGTTTGTTTGCATGATTGAGCATGGAGCAGACATCAAGTCACAACTCCAACATGGAGCCTCAAAGTCTGACCTTGCTATGGCTCAGCTCTTACAGTACAACTGTTTTGCCAAATACAAGGCCGGATCTCACGTCCACAGACATTCCAAGGACCGGGAGACACCATTTGTTGTGTACATGGGCATGTCTGTGTTTGCCAAAACAAGGAAGAGGCAGCCCATAGACATGCTCCATGACAATGGACTCAGCATCACCTATGATAGAGTCTTAGAAATCTCAGCCCAGTTTGGAGAAGCTGTTGTAGCTCAGTACGTGGATGATGGAGTTTTCTGTCCACCAGTGTTGAGGAAGCAGGTGTTCACAACGTCCGCGGTGGACAACATCGACCACAACCCAACAGCGACTACAGCTCAAACTTCCGTCCATGGTACCAGTATGTCTCTGTTCCAACACCCAAGCCCTGAACATCCTGGTGAGGAACGAGAGCCAGTGAAGCTCAGTGGAGATAACAGGGTGAAGAAAGTTCCTGAGGTTCCTGAAGCATTCACCAATGTTAAACCAGCATACCTTACTAAGAAGCCCAAACCTCCAGCTGTGCTAAGCCAATTATACCAAGCACTACACTCAATCCAGTCACACCTGAAGGAAGAGTACAGGTGGCTAGAAGAGGTGTCTGTCACTGAGAGTGTGGGTGATACTCTCAGTATCACATGGGCAGCCCACCATGCAGCACAGAAGAGGAGCCAGCCTTTTGAAGTGAGCATGACATAACTGTTGCCTTTGATACTAGATCAGGCTCACTCTGTTGCAACCATCAAACATGCCATGGGGAAGATTCGAGATACAGTGGCATTCCTCAACCCAGGGCAGACCCCGGTCATAGCTGCTGACCAACCACTGTTTGCACTAGCAAAACAAATCCAGTGGCAGTATGGAGAGGACAAATTTGTTATCATGTTTGGGGGACTTCACATAGAGAAGGCTGCGCTTGGTTCCCTTGGAACACTACTGGAACACAGTGGCTGGACCAGTGCTATTGCTGAAGCAGGGGTGGCCTCATCTGGTACAGCTGAGTCATTCCTGACTTTGTCAAGTATCACCAGGACAAGATTGGCCCACCAGATCACAGCATGCAGCCTGTATAAACTGAAGAAAGAAGCCTACCAAGACTACTGCTCTGAGGAGTCCGGCAGACCAACGCTGACCTTTGAAGACTAGTGAGATCAGCGGAGACCTCGGAGTCCACAGTTCCAGTTCTGGGATCTGGTTTTGGACATTGGTCGTGCTCCTGTTGATACGCTCCTTCAGGGAAGGAAACTTCGACCTGTACTGTGAAGCACTCCCAGAACTGATCCCCTACTTCTTCGCGAATAACAATGTCAATTATGCTCGGTGGCTTCCAGTTCACTTCAGAGACATGATGTCTCTTGAGAAGCAGCATCAGGACGTAGCCTGAGAGTTTCACAAAGGAAACTTTGTTGTCCACAAGTCCATCCAGAAGAGACTTCTCTGCCATGGCCATTGACCAAGCCCATGAACACAACAAAGCAGCCATCAAGGGTGATGGAGGAGCCATTGGACTAACAGAGGACACAGGGGCACTTCGGAAATGGCTGGTGGCTGGACCTGAAGTGAGCCATCTAGTATCTGTATATGAGGCCATTTCTTGTGTGAAAGACACAACCATCAGCACCAAACACCATGAACAGACCTTAAGTGCCCAGACATCTTTCCTTGAGAGGGTGGAGGCACTGTTCAGAGTGATAAAAGAGATGGGCAACCCTTTCCAAGAAGAGTCCGCTGATTTGCTGGTGCTGGACACAAAGAACATTGCAGATCCAGCACTAACTGAACTGGTTGGTAGTCATCACGAGAGAGGCAAGTAGAAGTTCCAGTCATTTATGGAGGCCTTGGAGAATGAAGAAGAATGCACATTCTATAAGCCAATCAAGAAGAACAAGGCTTCTTTCTTCAAGCACGAGCAGGCAGCCAGCAGCTCCAAGGAGAAAGTGCTTAAAGATGACTGTCACTTGTTCTCCCGGCTCTTCATCTCCTGCCAAAACAGACAGTGTGACTTGCAAGAATTCTTCAAGCATGAGAACCAGTCAGCACCTGCATCTCTCAGTGACAATGGCAGGCTTCGTATGTGCCAGAAGTCACAGCTAACTGAAATTCTTCAGGTACTGGTGACATTGCCTGACAGCGAACCAGAGGGAAACACCATCATCATTGATGGATCAGCGCTCATCAATTCCCTGCCTCCACGCAGCCCAATGACTTTCGATGACTATGCAAAAGAAGACATCCTTCCAAAAGTGGAATCCTTTGGCACCAAATTCAAGCGAGTCGATGTCATCTTTGATGTGTACAAGAAGTCTAGTCTGAGATCTGAAACCAGGTCAAAAAGAGGTCAGGGGATCAGAAGAAGAGTGACTGGAACCAGCAAGACCCCAACAAACTGGAGAAACTTTCTGCGGGATGACAACAACAAAACTGAGCTCTTCCACTTTCTCGCAGAGAAAATATGTCAGGCTGAAACCACAAGTATGGTCATCGTGACAAAAGGAGAAGATGTCATCAGCAACAAAAACAAATCCCTCGATGCTGTGGCCCCATGCTGTCATGAAGAAGCTGATACCCGTATATCTGTACATGGCCGAGATGCAACTGCAGAGGGTAGCAAGTCACTTGTCATCAAAGCCAATGACACTGATGTGCTCGTCATAGCAGTGTCTAAGCTGCCATCCCTGCAGAGGCTTGGTCTTCAAAAAATGTGGATTGCCTTTGGGCAGGGAGCCAATGCTCGATGGATACCAGTCCATGAGGTAGTTTCTGCAATAGGACCTGAGAAAGCCAGTGGGATCCTGTATTTCCATGCATTCACGGGCTGTGATGCGGTCTCGTCTTTCCATGGGAATGGAAAGAAATCTGCATGGCTGACTTGGGAAGTTTGGGACGAGGTTTCTGAAACCTTTACGAAAATCAGCAACTGCCCAACAGAGGTTTCTGAGGATGACCTGCAGAAGCTGGAGAACTTTGTTGTCCTCATGTATGACAGATCAAGTGCAGCCACCGGTGTTGACGAGGCAAGGCTGAATCTCTTTGCCCGTAAGCAGAGGTCCTATGATGCGATCCCACCAACCAGTGCAGCCCTCATGCAACACGCAAAACGTGCTGCTTACCAGGCTGGTATCATATGGGGTCAAGCAACAGTAACCAATCCAGAAGTCGTCAGTCGTGCCGACTGGGGATGGAATCGGAAGAGAGACATATGACAGATCTGTTGGACAACGCTTCCACCTATTGCAGCCAGCTGTCGGGAACTGACCCAGTGGTCCTGCAAGAAAGGCTGCAACCGGAGATGCAAATGCTTTCGTTCAGGGCTCGCCTGCACTGCACTCTGCAGCTGTGTATGTCAGCTGTAGTGATACATATACATATGTATATTTAATGTTTATATTGTGTACCGGTATATAAAGTATTAGGAGTATTTAGCTCCGCTGCATGTTTGCCTACCGAGATCGGAACCTCTCCGGGTGGTCGGGGGCCGGGGGAGTGCTGGAGCGACCTTGGTGACCCTGGTCTCTGGGTCTTCTCCTGGGTGACCTAGATGTGTGTGAATTTGTGTTTTTTATCTGTGTTTATTCGTTGTTTTATGTTGTTTTTGTGTTTTTCCCTGTTCTTGCTCTGTCTTGAGTCTGCTACCCCCATAATGGGGATTGGGCCTGAGCATATAGATAGATAGATAGAATAGGAGTATTATTTGATCTGTTATGTTGTTATTTTATATAAAGTGTTAATTTTACACCATTTACAGTATCTAGGGTTCGATCCCCCACGAGGACCACATTGATTTAATTTCATTGATTTATTTGACTAAATATATATTTGGTTGGTGGGTTAGAGAAGTTAAAAAAAAAAAAAAAAAATAGTGAATGTAAAAAAAATAGATTCAGCATGCAAGAAAACATAGAAATCGACACCAAGATCATTCAAATCCATCAAGTACATGCATATCTATGAGCAAAACCATTTTCGGCAGACGCATTCGGCGTCCATCTTGAAAAATGGCCGCCATCATGGATTTTTGAATGGCACGTCAGGCAGATTTGTTAAGTAGACCCTTGGGAACCACCATGCCAAATTTGGTGCTTGTATCACATTTTGCACAAATGTTCTATTATCTACCCCACTATATCCAACCTGCTAGTTTCCTAGCCGCTATTTACTTGGCTATGTTATGTTCTATGAAAGACATGTTTTCTGACATTATTACCCCAAGGTCTTTAATTAACGTCTGTTTTTCGTGGGGTTGGCAGGGATGACTCTGTTCAGTAGGTTGTGTAATCTTTTATTTCAACATTTCCTCCGTATCTTATCAGGTGATATATTTGTTCATTAAATTGCCTGATATTATCGTAGGCTCACTGAAATACTGTGTTCAAGTCAGCTTGCAACTTTTCTTTGTCTTCTATTGTGGTCAATCCCAAACTTATTTTTGTGTTATCTGTGAATTATGAAACCCAGCTGTGTTGTACATTAGTATCGATACCACTATTAAGGTTAAGGAAAAGTAAAGGTGCCAACACTATACCCTGGGGAACAAAGCTTTTAACCTCAAACCCTTTTTACTGCTTATGAAGACAAGATTGTGCTCTGTTGATGAGTGAGTTGTAAATCCATCTCTCCACACTTCCGGTGATCCCTTTCTCTTTTAGGTTACTTACTATAATTCCATGATCAGACTAATCAAACACTTTGGCAAAATCTGTGTATATGAGATCTGCATTTATTATCTCTTCCAGGGCATCAAGGAGTTTGTCATAATGTTATAGCAGTTGCGAGAGGCATGGTTTTCCTCCTCTAAACCTGTGTTGTTGCTGTGTTGTGAAACCTGTTTTCTTCCATATTTGCAGAAACTTTTCCTTGTAACACTCTTTAAAAAATGTTGGTGATGCACGATGTTAATTCTTCTGGGCGATAGTTTCTTGGCAGGGCTTACTTACTCCTTTGTGGAGCGGTGCAATCGTTGTGTTTTTGAGGATTTCAGGGATTTTTCCAGTATCAAGGCTCTTTCTTCACTTTATGGCTAGAGGTCTTGCTAGTGATGTTTTGCAGTTCATTAGCAGGACTGAGTTCCATGAATCCAGTCATTGGACTGAGTGGAGTGGCAGGCTGTTTATTGCCCTTTCTAAGTCAGAACTGTGGAGAAAGTAAAAAGGAAGTACAAGGAGAGCAACACCAAAGTACAGAGATTAGTTAGAGAAAAGAAAGATAAAGTAAATAATGATTTGGGAAGGAAAGTAAATGAACATTTTGCAGAGTATAAGACATTATTTTGAAAGGAAGTGCGTAAATGTAGGAGAGAATGTGGTCAGAAATGTGTAAATGTGAAAGAAATAAGCGGAAAAGTTATTACAGATGAAGCGCAAAAAAGGGAGAGATGGAAGGAGTATTTCGAAAAACTAATGAGTGGAAATGGAATCAGAGCAGTTGTCAATGATAGAGGTCTGTTAGATGTGCCACGTGAGAGACATGTAGAAAGAGGGAACTATCTAGAGTAAAAATAGTGAATGAAGTAATGATGTTGAACAATGAAAAAGCTGCTGGTGTAGATGAAATACAGTTTGAAATTATAAGGAATGGAGGTGAATTATCAATGGATTGGCTGTGGAAATTATGTTATAAAGCTTTGACAAATGAGTAGTGCCAGTGAACTGGACGAGGGTAATTATAGCCCTGTTGTATAAAGGTAAAGGTGAACGTAATGAATGTAAGTGTTACAGAGACATTAGTCTGCTGAGTATGGCTGGTAAGGTATATGTGAGAATAGTGATTGACAGAGTGAAACAAATTTACCGATGGAAAAGTGAGTGATGAACAGGGTGGATTTCGAAGTGGAAGAGGACGTGTGGATCAGATGTTTACAGTGAGACAGATGATAGAGAGGGCATGTGAAAACATAAGAGGGTATACATGGTATTTATGGATCTTGAGAAAGCCAATGACAAAGTTAATAGAGAAGGATTATGGAAAGTTTTAGAGCTGTATGATGTAAATGACAATTTATTGAATGCTGTGAAGAGTTTTTATGATGGTAGTGAAGTATGTTTAAGAATAAATGGCGCATTAAGTGAGTGGTTTAATGTGCAGGTCGGAGTGAGACAAGGATGTGTGATGTCGGCCTGGTTGTTTAATATCTACACGGATGGGGTAATGAGAGAAGTAAACAACATGAAGAGAGAAAGTAGAGATGGTGAGTGGTGGCAACAGAATGACTGTCACTAATGTGTTGTATGCAGATTACGCAGTGTTATGTGCCAGATAGTGGAGACATTTGTGGAAGTTTGTGAAAGACGAGTTCTGAAAGCAAATGTTATTAAAAGGAGACATTGTGTGTAATGTAAGGATTAATGGAGAACAGCTTGAACTAGTAGAAAAATGTATGTATCTGGGAGCCATGCTTGAAAAAAGGGGAAAATGCACAAGAGAAGTAGAAAGCAGAGTAACACAAGGAAAGAAAGGTAGCTGGAGCAATGAAAGCCTTGTTTATGAGTATGGAAGCAGTGAGCAGACTGCATGAGGGTGCATTGGTGCCGAAATTGATGTATGGATGTGAAACTCCGGTATGCTAAAGTAATGAAAAGTCACGAGTAAGAGCAGTTGAAATGGATTTGTTAAGACATATGTGTGGCATTCGAAGAATAGACAGAGTAAGAAGTGTGAAGAAGTCGGTAGAACAAAAGGTTGAAGAAAGTGTTCTCAGATGATATGGTCACATGACAAGAATGCCTGAAGAAAGAATAGTTAAAAGGATCTATGTCAGTGACGCGGAAAGAAGAAGAAGACGTGGAAATCGAGAAGATGGTATGATATGGTGTCAGAATGTGTGTCAAAGCGTGAAAAGAGAATGGTTGAAGCAAAAGAATTAGTAAATTACAGTAATGAATGGAGAAAGTTTGTTAGAAAATGTACATGAAGGTCTTTTGACCCTTTTAATAGATAAACCTGGAAGGTGTTTATTCCAGATGTTGATGTGAAGAGGTCTTGTTCGGAAGTATAACATCTGAAGTGAAGCCATTTATTCGGGGGCTGATGAGTGATTGGTGCGTCTGAATGCTCGTGTGCTTGTTTTTTTGTGGGCAAACTGTTATATGTGTTCTTATCCTGTCACCTCTTTTACCTCTCTCGTGTCTCTTGCTGATCCTCCCTACCCCTTGTGGGAGTAAGGGTTGGCTACTGACTGACTGACTATGTCAGTTGGCCCAAATTTTATATCCGATATTTGGAGGATGATTCTGTTATCCTCCATTAAGAATCTTTTTCAATTGTCGATGGCTTTAGATTGCTTGGGAAGGTTGAACACGGTTTCATACTGTTTTTGCAGAAGTTCACTCATGTCTTTATCATCGGTGGTATAGGATATGTCGTTTTAAATGAATGAACCTTTGTTCGACGATTTTTGGGGTTTTCGCTGTGCATATGAGAAGAAGTATTTTTATTTATTACCTATTTATTGAACAGCCTTATTTGCTTCTTTTTATATTTTGTATTGGTAGGCTAATCGCAGCTTGTGTTCAATGTCCACTATTTAATTATTCATTTGGCCAATTTGTCTTTCTAGTAAGCCAGTTTGGAATAGCCAATGTGACAGTACTTTCTGTGCTTTTCTAGCCTCCTCTTTTCTCTATCTTGCTTGCAACTGTATTTCCCTTTTCTCTCTGTAATGTGAACAGCAAACCCATTCTTAACTACTTTCGTTAATAAGTTAAGCCATTCAGAGCTTGTTTTGTCTGCCATTTGGATTTCCAAATCTATTTACTCTGAGTTCTGGTTTATGTTTGGCTAATAAATATGCTTGTTATTGAAGTTGTATTTACTGAATGGGCCAGTTGGTGCTCTTAGTGTTGTGCCTTTGTGTAGGTACTCAAGGTTGGTTAATACCTCAATTAGTTTATGGTCAGAGTAGGTATAGGTAGCGCCAGCGAACTTGACAATAATCTTGACTCCTTAACTTCCTATAACTCGATATGAATGAAAGCAATCAGGCTAATGTTTCTATCATTAGGGGAGAGTCAACCAGGAAATAGGTGTGGATATTTACAGCCAGTTTGCTCTATGCCATTTTTGAGTTACAGAGAGGTCAGGGATCAAAACTATTGTCAAGATCGGTGGCGCTACCTATAGTCGATGTTTTATTAATTTCCTCACAACACCAAACACCTGCAATTAAATTAATGAAAGCATATATGTGATCCACCAGGATTCGAACCCGGGTTATCACACACAGATTTGTAAACACCTTAACCATTACACCACCAAGACGGTTAAATGTTTATGCACACGCCTACGACTTATTATACGTTCTCGAATACTGGATATTAATCTAATCATGTTCGTATTCCTACCGCACTATGGTAGACTAATGTTTAAGTGAGAGGAAGGACTTTTCATGGGGCACAGATCATTTAGAACGGCCTTGCTACGAAATATCCCTGAACCTACTGATAATCTATTTTTTATTAAATTCACCACAACACCAAACACCTCCAGATATGCTGATATTGTGCACAATGTTCTCATTGTTTGAAAATATCAGGTAGTTGATAGTTTGACCTCTCGTTGGTTCTGTGATATTTCGTTAAAGTTGAACAGAGAACATAACATTAATTTAGTAGTGCTTAAGAGTGTGCATCACCATTTCTGTTTGAGGTGTATATTTGGTGTTCTACTTGCCTACATTTAATTTTAGATTGATTGAAGTCCCCCAACCACTGGATGTTTGGGGTTGGGGCCTCAAGCCCTTCTAAATCAGCTTTGATCTTATCCAGATGGATTTTGAACTCATGTTGGGAGGCATCTGGAGGTCTGTATGTGAGGATAACAGCCGATTTAAGCTTTCTAATTTTACCCCCATAATCTCTACTACTTCATTGGAGTGTTTCAGGAACTCTGTACTTACTAGAGAGTCTGTTATGTACAAAACTACTCCTCAATATATTCTGTGTGTTTTGTCTGACCTGTGTAGATTGTAACCCGGGATCCACACTTTACTGTTTTCGTAATTTTTAATACACGTTTCAGTAAGGACAGTAAGCATTGGGTTCCATCCTCTATTAGTCTCTGGATGAATGAGCTGCTTGAGGAGTATGTGTGGAGTTACTCGTAGAGCCAGATTGAGGAATGAAGAGATAAGTAGGAGAGTGGGGCAGCAGGAACATTTGTCAGCCAGAGTGGACAGAAGGGTGCTGAGCTGGTATGGTCATGTTGAACGAATGGGAGATGAAAGGCTTACAAAGAGAATATGTGAGTCAGGTACAAGGGGAGATAGAAGGGCAGGAAGACCCCCATTGAGATGGAGAGACTGTGTAAGAAAGGCTTTGGATGATAGAGGAATGACTATAGATCAGGCAGGGGAAGTGGTGGTGGACAGGAGTGAATGGAGAATGCTTGTGAATAGTTGAGTGAACACGTGGTCATTTGGAGTAAGGGGCGGGCGCAAGTTGGACTAGATAATAGTCCATCAGGCGCCTGGCCCGGGGAGACGATTAATATGAAGGGTGTGCCTGGAAGTGTGGTGGGAGGGCTTGTGACTTTGGCTCCGCTGCATGTCTGCCTGCCGAGATCGGAACCTCTCCGGGGGGTCAGGGGCCGGGGGAGTGCTGCAGCGACCTTGGTAACCCTGGTCTCTGGGTCTTCTCCTGGGTGACCTGGATGTGTGTGAGTTTGTGTTTTTTATCTGTGTTTATTTTTTGTTTTATGTTGTTTTTGTGTTTTCCCTGTTCTTGCTCTGTCTTGAGTCGGCTACCCCCAAAATGGGGATTGGGCCTGAGCATATAGATAGAATAGATAGAGGAATGACCTTATGTGATCACCTAGTTTTAAGGCCTTGTATGTTTGCATATATGAAGAGGGAAAGGCTGGGTATGGAGACTTGTGGGATTACTTTCTCTGGTGATATGGGGCGAGCCCTGTGGTGGGGGTGGGGGTGCCCTATGTCTCGTTGGTGGTACAGTACATCAGGTATTTATTTTATTTTTATTTTATTTTTATTTGTTTCTATATTCCAACTACTCCCTCTCGGGCATTGCTGAGAGCCTGTACTGTGCATTCCACCCCTCAACACGGTGAAGCCCATGAGGTCTTGTTCCAGTCTGGGGTGTGAGACATGTGAAGCATCCATTCATGGCTCGAAGCAGCTCCATCTCTGAGGCAGCTGGTTGCTTCGTTCAAGTGCTTCACTGTCTCACCCTCCAGACTCAGACCCTCACTCTCAGAACGCCACCTATTGAGCAGTGAACTCACTAGGCATTGTCCCCCTGTAACATAATTTGAATATGGGAATATTCATACAGTGTTATTTAATCAGGAAACAATGAGGGTATTTTTTTGGCATTTCGGTGGGCTTTGTGGTAATGCACTGATACTAGGTACAGCACAAATTCAATCCCAATAATATCTTCCCATTGACATATCGGGATTTGAACCCGGGTCCATTGGATTACCAATCCAGTGGCATGACCACTCCACCACACTTCCCCTTGATGTATATGTGCTTCTAGTTATTCTACCTTGTGTCTTCATATTTTGTTTTGCTCTGACCTATTTTCTTTCACTCATTCTTGTGTTTTTCTGTTTTCTGTTTCAAAGATCGCCACGTGCAAGTGGCACCGATTAGCTGTCGCCCATCGGCATTTTTTTTAGGGGTTATTCCCCAAGATGGGTTGCCCGCCAAGGCTATCGAGTCCCACCCACCCGTTGTTACCAAATGGTGTGGGCCACATCTTCGTTCTGCCTTCTAGTCTTAAGTGTACCTTTAACATGAATAACAGTCATTACAGTACCAATTGTAGCAGGTCTGGGTGGCTAGTGAGGATTTTCACTTAAGAGGGTGGTAGTTAGTACATGATTCACTTAAATGGCATGTCATCATAATCAATCTGACACCCTGCTTCCAGAGGAAGCGACCCTAGAGGGCAGGCCATGGCAGAAACTGCATCCAGGCTCCAGACATGCCCCCACTAACCCACTCCACAGTGCTATTTCCACTAAGTGGATTATGATAATTAATTATCACTGAAGGATCAGACCCAGATCAGCCCTTCCCCCGGATGGCAGTTCCGCCACTGTTTTTCTATTTTCTTTATCCCCATGGGGGCCCATCGTCGGAAGCATACGGAGCACAGGAGTGTTCTGAAGATAGTAACCAATGGTCCACTGCTACAGAAGCTGATTGCACCACCAAACTGGTGGGCGGTGGGGTCGTTGTATCCCTACGGTAAAATAAGAAACAAAAATGAAAAAGAGTTAAGTTAGTGTAGGGTGTGGAGCGTTTCTGGTTTTATGTAAGGAAGCAAGAGTGTGTGTATCTTAAAATGAAGGCAGAGTTGTTCTTTGCGTAACTGAGGCACAGCATAAAACAGAATAATATTATATATTTTCAGAGGCTGCAGCTCACATCTACGGCCCCCATGAAGTCCACATGGTAACAGGCAGTAAAATCAACCTGACCTGTTCTGTGTCGGGCAGCCCAGAGCCACCACAATACATCTACTGGTACCATGGCCGGACGCTGATCAACTACAGCTCCCGCGGTGGTATTAGTGTGGTCACGGATAAGTTATGTCGGACTTCTAGACTCCTACTAACTAGAGCCACCATAGGGGACTCAGGTAACTATACCTGTGTCCCGGCTAATGCTGAATTTGCGACTGTGGCCGTCTATATCCACATGGGTAAGGTAGCTTAATGGCCTTATTATTTATAATTACACAAATAATAATTCTAACGTCAATATTTCCTAATCAATTAACCATTTCAATATCCCATTACGCATTTATTTTTTTGTTTTCTGGCTATTATTAAATTATTTTAGTCGGATTAGGAAGGGTATATGGAGTTCAGAGAGTTAATTGCGATAACCATTAGCCTTATAGTTCCCACAGATTATTCCTAAGTTGTATAAAATAATCTAATGATAGCCAGAATACACTGTCAAGAAGCGTTATAATCTTCATATGGTTCATTAGCTTAATATGTCACATGTTGCCGTCTATATCCAGATTGGTAAATTAGTTTAATTAGCTTGTATTCTTACATTGGAAACAACACGTCAATAATGTTAAAGCCATCAATGCACCAAACTCGCCATCTACCCAAAAGATCCCCATAAAATGTCTATATTAAACCTATCTGTCAGTCCATACACACATAGCCTACACTCATACAGGAAAGAGACACAAATCATATATATTCGGTAGCTTTAAGGGGGTAGGTGTTATTAATGTGCATATATATATATATATATATATATATATATATATATTGATTGTTACTTACGTGTCCTTCCTAGACCTCCATCAGGCTTAAAACATATTAATATGTAAAAAATGTTCGGTAGAAAAATGTCCTCCTAAATTGCAGGCTCACTATCGCTCGCCAGGTACATATCAACACCTAAATGGTACGACAGGTATTTATATTGATACCAACTGGACGAAAGGTCTAAAAATCAACAAACTAATGGTGTAAACATATTAAAATATAAACACTTATGGGGCTAAACATGAGGAAGAAGTGGGTCCAGAAAAAGTGACTACCACCCCTTAATGTCTGGCAGCAAGGAGGGGGACATAGGAAGCAGTAGGTAGTGAGGAATGGTAGTATAATAGGAGGGAAAGAGTCGGGGCTTCACCCAACATACTACTGTGTAACACTTGCTTCCATGGGACTCTACACAAACACCTGACACTGCATAACAAATACAAGCGCTAAGCGCTCAAATTAACAACAAAATACTAGAACAACAAACACTAATTTGGAATAGTTATATCCAAATACTTGCTCACAAAATAAATACTAACCCACTCAACAAAACACTAAACGCCATAACACTCTCCAACAGCAATACAACACAATCACATGCTGCCATCACAGCAAGTCACCATATTCTCAAACAAACAACAACCAAACATTCTCATTAATCATTTATCAGCCACCTAAACCCCTACCACGACAATTGACGTGTAATCCGACGAAACACAGAATTACCCACGGACCCGGACTATGCACCTTAATTAACAGTCAGTATCACCTTTTGCTTCCCAGAACTCGCCCCCACAACATCATGAAGGGTGGTCAAAATCTTAGGTTCTGACCACCTCCCGATCATTATCACCACCAAAACCAGACTCACCTCAGCTGGCCACAGATAAATATACACTATCTATAAAAGAGCCAACTGGGAAGCTTTCACAAATGAGACAGAACACTTTGAAACACTAAACAGCACACCCATCACTAACATCAACAATGCTGTTCACACATGCAATACAATTATCTAAAACGCACACAAGACACATATTCCAAGAGGTAACAGAAAAAGCCACAACCCCAACTTCACACCAAGAATTCAAAAACCTCATCAGATAACACGGCACACTGAAACACTCCCCAGCACCCCACACAGAGGACACTGCACAACAAATCCAAGCACTCAATACATAGATTAACAACAAGATACTAGAACAACAAACACTATATTGGAATAATTACCTCCAAACACTTGATCACAAAACAGACCCCCATAAAACATTACAACACACCAAACAGAATTTAACTTTCCATCAGCAACACAACACAATCACATGCCGCAATCACAACAACAGACTCGATACCTTCATACAAACAACAAGAAAATACTCTCATTAATCACTTCTCTCATGTCAGCCATCATGACGACCGACGTGTCATCTGACGTAAGAGGCAATTCCCCACAGACCCTGACTATGCACCTTTCACTAATAACCAGACAAAACGCATCATCAACAATCTCAAGCACTCACCCGCCTGTGGGCCAGACCACATAAGTAACATACACCTCAGACACCTAGGGCCACAAGGTATACAAGCACTCACCAACATATCAAACTGCAGCTATTGACACAACACAATACCAGACATCTGGAAGTATGGTGTCATCATTACATTCCTCAAACCCAACAAAGACCCCACGATACCATCCTCACACCACCCCATCACACTCCTTTGCACCTCCTCAAAAGTCTCTGAACGCCTCGTACTACAACTGACCACATAATATGCTCTACCCCTAGCTCCATCATAACATGGCTTCAGGCCACTACACTCCACAAACACTCTTCTTACATACATTACACAAAAAGATTTTGATGGCATCAACTCAGCTACACCACCACACAGAATATTACTTGCCACACTCGACATTAGTAAAGCCTTTGATGCTATGGTGTAATACGACAGAAAAAGACAATTTATGTTCTAAGGTACGTCTCTGTGACGTCACTAGGTATATACGATAGTCTAACGGTCGTTCCCACGGTACAGCGTAGGAAGATTAGATCGTGAATAATAAGATTGTAAGTAAGTTAAGATTATAAAAGGCCTTATATGCTATTAAGCAATATTGACACGGTCTTACGTAGCATATATGAATTTATCGTATATATTAATTTACTTTATTGTATTGAGCAACATAGATGCGGTACGATAGTTTGGGCGCCTGGCGTTTGCCAAGGCAGCAAGACTGAGGTCCGAGGAACCTCAGAGCCTACAGAAACTTCACCCTGAAAGCATATAATTTCTGTCTCATTTCACCGTGCTATAGTGCCTCTATTCACAGTACACTACCAGCAATATACACATCTACACTACAACGATGCTCTTATCGACGCCATGACTGACAGCTAAGCATTTATACTCATGTCCATTATCATACCATAAAATCATTTGTTTTTCCCATGACCTGTGCATTTGGGCCGGTCTCTGTTCCCCCGTCGTCCGCCATATTGGGTAATAATATTCCTTTGCCTCATAGCCACGTGGAGATATTGGTGAGTTAAATCCTGGAATATAATTAACCCTTAGAACCTTGATTAACTATAAATATATGTGAGTGACCTTTAGATGTAATTTAGCTTAAATTCAGATTAATTTCAATTTAGACTTAGAGTAATTTAACTTAGATTTATTTATTTGGATTATAGCTTAGATATATAATTAAGTTCCACTGATATTATACCACATTGGTGCCCAGACCCGGGATTTAGCTACCGATAAGGGATTTTTGAAGGCATGAGCAAGGGATTAGCCCAGGGATGCAGGAGCAAGGACCCAGGAGGAGTAGGGCTTGGGTACAATCCTGAAACTCCGGCGCCGATACCAGAGAGGATAGCAGTCATCGGGCATTCGTACGCCAATAGGCTAAGGGCGGCTGACCAGGGACCTGTGGGGTATAGGGCGTCAGACGGGGACAGGTACTTTGAGCTCTCCTTCTTTGGGGTGCCTGGGGCCACCGTAGATACACTGAGAGCCTCCCCACAGTGGGGGCGGGTAGTACAGTTTAGGTCCCTTATGATCTTTTTGTTTATCGGCGGCAACGATATACGCCCTGGTACATTACCCAGAGAATTGGCCAACAAGATTAAACAGGTGGCATTGGATCTGGAGAGAGATTCCAGGGGGAGCTGCAAAATCGTGGCTAGGCTATCGAGAACCGGACCAGAGTCCGAGGTTTCAGTGCGGAGGAATACCAGGCCATCCGGAACTCCGTTAACCGCACCCTGAGGTGTCGGCTGGCGGAGATTCGGCACCACTTTGTTTCAATTACCCTCAACGTACTGGATCTTGATCTGGACGGCGTCCACCTGGATTTGGACACCAACCAACAGCTCTACAATAAAATCGTAGGCCTGACAAAGCGTTGGTTGGAGAGGGACGCCGGGGTAGTATCGTTGCGCCTGCCAAAATCCTGCATCCCACCCATCATCTTCCCCCAATATCTTTTCTTTTTAATTTTCAGACTTCCTATGACACCTGACCTGACCTAACATTTTCTTGTTCATTATGACCTTTTAGTGTAGGTGTTGCCATTTAGTGTGCTATTTTCTCTCCATAACAAAGAAGTCTGCCGTTCGGCATCTCTTAACTAGGCTACTAATTTGCCGTGGTGATTTAACATTGTAACATTGTAAGGCGTAGATAGCCTACAGGTTTGCATAAAACATTAGTAAACCAGAGGAGATACCGTCTGGTGGGGTGCAAAGCAAAGCCCCGAAAAATTAGAGGGCGGGACTTCGGGGAGTATTAAATAGATTAATAATTGATTTCAACACTTTCATCACTACTGCTGACCTCGAGGAGTTCGAGGCTAGGCTAGATAATGTCCGGGTTACCCATAGTCGTATTGTTGCTCTAAGTGAGGTGATTGTGGCAAGCATGACGCAGGATGAGGAAATTATAGCAGAGTGTGATAATTGCGCCCTCTATGACGAAACTGTCTTCAAAGCGAAGCACTTATTACAGCGCGCTGTCGCGAACAAGAAGGGAGGCGAGAACGATGCCCAACGAAGGGTTGACCCTAAACACACTGTGCACCTCCCAAAGCTCAATCTTCCTACATTTGGGGGTAATTTGACTGAGTGGTTAGCTTTTTGGGACGTATTTCGGTCTACAGTGCATGAATCCACTTTGGTTAATGTCTGTAAATTTCACTACTTGAAAGGACAAATGGAGGGAGAGGCCTTACATTTAATAGAGGGTTTTGTGGTAGTAGGTGATAGTTATCTTGAGGCAGTACAATTATTACAGTCTACATACGGGGATCGGGAACAATTGAAAATGGCCCATTTCGTCGCCTTGTTAAATCTGACAGAACCAAAGTACAAGGTTGATGAATTAGCAAAATTTAGAGCAGACATGGAGTGCCATACTCAATCACTAGACACCCTAGGGCTGACCTCACAGGAAATTATAGTCATTATCCTCAGACAGAAGCTTCCTATGGCAATACTGGACAAGGTCAGATCATTTGAGCTGGGTGAGTTTAAAACTCAGTTTAGTAAAGAAATCAGTAATTTACAGTTGCACAATAGGATAATGAATGTGTCAGGAGGGAGTGGGAATGTTGAAATGAGGGGGACTGTAAGTATGACGGTGGGGACCAAGGGAAAGAAAGAGGGTACATACAAGAAACCCGCCGCACAGACTTTATGTAAACTCTGCAACAATATCAAGCACAAATGGAGTTTCTGTGTAAAATACCCAACAAATGAGTTAAAATTAGCACAAGCGAAAAAACTGAAGCTATGTGCAGGTTGTCTGAGTAAAGATCATGGTAAGCAAGGGCAATGTACTGCTACGTACTTAAGGCCCTGTCATCACTGTAAAGGACATCACTTCGACAAGTTGTGTCCTACAGTTGACAAAGGCAAAGACGTCAAACCAGAGGGTACTACAACTTTGACAGTAGGTAGTACGAAAGACACCACTATATTGCCCACAATAAAGATTCCCATGGAATATAATGACAGTAACAAGGTTTGTCGGGTGCTTCTTAATCAGGGGTCTCAACAATCCTTTATAAAAAGGTCCATATTAAGGGGACTGAAGCACCGAATCGTAGGGGCTGAGACTCTTCGACTGCAAGGCTTTACAGGGGTTACTGACAAACAAGACTACGAAATAGCAGAGATTTCCTATTTCTACCATCAACAAAGGTACTTTATGACATGTATCGTAGTAGATACCCTACCAGAATATATATCTGTAGGAGTGAAGACGGTGGAACACGCATTACGTAGCAAAGGGGTTAACTTGTCAGATCCCAAGAGATCAGAGTGAGGTGCATGTTCTACTTGGTGTGGATCATTATTATGATGTAGTATACCCTGGATTTAAAAGAATGTGTGGTGTAATTCTAATCCCCTCTTAATTTGGCTATTGCATGAGCGGAAAGGTACATACCACACAGTCAAATATCCTGGTCGACACAGTCTTGATACTAAGGGTGAATGTAACTGCGGTAGAGGAGTTGGGAAGGGAAGATTCCCAACCTAGTGACCCTAAAATGACTGCCGAGTTCGACCTGGAAAGGCTGTGGAGATTAGATCACATAGGCATTAATCCTGTGGAGACTGATTATGACTCGGAAATTGCGTTGAAGAACTTTGAGGAGTCTGTGAGCTATTGTGCCTCAGACAAACAATACAAGGTTAGTCTACCTTGGAAAGATAGTGAGATGAGCCTGCCAACAAATTATAGACTGGCATTGGGTCGCTTGCGCGCATTACAGCGTAAACTAACATATGAACCGAGCACACGCCAGGCATATGACGATGTATTTCGGAACTACTTAGACTGAGGCTTCATTGAAAGAGTCGATGTGAAAGAACCAATTAGGAAGGGAAGGGTTCACTATCTAGCCCATCATGGGGTGAAGAAAGAGTGCCACCACACCATTATGGGTGGTGTATGACTGCTCGGCCCACCAAGGTCAACAACCCAGTTTAAATGATTGCTTGCTGACTGGTCCGTCCATGGTGTCGGATTTGTCTCAACACCTATTGCGATTTAGACTGGGGCAATATGCATTTACTAGTGACATTGGGAAAACCTTCTTGATGGTCAAATTACAGGAGGAAGATAGAGATGTTACTCGCTTTCTCTGGTTCGAAGACATCAACGACTCCGGAAGTCCGGTCGTGATCTACCATTTTCGGGTCGTATTCTTTGGTGCTACATGCTCGCAGTTTTTGTTGAATGCCACAATTAAGAAACATCTGTCAGATAGTCCTGAGGATAATAATAAACTATCTCGTGGGTTGTATATAGACAATTTACAGGGTTCTAGCGATTGTCAGGATGAATTGTTACATACCTACTGGCAAACACGTAGATTGTTTACAGAAGCTCATTTATTTATTTATTTATTTATTTATTATTCAGATGGATGGTATGGCATCTAATAACCAGGAAAAAAACAGAAATTTGGGGATGATCTGGCAACCAAAACAAGACATTCTAACCTTTCAAACAAAGTATTTTATTCAGCAGACAGGAACGCACTTGAAGAGAAGTCTGTTGAGCAAAGTTTCGTAATTTTTTTATCCTTTGGGTCTAGCATTACCCGTTACCATAAGAGCTAGGATTCTGATGCAGGAAGTTTGGAGACGCAAAGTAGGATGGGATGACAGTTTGCCCGAGGATTTAAATGATCAAGGGACATTATTGTTGAAAGAGTATGACATCCTATGAACTAAACAGCTACCTCGTAAGGTGGCGGCATTCGGTGACTTTACCTTACATACGTTTTGCGATGCTAGCGCCACGGCATACGGAGTAGCCATATATGTCGTTACTTCATTTGAGGCGCATTTAGTTACAGCCCGGGCCAAGGTAGCCCCGGTCAAGAAAGAAACTATCCCAAAAATGGAATTGACTGCCATGCTGCTATTAGCACGTCTGGTGCAACATGTACGCGCAGCATACAAGAGAGAGTTGAATATTGAAGTCGTTCACGTATGGTGCGATCGATAGTCAAGTAGCACTCAACTGGGTACATAGCTATAAGTCTGCCAGTTTATGTGTGAAATAGGGTTGTTGAGATTAGAGCCCTATTGCCAGACGTTGCATATCACTATGTCAACACAAAAGACAACCCTAGTGATCTCATAACTAGGGGTATAACGGCTAGCCAGTTAACCCAGTGAGACCCAGCGTCGCACGTGATGCGTCAGCAGTGTTTGATCACCAACTCCCAGCGACGCATCACGTGCGTCCGACATATAAAAAACACTTACGTGGCTCGTAAGGTAGGAAATGGCGGATGAATATGAGGGGGATGTACCGTAGTGTCTGTGGGAGCCGGGCCAGTAGGTGTGAGCGGGCCGAGACAGCCGCGCGGCTGGTGGTGGTGGGCTTAGTGGGGATAGTTTACACCCTTAGTTCACCGCCACTTTGAACCTTCATTACTCGGTCGTATGGGAGCTAGAGGCTTGAGATTTATGTGAGATACTCCTTAGGATGTATGCCGTACAATGCCATACTCAGTTTTTACCCTAGTGCTCCCGGGCGGGTGGTCATGCGGGGGAGACGAACTTTCGAACCCCCCCCCCCCCCCCCCCCACCCCCCGCCCCCCAAATGACCGAAATGATTTTTTTTTATTCATTTCTCACCATTCTCTTCCATTTTGGCTCAACACATTTTTTTGAGGCTCCCCCCCCCCCCCAACCCCCCACCGGGGCCCCCCCCCCCCCCCAAAAAAAAATGTCTGAGGTGATTTTTTATTTTTTTTTTTTCATTTCTCATCCTTGTCTTCCATTTTAGCAAACAAAATAAAGAAGTGAAAATGGCTTGGGACTGGGGTGAACAAAATATTATAACTAGCCGGGGCTCAACGGGTTAATAAAGTCCGAGTTGTGGTGGCATGGTCCAAATTGGCTGCTCCATGAAAATTAATGGACGATATGGCAAGCTGTTGGTGAGGGACTTCTACCACTGGAAACAGTGGCAATTACAGCCCAACCAAATGAGCCACCGGGTCCAGTAATAGAGTGGGCAAGATTCGGTGACTATAATAAATTAGTCAGAGTTGTAGCTTGGGTGTTGAGATTTATATCCAATATCAAGGTTAAAGTAATGGGCCAACTCTGCAATAAGGGTCACATCATTAATGCTCGTGAATATAAAGCAGCTGAAGTAACTTTAATTAAATGGGTTCAAGCAGAAACCTTTTCAAAGGAATTAGAATCTTTGCAATGCTCTAATAAGTTAATAATGCCTAACTTAGTGCATCAATTAAGGTTGCACCTAGATAATAACCTCATCAGGTGTGAGGGTCGCCTGAAGTGGTCGCGTGTAACGGATGGCACAAACCGTCCTATACTTATGCCAGCAAGACATCACGTTACTGATCTATTGGTCATACGTGCACATAAGGAAGTAAAACACTACGGGGTCTATCACATCATCTCGAATTTGCGTCTCACATGGTGGATACCCAGAGTTCGACAAGTAGCTCGATGAGTAGTAAGGAAGTGTGTGATATGCCAGAGACTAAAGGGTAAACCTTATGCGACTGGACCAGCTCCTCCTTAACCTGAATGCCATGTATAACATATCGAACCTTTCCAAGCTGTAGGGTTAGATTACACAGGTGCATTGAAGACGATAGAGAAAGATAAGGTCTATGTATTATTGATTACCTGTGCAACGTCTCGCACGGTACACTTAGAATTATGTGACAATATGTCTAGCGAGGAATTTATGCTGGCATTTAGACGGCTTTGTGCACGTCGTTCATTCCCTCAACTAGTACTTAGCGACAATGCTCCTACTTTTATCCAGGCATCTAGATACCTCAAGGATATGAGCAGTGATCCTACAATCATCGCTTTTATGGAAGAAAAGAAGTGCGAATGGAGGTTTATCCCAGTTAACCCGGGAACTGCGGGGAGACTCTTAAGAGTTCCCCCGGCGGACTGCGGGAAGACTCTTAACCCTTAATTAGCGGCGAGCAACATAAGTCGAGTTAAATAAAGCTGGACTATGTGGCGGCGCTCGACATAACTCGAGTGGCAATTTCAGCACGTAATGTGGCTGAGAGAGAGAGACAAGTGGTGGCAGGAGACTAGCGAGCGTATGACTGCTCCAGACCACCGCGGCGAACCTACTGACACAAATCTCAGCTCCCTCCTCCCTCTCTCACTCGCTACATACTCAATTATGTACTGAAAGTACCGAATTACCTGCTTTTTGCACTCGCGTTGCACGGTTATTGCAAGAAAACTATCCATCATACAAGGATCGTTATGGTGTCATTCGAAAGCTCTGTTTATGCCCTTTCAGGGATAGGTACTTGTTTTACGTTCTGGGTCTTATTTAGGCATGAAAATGATCACGTAAACAGCCCTATTTTGGCTAAAAACACCCCGCTGTGCGGTACACATAAATAAACCGCATAGGCCGCTCGTAAGGTGTTAAGAGTCAGAGAAAAAAAAATCAAATTAAAACCGATTTTTTTTTTTTTTTTTTTTTTTTTTTTTTTTATTTGATTTTTTTTTTTTTTGGCCCCTGGGCCATGCAAAATCTCAGTTGTCTACCTCCCCTCCTTCCCCACTTTCCTCCCCTCCCTCAGATATCACCTATTTTCCCTGTTATTCCCTTATTCTGAGGTATATTTTCGTGCTAACATTAGCGAGTTGCAAGCAGGGTGTTGTCATCACTGATAGAAAGCGAGTGCAAGAGAGAGAGAGAGAGTATCGATCGACTGTGTCTCAGTGGCCTTGGGGTAAATTGGCCGGAAAGCAGGTTGCCTCACCCATACATTCTATAACTCGCGGCCTATATCTCCGATTTTGACCATCCAAACACTTTTCACTCGTTTTATTGTTGTTTCAGGTTAATACCTTTATAATCAACCCATAATAGGCGCGTATGGATAAGTATTAATGCTATTTATGGTAAAATTAATATTTTAGTGATGGAAACACCTCAAATACGTCAGCACAGGGGGACGTTTCTAATTACCCCCATGCGCACTTCTTAGGTTAAGGCTCCTTGGTTTGGTGGGATGTGGGAATGGTGTGACGGCATAGTTAAATCAGGACTAAGAGCGGTAGTAGGACGTGCTTTATTGAAGAAGAGTAAGTTAATGACAGTTCTCACCGAAATAGTAGCAGTCGTGAATGATCGTCCGCTCACGAATCTGTACACCGACCTGCAAGAACCACTACCATTAACGCCAGCTCACTTACGCTACGGTAAACCATTGACTGCATTCCCATCCGATTTCCAGTCAATCGTTGAACTAGAGGATCCTTCGTTGTACTCTGAAGCAGCGGTGTCTAAGCGATACCAGTATATATCGAAGGTAATCGAGGACTTTAGAAAAAGGTGGATTATCGAATATCTGCTAGCATTGAGGGAAAGGAGCATCAAACCCTCTGGTAGACCATCGGCACCTACTGTTGGTGAAGTAGTTTTAATAAGAGAAGATAGTTCTTGTTTGTACTTGAAATTAGGCCGCGTGTTGGAGGTGTACAAGGGGGAAGACTCTGTAGAGCGGGTGGCACTATTGAGGACAGCCAGTCCTCTACTGTTCGTCCTATTGCACGTTTATACGCTTTGGAGCTCGATTCCGCTTTGCAATCTGAAGCTCCACCTGTTATTGCTGGGTCCGAGAATTCTCAACATGACGATTCACCCCTTACCAATGGTGATCAACCTCGGACCGGGACGCGTCCCAGACGCGCTGCTGCTGGCGCCGTTGATATGTGGCATCAGAGGATAGCCTCTGGGCAACTTTAATTTAAGGTGGGGTTAAGGTTTTCATGTGGGGGGAGTGTATCGTGAAATACGATAGAGAAAGACAATTTATGTGCTAAGGTACATCTCTGTGACGTCACTAGGTATATACGATAGTCTAACGGTCGTTCCCACGGTACGGCGTCGAAAGATTAGATCGTGAATAATAAGATTGTAAGTAAGTTAAGATTATACAAGGCCTAATATGCTATTAAGCAATATTGACATGGTCTTATGTAGTATATATGAATTTATCGTATATATTAATTTACTTTATCATATTGAGCAACATAGATACGATAGTTTGGGCGTCTGGCGTTTGCCAAGGCAGCAAGACTGAGGTCCGAGGAACCTCAGAGCCTACAGAGACTTCACCCTGTAAACATATAATTTCCGTCTCATTTCACCGTGCTATAGTGCACTATAATTCACAGTACACTACCAGCAATATACACATCTACACTACAACGACGCCCTCATCAACGCCATGACTGACAGCTAAGCATTTATACTCATGTCCATAATCATACCATATAATCATTTGTTTTGCCCTTGACCTGTGCTTTTGGGCCGGTCTCTGTTCCCCTGTCGTCCGCCATATTGGGTAATCATTTTCCTTTGCCTCATAGCCACGTGGAGATATTGGTGAGTTAAGTCCTGGAATTAATTAACCCTTACAACCTTGATTAATTATAAATATATGTGAGGGACCTTTGGATGTAATTTAGCTTAAATTCAGATTAATTTCAATTTAGACTTAGAGTAATTTAACTTAGGCTGATTTATTTGGATTATAGCTTAGGTATATAATTAACTTCCACTGATATTATACAACAGATGCCATCCCCCACCACAACCTAACAAACAAAATCTACAACACAAACATGCACAGCAAATAAAGCGGTGGCTGGCCAACTACCGAGCAGGCAGATATGCACATGTATAATTTGCCGGTCAGTCATCTAACATCAGAAACTTCACAAACAGAGTCCTGCAAGGAATTGTCTCGTCGCCCTCACTCTTCAATCTATACATCTATGATCTACCCACACTCCACGCATCCCAAATAAATATAGCTTCCTACGCAGATGACATAACACTCACATGTACACACCAAGACACAGACACAGCAACACATCTCCTTCAACCCTATCTCAACACACTACATGACTGGTGCACTACAAACAGATTCAAATTAGCCCCAGCCAAATCCACAGCAACCCGCCTCACAAGCTGGACAGCCAATCACAGAAATGCCCCACTTCTCACCTTAAACAACACCCCCTTAACCTTTAAAGCGCGAGCTGTATGTAGTGAACACCCTACTGCCAGGCGACAATATTAGGCTTCATTCCCGCCTAAAGTCGTAATTTTATGATAAATATCGTTATTTCTTATTCATATGCGCCTATTTTATGTTTAATGTGAAGATATTAACATGTAACAGCAATAACACAAGTGGGAATAGCGTTTCGGGGGTGTAAATCGCGAATTATTACCAAGCATCCAGTCATGAAATGTGAGGCGGATGTGACGTATACCCTCCCTCTCTGAAGCCTAGAAGCAGACTGAATCTCTCTCACACTCTCTCTCACACCACGCACTCGATAGGAACGCGCCTTGGAACCAGATTGAAAATGTTGGCGAGGTAAATAAACCGATAAACAAGGGAATAAGAGGAAAATTAAGTGATAATTGAAGGGAGGGTGGGGGGGAGAAGGAGAAGGTTTTGACACATGGGGAGGAGTGATACACGTCAACCAGATATGTATCCATATCCACACAGATATGGAGGGGAATTATCTCACTTAATCACACGTTCCTTTGTTTTGAGTGCTAAAAGGCTTTTTGTAGGCCTTGGATCTTAAGAGGTTCGTCGTTTTTGCCCACCCAAACCTCTTAGAGTGTTCTCGCCGTTCCCGGGTTAACACACACACACACACACAAACAAAATCCGTGGTGGAATATATGATACTTTAATGATATTCAAACAACATACCACAAATATAAAAACAAAAATAAAAAATTACACCCAGACTAAACGCCCTCAGGTCACTTGCCCACACAAAATTTGGACACAACAAAGAAATTACCACTACAGTATACAAACAATATATAAGATCAGTGATGGAATATACAAGTCCCTGCCTGGGCTTCTAACCTAGCTGAAACACATCACAAGACCTTACAGACCATTCAAAACACAGCCCTAAAAATCATCACAGGCTGCACAGCTACTACACCTACAGATCACTTACATAACAAAAAACAAAGTCCTCAAAGTCAAAGACCACCTGGACATGAGAGGCACTCAATTCCTGGCTGCAGCCTCCACAAACTGACACCATCCACTACACTACATGGCAGCACACTCATAGACACCAAGGAACATCAAAACAACACCCAGCACACGATATCACACACAAATACTGTCATCTTTCCCTCCCTGCCCACCCCAAACCACCTTCCAGAATCACATTCTTACTTATTTCACTCGCCGTTCCATCCAGTTACTCAAAGACAACACGCAGCTGCATACACGACCTTCCAGCTCTTTTGAGCTATCAGAAGAGACTGGTTGACTTGGTCAGCGATGCCTGTCCAGGATGTAACACAGCACCCAAAATTATTAACCCCTTCGACCCCAGGGACGCCCGTCGCCTATTTATGTAACACAGAACAATACCGATAGTTGGCAACCCTCCAAGTCCAGCGTGTGGCCATGCGGGTGAGTGATTTTTCAGTATACTGCCTACCTATCACTCCATGTTAATTGTGACTTTCCCTCACCCCCCCGAACCCCCAAATGACCTAGGTGAACGGTTTTATGTTGTTTTTCATTCATTACTAACCCATCACATGTGTTTTCAGGAATAAATATAAAGTTGACAAGTGGCTGGTCCTGGAGTGTACTTTTATATTTAATTGCTTGGGGTCCAGTGGGTTAAACACCTCATAGAAGACTACATTCCACACAGCGGCTCGCTTGGTGTAGTGACTAGCATCTCGGACTTCCACCCAGAAGGCCCGGTTTCGCGCCCACGCTCGGCGCATTAAAGATTTTTCACAAGCACTGAGTCGTTACCATCCCTCATGAGCAAAGGGATGGGGTAGTAGTACAGGACCCCAATGGAAATACGCCTAATCGGCCTTATTGAGCTATCCTTAGCTAGCTTAGCATGCGCTAGCTTTAAGAACTATTATTATTATTATTATTATAATCACTTACGCCAACAACATAATCTACACTCCTTGGGAGCCCTGTGGGAAAACCCGATCTCAGCCACGGCCTTCCTTAGGGACTCGGGGCTGTTCGGCCAAGCCGCCTAGGGAATAACAATAACAACAACAGTCAGAAAAAGCACATCAACAATAACTTCACATACTCATCTGCCTGTGGCCTAAACAATAGTTATATTGTAAGTAACATATATCTTAGACACCTGGAACCACAAGGCATTCAAGCACTCACCAACATATCAAGCTACAGAATAGATTCACACAACACAATACCCAACATCTGAAAGCATGGTATCACCATCTCAATCCCCAAACTCAATAAAGACCCCACTCCTCACGCTGCCTCTTCACTCTCCTCTGCACCCCTCAATAGCCACGGAAAACCTAATACTCCAACTAACAACACTTTCCAAACAAATTTCCCCAGCAACATCACAACATGGCTTTAGGCTTTTACACTCCACAAACACCTTTCTTACAGACCTCCCACAAAAGTGTTTTGATGACATCAACTCAGCTAGGCCAGTACACAGAACACTTCTTGCTACAATTGACATTAGTAAACCATTTGATGAAAATCCCCACCACAACCTTGCAAACCAAATTTTAAACACAAACATGCACAACAACACAAAAATACGAGTGGTCAACTACCTAACAGGCAGATGTGCACATGTATCATTTGCTGGCCAGTCATCGAACACCAGCAATATTACAAAGTCAGTCAAGGTTCAGTTTTGTCATCAACACTCTTGAACCTATACATGCACGACCTACCCACACCCCCACACCCCAAATTCCCATAGCCTCTTACGCAGAAGACATAACATTCACATTTACGCATCAAGATGCAAACAGAGCCACACATCTCCTTCAACCGTACCTCACCACACACACGACTGGTTCACCATAGACAGACTCAAACTAGCCCCAGCCAAATCTACAGAGATCCTCCTCACAAACTGGATAGCAGAACATCTTAATATCCATCACCTCACATTAAACATAACCCCCATAACCCACACACACACACACACACACACACACACAAAATCCTTGGTGTAACGGACAATAAATCAATGTAATTTAAACAATATATTACAAGCATTAATAACATATTTACAGCAAGACTAAACGCTCTGAAATCACTTGTACATGCAACATTTGAACATAACACAAAACTACCACCACATAATATGAACAATTCATGCATTCATTGATGGAGTATGCTAGACCCGCTTGGGCTTCTAAACTCACTGAAACACACCACAATACCCAACAGACTATACTGAACATAGCCCACAAAATAATCACTGACTGCACAGTCACCACACCTACAGACCACCTACACCAGGAAACCAAAATCCTCAAAATCAAGGAGGCACACAAATTCTCGCTGCAGCCTCCACAAACCAACACCACTAACTACACTACATGGCAGAACACCCACACACACCAAAAGACATCAAAACACACCTAGCACTTGTTAACATATACAAATATTGTCATCACTCCCCACTAGCCCTCCCCAAACCAGCCTTCAGAAGTATATCCATACTCAAATCAGTCACTGATCGATCCAGTCACTCAAAGACAACACTCAGCGTCATGTATGGCCCCCTAAAGTCGATCCCTCAGAAACCCTCCTTTCCTGTGAGGACATAATTCACCTAGCTAGCCTGCAATGTGGTCACCATGCAGCCCTTCTGAGTTGTCAGAAGAGACTGGATGACACTGTCCAGGATACTTTTCCAGGCTGTAACACAATACCTCACACTATCAAACACATTAAGGAAGACTGCATAGCACACAACCACCTACGCCAACAACGCAATATACCCTGTACATTCCTTGAGAGCCTTGTGTGAAAACCCGGTTTCGGCCGTGGCTTTCCTTAGGAACTGGCATAGCATGCCATAATCCTTAGTGTGCTATGAGTAATAAAATGCACTGTATGTAGTTAGAATAGTAAACTAAATAGAGTGACCTGATCAAAAGAACTAATGATATTATTTTTGTGATCCCAGCAGGAGAGTACCCAGCAGCGATACAAGGCGGCTCGAGCACCAACCTTCACTGTCCGAGCCTTTCTGTGCTACTAGTGCTGGGAGCAGTTGTGACCCGCATACACTACTTCTCCTCACCCTATAATCTGTTTGCTTCCAGATAACGGTAAATTGCCATATCATCATCTTGATTACTCAGCTATTGTTAAGGTTTTAGTGCCAAATATGTTGTTAAATATGAAAACTTGACAATAATATGATGGAGACAGAAGTTTCTTAATTTTGTTCTTTTAATGATAAAAAAATCAGTTGCTAAGGGTCTGTATTTGCCGTCAGTTGGAATGAAACTGACTATAGATCCTTACACAAAATCACTCGACACTACAAAATTGGTCCATTCATTATGAGTTAGCCAATATTCTTAACTACAAACCTCTATAACTAAGAAATTACTAGCCTAATTGAGCTAATATTTCTATCAAAGATTCTTACACAGCATCGCTCGGTACTAGAAAATAAGTCCATTCTTTATATGTTGGTCAATATTCTTAACTACTAACCTCCATAACTTACAAATGATTAGAGTAATCAAACTAATAACTGTCTTGATGGTGTAATGGTTAGAGCATGTAACTTCTGTATGTGATAGGGTTCGTATCCTTGGAAAATCACAAGCTTTCATTAATTTCATTTGGGTGTTATTGGTGTTGAGAACGATATTAAAAATATTATCACTAGGTTCAAGAATATTTTTGAAGCGAGATCAGTCCTATGTGAACTGTGCCCCATAAAATGTTCTTTCCTCTCGCTTAAGCATTAGGCTATTCATAGTGCAGTTGGGTACAGTACATGGTTAGATTAATACCCAGTATTCGATAAATGGATATCTATCGTGATCATGTACTGTACTTATAACTGTCTTGATGGTGTAACGGTTAGAGCGTGTAAGTTCTATTTATGATATCCTGGGTTCATATACTGGGAGAATCACATGCTTTCATTAATTTCATTTGAGGTATTATTGGTGTTAAGAACGATGTTAAAGATAATATCAATATCTCCTTACACGGCGTCACTCACCACAATAGGCCAAATATATAGGCCCAAACTATTGAGCATTATCTTTCATAATTTACAAACGACTAGAGTAATCAAGCGAATATTTTTACCATATGCCTACCTATTAATACCCACAGATCCATCCAAAATTGTATACAATCGTCTAATGATAGCCAGAATAAACTGTCAAAACGCGCCATAATCTCCAAAGGGTTAATAAATGTACTGTAGTTATATGTATAAATCCACCTTAGGGGGAGCTGTGGTTTTCTGAACCCCCTACTCCATTTTTACCTCCATTAGTTTTGCGATGTTACGACATTTGTCCCATTTGTTTGACAATGTTAAAACCATTTGCTTCCTTTCTTTGTCAATTCTTATACCTTTCGTGCCAATTTGAGTGTTGTTTGTTTCCTGACGAGCGATAGCGATCCTGCACTTTAGGAAGCGGCCGCTCATTTGTTTATATATATATATATATATATATATATATATATATATATATATATATATATATATATTCTCTTTTAAACAGACGAGGTTAAAAGCAATAGCGGTTTCAGCATTCAGGATTTTATTGTTACAGCTTTCAATAGTTCTAAAAAAATTCCTCTGGGGTTCAGAGATGAGGTACAAAAGGTTAGCAAAATTCATGGTGGATCCAATGTTTCACAAGTAAACATCTTGCATCTTCAGGGAATGGAGAGGTAATGGTTAGAATAGGGACAATGCATCTTATTTATACAAAATTCGAGGATCAAGTAGAGGGAGGTGGGCGGAGCTACTGGGTGTGTGGTGGCTGTTCATTGGTGGAAGGTAGTCTATTCGCGAGACGGGTACTAAATCTTATCGGTGGTTGGTTGTTGGCTGTGATTGGTTGGTGTTGTCAGTTGTGTGCTGAGCGTGGAAGCGTAAGAAAGGGGGGCGCGGGGCGAGAGGAGGGGGGGCAGCATGCCTGTAGCATTTGCCTGAAGGAAGAATTTGAAGGTCTTGTGTTTGATTGTTGATGCTGGGGTTGAGTGTTTGGATATATAGAGCTTCTAAAATAGCTAGTCTTCTGGGGTCTGATTCTTTGTCGAGTATGGTGGTTTGTTTGTCTAGGTCGGCGCGAGTTAGGGCAAGATGGTGGGTTGCTTGATAGTGATCTTTTATAGCGCCAGATTGAAGGTGGAGGGTTAGTCGACGGGAAAGGCGAGTCTGTGTCATTCCAACATAGGATAGGGGTCCACAGTCCCCAGAGGTGTAAATATGCTGGTATATCACATGATCGTCTTTCGTTTGGTTGTTGGTGAAAATGGGACAGTTACGGAGGACAAGGTTGGAGGTCTTAGGAGATTTGTAGTAAATAATGAGTTTGATTTTATTGTCAGGGTTGGTGGGGAGGAAGTTTTTGCTAATTATTTCTTTCATAATGGATTCGTCTGTTGTGTGGTCGGAAGACATTTAGTTTCTGTAAAAAAAATGTAATGTCATTGGCCGGGTTGGTGTTAGGGGGGTCTTGTTTGTACCATTTTTCTAGGTGGTGGTTGATGGCATTGGTGATGTCAGTGTTGGAATACCCATTGTTGACTAGGACCTGGGTGAGCCTTTCCAGTTCATTGTGTGTGTCATTCCAGGTGGTGCAATGGGTGAGGGCTCTCCTGACATAGGCGGCGATGGTGGATTGTAGGTATCGTTTAGGGCATTCACTTTCCCCATTAACCCTGGAACTGCAGGAAGACTCTTAAGAGTTCTCCCGGCGGACTGAGGGAAGACTCTTAAGAGTCAGGTAAAAAAAAAAAAAATTTTAAACACCGAAAAAAAATATATATATATATTTTTTTTGTTTTTTTTTTGTTTTTTTGCCCCTGGGCCATGCCAAATATCACTCCTCTACCTCCCCTCCTTCCCCACTTTCCTCCCCTCCTTCAGTTATCACCTATTTTCCCTGTTATTCCCTTATTCTGTGGTATATTTTCGTGCTAACATTAGCGAGTTGCAAGCAGGGCATTGTCATCACTGTTAGCAAGCGAGTGCAAGAGAGAGAGAGAGAGTATCGATTGACAGTGTCTCTCCAGACTTGGGAAATGTGGCGGGAAAGGAGGTTGCCTCAGCCATACATTATGTAACTCCCGGCCTGTATCGCCGATTTTGACCATCCAAACGCTGTTTCCACTTGTTTTATTGTTGTAACAGGTTAATACCTTTATAATCAACCTATAATAGGCGCATATGGAGAAGTATTAATGCTATATATGGTAAAATAAATATTTTAGTGATGGAAACAGCTCAAATATGTGCGCACAGACAGAGGTGTCTCATACCCCCCATGCGCACTTCAGAGGTTAAGACATTGGCCATTGTTAGTAGGTTTGGTGTACACAGTAATTTTGAAGCCATGGTCGTGGAGGGAGACAAGGAGGTCGAGGAACGGTAGATGTCCATCGGTGGTTTCTTCGTATGTGAAGTTGAGTCCGCCCCATCATATCACAGATCCCTACTGCTACCTACCAGACCGCCAAGGCCCTGAACAACCTCCTCACCCCTTTTGTTCCACGGCAATACAACCTCAACTCTGCTTATGACTTCCTAGAAATTCTACGAGATGCCCCCCCCAGCTAACGACCACATCATCGCCTCCTCGACGTAGAGAGTCTGTTTACCAACATGCCCGTTGACAAGACCATAGATTTTATCCTACGTCGAGTTTACCACTGCCCTGGACATCCCGGACACCACTGGACATCCCGGAGAAGGCCCTGAAGACGCTCTTGGAACTATGTACCAAGGAGTCCCCTTTCCTCTGCCCCCGCGGGAATATGTACCAGCAAATCGACGGTGTAGCGATGGGAAGCCCCCTGGGGGTCCTGTTCGCCAATTTCTTCATGGGAACTATCGAAGAGGAACTCCTGGCTGCCCACCGGCCCACTGTCTACTGCAGGTACATCGATGATATCTTCGTGCGGGTGAAGGACCTGGGCGAACTCAGGGACCTCCAGCTGCGCTTCATGGCCGCCTCCGGACTCAACTTCACATACGAAGAAACCACCGATGAACATCTACCCTTCCTCGACCTCCTTGTCTCCCTCCACGACCACGGCTTCAAAACTACCGTGTACACCAAACCTACTAACAATGGCCAATGTCTTAATGGGGAAAGTGAATGCCCTAAACGATACATACAGTCCACCATCACCGCCTATGTCAGGAGAGCCCTCACCCATTGCACCACCTGGAATGACACACACAATGAACTGGAATGGCTCACCCAGGTCCTAGTCAACAATGGGTATTCCAACACTGACGTCACCAATGCCATCAACCACCACCTAGAAAAATGGTACAAACAAGACCCCCCTAGCACCAACCCGGCCAATGACATTACATTTTTTTGCAGAAACTACATGTCTTCCGACCACACAACAGACGAATCCATAATGAAAGAAATAATTAACAAAAACGTCCTCCCCACCAACCCTGACAATAAAATCAAACTCATTATTTACTACAAATCTCCTAAGACCTCCAACCTTGTCCTCCGTAACCGCCCCATTTCCACCAACAACCAAACGAAAGACGATCATGTGATATACCCGCATATTTGCACCTCTGGGGACTGTGGACCCCTATCCTATGTTGGAATGACACAGACTCGCCTTTCCCGTCGACTAACCCTCCACCTTCAATCTGGCGCTATAAAATATCACTATCAAGCACCCCACCATCTTGCCCTAACTCGCGCCGACCTAGACAAACAAACCACCATACTCGACAAAGAATCAGACCCCAGAAGACTAGCTATTTTAAAAGCTCTATACATCCAAACACTCAACCCCAGCATCAACAATCAAACACAAGACCTTCAAATTCTTCCTTCAGGCAAACGCTACAGGCATGCTGCCCCCCCTCCTCTCGCCCCGCGCCCCCCTTCCTTACGCTTCCACGCTCAGCACACAACTGACAACACCAACCAATCACAGCCACCCACAGCCAACAACCAACCACCGATAAGATTTAGTGCCCGTCTCGCGAATAGACTACCTTCCACCAATGAACAGCCACCACACACCCAGTAGCTCCGCCCACCTCCCTCTACTTGATCCTCGAATTTTGTATAAATAAGTGAGTGACTCTGACAGCATATCTCAAGAAAACACCGTGACACGCCGAATGGAAACAATGACAGTACAAGAAAAGGAAGCCTTTATAAAAGAGTTACACATCAAAATATACCACAGTGACCAAAACGCGCCAAATAATATGAATAAGAAAAAACTCATCAACTGGCACAGCCAACGGCAAGTAAGAGTGAGATTTACAAGAACGAAAAACTACCAGGAAACCCATCAAGTTATTCAAGACATAAAGGATGGACTACTAGACCATCACTTTACTTCTGACCTAATCCGTTATCACCATGTGCAACAATCAGCACTAGAAAATGACATTAAGTCAGGCGCCTATACCCTTGATGATAGTAGTGAATATGAAACAATACATAACGTACCAGTTGCCAGTCCGAATATAAAGAAGTCGGTGCTAAGACACAACAAGGGACAAAACAACAGACCATAGGAGACCCTAACAAGCTAACAATAATACAACATAATGTGTTACACTGGCAGAATAGGAAAATCGAATTAACTAATACATATCTATCAATCAACCCTGATATAATCTTAATTAATAGCCACAGCAATACAAATAACGAAACAATAAAGATAAATGGATACCATACCCACTCAAAGAACTCTTCAAATGAAATTAATGATGGCAGTGCCATTCTTGTAAAAAACACACTTAAATATAAGCTGTATGATGACTTTATTTCTGACACTCTCTGCATTACAATCGAGACCTCCTTAGGACCAGTTAATTTTGCAACCATGTACCTACCCCCTAGACGCCCCTACCTTCCTTTCCCTGATATACATAGACTTGCATACAATAATTTACCTACTTACATTCTAGGTGATCTCAATGCAAAACATACCCTATTGAGAAATAACTCAAATAATGCAGTAGGGGAGGGCCTAGCCCGTTTTATTAACCAAAATAGCCTTGTACACCTAGGCCCCCACTTCCCAACATACCTTTCGCATAACAGAAGTACTACCCCTGACATCATACTAACAAATAACAGAGCCTTTCATAATTCTAGAATTGAATGTGGCCCGATCACAACATCTGACCATCTCCCCATAATATTCACGATCACTGCCGATAAAATCACCATTCCCAGCACCCCCAAATTAAACATGAATAATGTGAACTGGGACAACTTTAGAGAAACGGTAGACTTAGAACTAAATAGATACAACTTTGATCTTAGCGAAGGAGGAGAAGAAGAAATAGACACTGCACTAGACAACTGGTACCACTCAATAACAACTGGCATGGAAAACACAATCCCTACATCTAACACAATCACAATAAACAAATCCATAATAACTCCAGAAATAAGAAGAATACAAAGAGAATACCAGGCTATCATGCAAAAACGCTATAATAGGAGGATGGCACAGACACTTATATATCAGATTTAGACTACTGCAACAGCAATTAAGAAATGAATGTAAAATAAATTATGACAGAAATTGGGAGAATCAGCTCGAAGACCTTTCAAATAAGCATAGAGATCCAAAAGCTTTTTGGACAAAAATCAAACAACTTAGCGGTTCTAGCAATGATCCAACTAATTATATACTAAACAAAGACAACAAGAAAGTATATGACAATATAGGTAAAGAAGCCACATTTCGTGAAATATGGGGAGATATATTCAAAATATCTGATGAAGAGAATGAGCAGTTCGATGAAGACAACGAAACCATGGTCAGAAACTTTATCCAAAGAAATCTAAATAGAACACTACCTAATGAAGCCATCAACCTAAATATTTTTAATAATCAGAACGCAACCACAAGGGCAATCGATATCCATGAAATAAAAAATATCATAAAAAATATGAAAAACAAAGCCCCTGGACGGAGCAACATTAATAAAATAATAATCTCCCAAGTCTCTGAGCAAGCAATACTAACACTAATACAAATATTTAATGCCACACTTTCCCTAGGATACTTCCCTGACAAATTTAAAACAGCTGTAATTCACCTAATACCCAAAGAAGGCAAGTCACCATATGACCCAATTAACTACAGACCTATATCGCTACTGGAAGTGCCAGGCAAAATACTTGAAAAATGCATTTATAATAGGCTAAATATACATCTAAACATGAATGACCTTATCCCGGCTAGTCAACATGGTTTCGTCAGCAAAAAAGGCACAAATACAGCCACAGCAATCATATATGAAACTGTTTCCCAAGCAAAGGCCAGGAATAATCAATGTCACGTAATTCTTAGAGATGTAAGTAAAGCCTTCGACAAGGTATGGCATATGGGCCTGAAATATAAACTACTACAACTTAATCTGCCAAGCCATATTGAGTCAATATTGTGTGATTTCCTAGAAGATAGAAAGGCACACATCCGCATTAAAAACCACTTAGGCCCACCAATACAACTACTCAGTGGTGTCCCACAAGGCAGCATATTATCCCCAATATTATACACAATATATACCATGGACCTCGCACTACCTGCTATCGATTGCACTACAATTCAATATGCAGACGACATCACCCAGATAATTACATACCCAGGCAAATCACGAAGACTTATGGCGGAAAAAGTAGGCTTAGAAATCAATAAAATAAACGAATTCGAAAAGAGATTGAAAATAAAAACCAATACGACAAAATTTACCATACTTCCAATTGCTACCTCAAAGGAAGATGACATAATTGTAGAAGGAGATTTATTAGATACACACCAGGAAGGGAAAACACTGGGACTAAAATTGACTAGGGGAGGCATACTAAAACATGTGACAAGTTTAATTAACAAAGGAAAGGCATCCCTAGGAAAACTTTACAGATTTGGTGACCTCTCAGAAAAAATAAAAACTCACCTAGTAAAAGCTCTAGTACTTCCTGTCTTGGAATATCCAGCTGCACCATTATCCACCCTAAGCAAAACACAAACACTGAGGCTGCAACGGATACAAAATAAAGCGCTCAGATATGCACTTAATGAAAGATATCCATACAACAGAAACACCAGACAGTTGCACGAAATAGCTAAGACAGAGGCTATGAATGTCAAACTATTTAGAAGAACAAAAAATATATGGTCTACGTTAGAAAGATTAAATGACCCAAATTATGCAACCATAGTAGAGAACAGACCAATTAGGAAACACTCATGGTTTCCCCCTTCAATAATAACCAACTTAAATCAAGAACCAAACCCAATATATGTATGAACACTGAAAGCCGCTAACAAACTAGCAAAATAAGTACAATTCAGTAAAGTTGAATGCTTAAGTATGCAAAACGAATGATGAATGAATGAAGAAAAAAAAATAATAAAATAAAAAATCCCTTGTAATTATGAATATTATTAGATGTCTATGTATATGTTATCATGAATTTGTTAAGTATGTACTGTCTCCAACACAAATATTATACTCTAAATACTAATGAATGATAGACTGAAAAAAAAAAAAAAAAAAAAAAAAAAAAAAAAAAAATGTCCCTTGTAATATGTCCATGTGTATGAACATTGTCGTGTCCCTGTATATACTAGCATGACCTCTGTTAAATATGTACTGTCTCCAACAAAAATATCATACTCTAAAGTAATAATGAGTGATAGCATGAGTGAAGCCACAATGAATGAATGGGAAAGTGGAAAGAATGAAAGAGTGAATGTAATAATTAACAAACAACAAATATTCATAAACAAAAATCGAATGAATGAGTGAAATATTAAATATGTAATAATTAACAAACAACAAATATTCATAAAAAAAAAAATCGAATGAATGAGTGAAATATTAAATATGTAATAATTAACAAACAACAAATATTCATAAACAAAAATCCATAAAGCAATAAAAATGTCCCTTGTACACTGTATATATTTAAGTTCTGTACCGTCTCTGACAAAAATAATAAGTTATAATCTAAGGTGAATGAATGATTAAAATAAATGGATGAAATCAGAATGAATGAAAGCAATAATTATGATGTAAGACATGAGAAAAATTGAGTTAGCTAAGCTAAAAACACCCACTTGTCGAGAATTCTCCAATCAGAGCCAGGGTCGCAAAAAATGACTGACGCATGAATACTCGCTCGTCATTGGTCGGTGAGATGGAGAGAGAGAGAGCCTTGCGGGATAAGTTCCGGGGGGCTCTCTCTCTCTCACTCTCACTCTCTATGACAAATCATGCTAATTACAATGAATTCGTCCCTGTAATAAAAAAAAAAAAAAAAAAAAAAAAAAAAAAGTAAATCAATAAAAGAAAATAAATATAATTAATTTTTGTTTTTAGATTTTAAGACAACTTATCAAAACACCAAAGAGTAATAACAACACAAAATAAATAATTATAACACCGGAACGATGCTACAATGCATATGAAAACAAACAAATGCAAAATTAAAAACAAAGTGCAAACATGGAGGCAGGAAATAAAAAAAGGGAACATAAACATGAAGCTGGTGGTATGTTCTGCTCACGGAATATATATGAAATATAATTTAAGTCTTAACCAAGAATAGCAAAGTGGACGGCCCACTATCTTTTAATCTCCAACTTGACTTCATATTTCTAATCTTATTCTTCTTTATCCACTGATAAACTCTATTTTCATCCCCCCTATTCTATCCCCCCCTATGCACTATGCACTATTCTAACCATTACCTCTCCATTCCCTGAAGATGCAAGATGTTTACTTGTGAAACGTTGGATCCACCATGAATTTTGCTAACCTTTTGTACCTCATCTCTGAACCCCAGAGGAAAATTGTTAAAACTATTGAAAGCTGTAACAATAAAATCCTGAATGCTGAAACCGCTATTGCTTTTAACCTCGTCTTTTTAAAAGAGAATCTATTACCTGTCTATACTAATATATATATATATATATATATATATATATATATATATATATATATATATAGTACACATTTATCTCGAAAGTGGGTCATGGGAGTATTTCTTATTAGCTTTATAGATGTCAAGGGAGTAAACTATAAACCTTTCCTTAAACTATCTTCATTCATACATAATAATAATTTGTGTCCACTATTCATATCATAAATATCCACCTCCTTAACCCCTTGAGAATTATGATTCCTTTTGACAGTTTGTTCTGCCTCTCATCTGAATCTTTTATTATGGTTTGGAAGGCCATCTAGCAATCGGAACGGTAAACACTAAATCAATCATCCCTCTGATTCCCACAATTGTATAGAATTGTCTAATGATAGCCAGAATAAACTGCTCGAACGCGTCATCACTCTTATCCTCTTCTGTACCGGCGACGTCTATTTACCTTTCATCTAGCTATATTTAGACGATTTTATGCAGTTTAAGAAAGATCTATGGTAGTAAAAAGGGTTAGGTGATATAATTCAAAGCCTATTAATTGCTGGTGGCCCTTTTTAAGCTGAATAAACGTGTCTAATAGTAGCCAGAATACTGTATAATAGTCGTCGCCGGTACAGAAGGGGTTAAGGGGTAAACAACAGTCAACCCCTTTATAATTGTTCATAAATAGCCTTGGCAGAATATTCATAGTGTTCTGTATATATTCTCTATTACAACATATATTTTAATTTAAGCTAACCTTGCAGAATATGGTAACGCTTGTCTCTCCATACTTCCTAGACTTTTTTTTCTGGACCCACTCCTCCTTCATGTTTAGCCCCATTAAATTTGAGAGTTTAAGACGTTCACCCCATTAGTTGGCAGTTTTAAGACCTTTCGCCCATTTAGTTTTCTCTTTTAAGGCCTTTCGTGTCATTTAGGGGTCAAGTATTATTTTGGCGAGCGGTAGTGAGCTTTACTAAGTTGTTGGGGTGATGCTGCCTTTATATAATAATGGCTATACAAATACATAGAGAGGCAGGTTAGCTTGAACACAGTTGTTGGGGTGATGCTGCCTTTATATAATAATGGCTATACAAATACATAGAGAGGCAGGTTAGCTTGAACACAGTTGTTGGGGTGATGCTGCCTTTATATAATAATGGCTATACAAATACATAGAGAGGCAGGTTAGCTTGAACACAGTTGTTGGGGTGATGCTGCCTTTATATAATAATGGCTATACAAATACATAGAGAGGCAGGTTAGCTTGAACACAGTTGTTGGGGTGATGCTGCCTTTATATAATAATGGCTATACAAATACATAGAGAGGCAGGTTAGCTTGAACACAGTTGTTGGGGTGATGCTGCCTTTATATAATAATGGCTATACAAATACATAGAGAGGCAGGTTAGCTTGAACACAGTTGTTGGGGTGATGCTGCCTTTATATAATAATGGCTATACAAATACATAGAGAGGCAGGTTAGCTTGAACACAGTTGTTGGGGTGATGCTGCCCTTTATATAATAATGGCTATACAAATACATAGAGAGGCAGGTTAGCTTGAACACAGTTGTTGGGGTGATGCTGCCTTTATATAATAATGGCTATACAAATACATAGAGAGGCAGGTTAGCTTGAACACAGTTGTTGGGGTGATGCTGCCTTTATATAATAATGGCTATACAAATACATAGAGAGGCAGGTTAGCTTGAACACAGTTGTTGGGGTGATGCTGCCTTTATATAATAATGGCTATACAAATACATAGAGAGGCAGGTTAGCTTGAACACAGTTGTTGGGGTGATGCTGCCTTTATAATAATGGCTATACAAATACATAGAGAGGCAGGTTAGCTTGAACACAGTTGTTGGGGTGATGCTGCCTTTATATAATAATGGCTATACAAATACATAGAGAGGCAGGTTAGCTTGAACACAGTTGTTGGGGTGATGCTGCCTTTATATAATAATGGCTATACAAATACATAGAGAGGCAGGTTAGCTTGAACACAGTTGTTGGGGTGATGCTGCCTTTATATAATAATGGCTATACAAATACATAGAGAGGCAGGTTAGCTTGAACACAGTTGTTGGGGTGATGCTGCCTTTATATAATAATGGCTATACAAATACATAGAGAGGCAGGTTAGCTTGAACACAGTTGTTGGGGTGATGCTGCCTTTATATAATAATGGCTATACAAATACATAGAGAGGCAGGTTAGCTTGAACACAGTTGTTGGGGTGATGCTGCCTTTATATAATAATGGCTATACAAATACATAGAGAGGCAGGTTAGCTTGAACACAGTTGTTGGGGTGATGCTGCCTTTATATAATAATGGCTATACAAATACATAGAGAGGCAGGTTAGCTTGAACACAGTTGTTGGGGTGATGCTGCCTTTATATAATAATGGCTATACAAATACATAGAGAGGCAGGTTAGCTTGAACACAGTTTTAACCCTTAGAAGATACGATGATGCATGTCTTTTCTGATTCCTGCCTGTTATTAGACAATTTTATTCAGATTAGGAAGGGTTTGTGAAGGTTAGAGTGTTAATTGAGATAGTCTTTACCCATTTAATCACCACAAATCCTTTTAAAGATTTATGAAATCGTCTAATGATCGCCAGAATAAAACTATCAAAATTCATCATAATCTTGAAAGGGTATATATATCCCTTGTATGTATGTATGCATTTATGTATGTATTCAGGCACATGCCCCATTGCTGGGGGTGGCCGACACGAGACAGAGCCCGGACATAAACAATATTTAAAGTTCCTATTCTCAGGGTCCGGGACCACTTTTGCGTTCCCTCGCCCGTTTCTTTGTCCCGTCGAGTAGGAGAATTATACGAGGGAAGGAGGATTCCCAGCCTCCTGCCCCCATCCCTTGTAACATATACAATCCCGTAACGTGAACATGATCACAACATTCTGTCACCCCTCTACCACACATATTTCTCAACAATATTATATATAAAGATAGCGTTACCTGCCAGGTTAGTTTCAATAAATTTAAGTTTTCAAAATGTAACCTCGGATGCCATAATCTCCAGCCCATTCATAAATACTCGTGGATTTCACCTTTGTCTAGTAATTGAAGTAGTGGATCGCCAGTATGGCTTCCTTAGGTTTCATTCTACTAGTGATTTTTCATATCCTGCTAACTGTCAGCCATCCTCCCTATGGGACTTCGGTTTAACCTTTTCTATTTCTAGACATATGGAAGGCCTTTGATAGAGTCTGGCACAAAACTCTAACTTTTAAACTACCCTCCTTTGGTATCTATCCCTCCATCTGTACTTTTATTTCTAATTTCCTTTATGACCATGTGACCTGCGTTTCTGGACGGCAATTGCTCACTTCCTCAACCTATCAACTCTGGTCTTCTTCAGGGTTCTGTCCTGGCTCCAGTTATCTTTCTATTATTTATCAACCCGGGAACGGGGGCAAAGCTCTTAAGAAGTTTTACTGGGCAACGGCGGCAAAGCTCTTAAGAGGGAAGGCCTAAACAAAACATTTTAAAAGGCCCCAGTAGCACTTTAATAGAATAGTTGAACTTGACCTTTGACCTTTATCTTGGCCTTTTTATGTCTCAATGTATTATTTTACTTTTCATTTAAAATGCAACTATATCACCATATTGTGTGAAGTTTGCATGAAAAGTAAAGAAAATAGCATATTGACCTTTTATTTTACCTTGACCTGTCATATGGAATTGTTTAGTTTCATGTGTGACCTTAGCCTAGGTATTTTGAATATAAATGGTAAGCTTAGTGAGAATCTAACAGTTAGTATAAGAAATACTAGCAAAACACTTATTTTGACCTTGACCTTTGACCTTACACTTTTGAATATTTATCTAAAAACTAGGCAATACGACATAAAGTTTACCAGTAACTTGTATAGTGAAAATGAAGATGTTTGAGTAAAAACTACAAATAATTAGTAAAAGTTGACCTTTGACCTTGACCTTTATGTAATAGTACATTATTGTTTGCATTGACATTGCACAGTAAAATCAAATAGGCATGCCTAATTTCATTAACACCCATCAGTTAGTTTCAATTATATTAATAGTGTTATGCCCTGATTTTATTCAGGATTCACTATTGCGTAGGTGAGTTATCCAAGACTGGAATATCCGGTTTCATAGTACATACATGTGAGGGGTCAACAGAACACATAAATAGAATCTTGGAATGTGATTTGTAATACAGCTTTATTTCGCTAAACACACTCACGGTATAGAAAAAGAATCACTTTCACTTTATAGAACATGAGTAAGAGTAAAAAGTTCAGTGATAAGAGCTTGGTCTTTCAATTCTCCAAGCACAATCGTGGATCTGGATTAGAGTATGCACTGCCACTGCCGAGTCTCGGGTATTATTCTTCCGATACGGACATGATAAGAAGCGATGAGAAAGTCACTCGAAGGGGGCACGGATTTGATTTATACAATATCTGATACAGAGTGTTGCTTTAAGGCCTAAGGTTCTAGTTATTCGATTAAGTGGGGGATAACGTTGAGTTTCGACTTTATATGATCTAGCCGAGTCAAGTAGGCAATTATATTTGTCTACTTTTAACCGTTAATGCACGGATGGGGATTCGTCACTGAGATTAAATCACCTTTTACGACCTATCCCTTATTTATGGGATCACAGAATATCTATACCAAAACATCCAATTTAGGAATAACTCGTGTCGTGGCTGGGGGTAAATATTGTCGCGGTAATATCTCGTAATACTCAAAGGTGAACACAGGCAAACACAACGGTTTGGGAACACGGTATCTATACACTGATATTATAATAGGAAATCGTGCCCGATCAGGTTATCTTCTTTTCCTCTTGAATCTGGTGTCGTCGGAGGCGTCTCGGCTGCTCCAGGGGGCCGTCCAGGGGGTCCAGTTGTGTGAAGAAGTTACAGATGGGTCGGTTGACCGGTGATGAAGTTGAGTTCAGGCGGCTCTCCTATGGATCTTAAATGGTCTGCGTCTGGGCTGAGGCCAGGATAGCGTCTCATCGGACTAACGTAAGCATTGGGTCTGCACAAACCTTGCTTAACTGTCTCTGATCCATGACGAGAGGTTCAATCAACCCAAGTGTGGCGATATATATATTTCTCTTAGGTCCCTATATTTACCTGTGATCTACCACAGTTAATACAGGCCCAGGAATATAATATATCAGCTCCTGGTGTTCAGCTTGCGGGGTGCCGGTCGGTTACTAACAGGGGAGTAAAACAGTCTTCCAACAGAGCGACATCCCGCTCGGCAAAAAGCTATGTTTAGAACTGCCCGCTCTCCTCCTCTCGTGGTTTATATATGGCAGGGTGACTCGGTGTTGCCCGGGCCGGGGGCTGATGGGTCCCTTCCAATTCAGGGCCAGGGCGGCTGTGCAGGGCTGTGGGGTCAATATCTGGCAATCTGGTCCTTCGTTCCCAATGTTCTGAATTAGATAACGGTGTTAGTTCACACACTGACATATAAGAATAGTTAATGGCAGGTGGTATGGCAAGCAAGGGACCCGTCACCTTGTTGTTGTTCACGGCGGCGAGGGGAGGAGCACCTCGGCCAGGAGGGTCAGTGGCTAATCGTTTGACTTGATAAGTAGGTTACTTTTAAAAAGAAGGGGAACAAGGGGAAGACAGGTAAGTAAACAGTTCTCTCATACCTGAAGGTCTTGGTGAGATTGAATAACAAGTCATGTAATACCTCACAGGTGTTGGCACGTGTATACAGGTGTGGTTAGGCGCGGTTGCCCTGGTGGTCCCGTATACCGGGGTCGAGGAGGGCGGCGCAGGTAGGAGTCCCTCTGGACTGGACACGGCTCGATGGCCGAGTTAATTTGTTGTTGTCGGCCCACCTGGGTTAGGGTGGAAATACCCACGTAGACCACGTGTGGACAAGGGAGAGGTATCTAGAGAGAGAAAATACAGCTTTATAGTGGTCAATAAAGTAGGCATGCGTAATCAGGCGGCAGTGCAATTATCATTATCACGGTGATAGACTGTGTTGGCGACGCACCTGGGGCGAGCCCGTGACGCAAGGCATTGGCGCTTCCGTGGGGTGATCAGGTCGTCGTCCATGCATGCATAGCTGTCGCCTGCCTGGTTGCAACGGAAAAAAAGATAGGATCATGTGAACTGTACTCCGAGAAGGAAGTGTCTTGACGAGGCGTGTAGAAGGCGTGTGGAGGGAGCCTAGAAAAGAAAAACCAGCTGGATTATGCAATGCAAGGTTTAGGGAAAAAATAGATTGTGCGAGGTGGCGATTTCCTTATTATTCTACGGTTAGTAGGTCAGTCATCATGCGGGGTTAGTATGTTAATAAGCAACAAGTAAAAAATGGTAAATGATACAATCAATATCTAAGTGGCACAGTTATATATCTATATCCCCCATAATACAGAGAGATAAGAGGTGTCTGCCCTCTTACTTCTTCTACAGGGGCTGTCACGTATTCATTAATCATATTCATGGCATAACAATAAAATGGTAGTGACATAATCAATACAATAATTTGCATAGTCATATATCTGTACCCCTCATAATACAGAGAGTTAAGAGGTGGCTTTCCTCTTACTTTTCCTGCAGGGGGGTCCTAGTTAAAGATAAACATATTCATTAATCATATACATGGCCTGCAATCATGTTGCCTGTGGCGGTTGTAGTTGGGTTCAGCTGGAGCTAAACTCACGTGAAATTAATACAACAGTAATTACGACAGTCACAGGGACATGCATATGACGCGGCCATCACTGCTTACGTCATCAGAAAGCAAGGGGGTGGATATCATCTAGTATGTAAATTTCATAAATCGAATTTCGGAGTATAGTTGGTTGTTGGAAGGAACATAATAATCGTAATAATGGTGGGGAGGAAAGCTATGTGGTTTGTATACTAAGAAGAATGTGAGTTGAATAGTGTGGAGCATGTGGATTGGTGTGGAGGTCCAGTCAGGTGGGAGGTGGTCGTCTGGGGTCGGCCATTTTGGGGGTGGGTTGTCCAGTGCCGGTTGCCGAGGCGCTGAGCTTCTAATTGGGCTGGGGGAGGAGTAGATGGGAATGGCGGGGTGTTTTTGTCCCTCTCTCTCCCTCCGACCGTGTTGGTGAATTTCTGTCTGTCTGTCTGTCTGTTGCTTTGGTAGGATATATATTTTAGTTACTTTGAATAAGGGGTAATCGGGCATGGGGTTACACATACACATACTGACAAGGCAGAGGGGAGTCATATAATAACTAGCATGGGTGCATATACTTATACCGTCGTAAGGTAGAGGGGTGTCTTCCCTCCTTGTCTTCTTCTTAGAGGGCTGTCATAGTTAACATTATATACAATATATATATCATGAATACAATAATACATGGTTTGCAGTTATGGCCGTCTGCAGGTTGATCAGAATTAAACATATATAAGTCAGCAGAGGTATTTCGATACAATTAGTTAGTCTGGGGTACGTACCTATACCTTCGTAATGTAGAGAGAGCGAGGTGTCTTCCAATCGCCTCGTTCCTGTACACGATGAGAGTATTATAGTCTGCAGGGTTAGTATTTAATGGAATACATACTTTAGTGGGTACTTCAACAATGTCAGGGGTAAGGAAGTGTGATTTGTATCTAGAAGACTGTGATTAACGAGACGTGTAATATGTGGATGGAAGTAGAAGAGAGGGAGGGATCTTGCTGGGGGTGGAAGTTTCGCTCCCAGGAATTTTCGTTCCTGGTGTATTTCAAATAGAATAGTAGACCTTTTATATTTGACCTTTATATGTGTCAACATTTATTATTTTCCTTTTAATTTAAAGTGCAACTATCTCACCAAATGTTGTGAAGTTTGCATGAAAAGTAAAGAAAATAGCATATTGACCTTTTATTTGACCTTGACCTGTGACCTTTACCTTGCATGTGGAATTGTATAATTTCTTGTATGACCTTGGCATAGGTATTATGAATATACATGGTAGGCCTAATGAGAATATAACAGTTAGTATAAGAAATACTAGTGAACAAACTTATTTTGACCTTTAACCTTGACCTTTGACCTCACCCTTTGGAATATTTATCTAAAAACTAGGCAATACGATATAAAGGTTACCAGTAACTTGCATAGTGAAAATGAAGATATTTGAGTAAAAACTAAAAATAATTAGTACAAGTTGACCTTTGACTTGACTTGTGACCTTGACCTTTATGTAATAGTACATTATTGTTTGCATTGACATTGCCCAGTAAAATCAAATAGGCATGCCTAATTTCATTAAAACCCATCAGTTAATTTCAATTATATTAATAGAATAGTAGACCTTTTACCTTTGACCTTTATGATATGTGTCAACATTTATTATTTTCCTTTTAATTTAAAGTGCAACTATCTCACCAAATGTTGTGAAGTTTGCATGAAAAGTAAAGAAAATAGCATATTGACCTTTTATTTTACCTTGACCTGTGACCTTTACCTTGCATGTGGAATTGTATAATTTGTTGAATGACCTTGGCCTAGGTATTATGAATATACATGGTAAGCTTAGTGAGAATATAACAGTTAGTGTAAGAAATACTAGTGAAAAACTTAATTTGACCTTTGAACTTGACACTTGACCTTACCCTTTAGAATATTTACCTGGAGTTTGGTCAATATGATATCAAGGTTTTCAGTAACTTGTATAGTTAAAATGAAGACATTTGAGTAAAAACAAAAAAAATATGAAATATTGACCTTATTTTTAACCTTGACCTTTGGCCTTAAACTTTAAGTTAAATGGAATATTTCTTTTTGACTGACCTTCGTATTGACCAAATGGATATACCTCTGAAATATGGTGAAAATCCATTGAACGGTTTAGGAGGAGTTTTCGGACAGACGACGACGGACGACGACGAAGACAGACAAGCTGACTGGTGGTGCACAGTATACGGGCGGGATCTGTGTGCGCGATACCACTCTGTTTCGCAGAGTAGATAAAGTTTAAAGTCGAACAAATGATAAAATGTTCCTTGTGTTTGCTTAGTACCCTTAAAGTGTGGAAGGGTTTACTGGAACCAGACACCCTCCGAAAATCTGAAAAGATAAACAAAAAGCTCTGTAACAACCAACTTGCCATAACCTTCAATGAAATATGCCTGAGAGAATATATCCTGCCCATATAAGCAAAGAATATATATATATATATATATATAATTATATATATATACACTATATATATATATATATACATATATATATACAGTATATATAACATTGTTTCGAGATAGATTCCTGCATCATAATATAGAAAAAAAAAATGGCATGAATGGTTTTATAACTAGCAAAAGCAATGGAGCGAAGATCAGTGCCTCCTATAATTTTACTGTAGAGTCAGTTCATTACAGCTACGTCAACAATATTGACCACTAACCTCTATAACTCAAACACAACTGGAGTTATCTAGCTAGTAGTGCCACCATTTGGGAAGAGTCAGCCAGGGATGAAGCGTAGAAATTAACAGCCCATTTACTCTAGCCCTTTGTTAGTTATAAAGTTTAGGGATCACGATTTCTGACCTATTTATATTGAATAGATTCATAAATGGTGCAGGTACTTATAATTTCGACTGTACACTAATCATATATATACTTTAATCTATTGTATTTAATTTCACTCCATCACCAAACACCTCACAAAGAAATTAATGAAAACATGTGATCCAACGGGATCCGAACCTGGGTTACCACACACAGATTATAAACACTCCAACCATTACACCATCAAGACAGTTATTAGGTTTATAATTTTCCTCTCTCTTTCTCTCTCTCTCTCTCTCTCTCTCTTTCTCTCTCTCTCTCTCTCGCATATGTATATCATCGATCAGTCACAGTATGAGAACGGAAAATACATTCATAAAAGAGACTCAAATTCCTCGGAAAATGAGATTGTGTGTGTGTGTGATGTATCTCGTGTTCTGTGGTAATGAAGAATCTATTTCGATATAAATTGAAATTTAATTACATAGTTTTAGTGAGCGCCCAGTTGGAGTGCTCTCTCTTGCTATTGTTGTGAATTGAATTGCATTTCCAAGAGGCAGGCGCAGAGTGAAGTGTTTTATTTAGTATTACCCCTTTGAGGATCATGGCGCGTTTTAACAGTTTATATTGGCTACTACTAGACGATATATTTTAGGTAAAGTAGGGATCTGCACGAGCCAAAAGGATATTTAAAATCGACTTTACCCCTTTGTTTTCTAGAGGTCTTTCCTAAGCTGTATACAATAATCTAAAATAGACAAAAGACACTGCTAAAAGACGTGATGATCGTCAAAGGGTTGACTTTGATATTTGGGTAGAACTTGCTTATCCAATATTTGTATTTGTAGTTATATAGTTGATGCATAGAACATTATATTAATACATTTATCCCATATATATACTTCCATAATTAGAAATAGGTAAAGTCAACAAATATTGATAAGTGGGCTAGATAGTATGGCATCCGAGTGTAAATTCGTAGATATTTGTATCCATTTAGGGCACATTCGTTTATATTTGTTGACCATTTTGGGTACATTTGTATATATTTGTATCCATTTAAGGCACATTCGTTTATATTGGTTGTCCATTTAGGGTCCACTTGTATATATTTGTATTAATTTAGGGCACATTCGTTTATATTTGTATCCATAGCTGCAGTTGTGAACTAGGCCATCGCTCACTTCTTCAACCTATCACCTCCGGTGTTCTGTCTCCAGTTATCTTTCTAATATTAATTAATGATTTCCTCAACTGTATTTCCATTCCTATCCAATCATATGTTGATGACTCTACCTTACATTATTCAACACATTTGTTCACAACAACCCAGCATGCAATCACTCCGAAAATCATGTGACAAGGCCATACCACGCCTATCTTCTGATTTATTAATTATTTCTGATTGGGCAGAGAACATCTTGTTACTTTAAATGCCTCCAAGACTCAATATATCCTTGTATCTACCCATTGCACTCGTCCAGATGACTATCAATTACAACAATACACAAACAATACACAAAGCAACCCTTCATCTTCTCTCAACATTCTTGATGTAACTTTTTCATCCGACCTTTCTTAGAGATCATACTACCACTCTTGCAAAACAATTGTTCATCCATCTCTGTGGGTTTTTCAGCCCCACACAAACTTCTTGCTCTGTATAGAGACTGTACAGTACGCCTATATATCGAGTTTTGTTCGCATGTCCGAGCCAATGGGCTCCACCCATACCACATTTCTCGAAACAATGGAGTCAAAAGCATTTTGCCTCATCAAATCGCCTCCTCTTACTAGTTCCCTACAATCTCTTGATATGCGCTGCAATGTTGCATCTCATTCTCTCTTCTATTGCTAATATAAAAACCAGTGTTTTCCAGAGCTCTCTCAGTGCATACTTCCTCCCTTGCGGCGACTGTTAGGCACCTGCATTTCAGCACAAACCCACTCCTAGTTTGTCCAACTCTCTAACCCAAGAATTAGCACATTTTCTCAGTCTTTCTTCTATTCAACAAGTGAACTCTGGAACTCTCTCCATCAATCAATCATTCCTTCCTCCCATGAATTAGACTGCTTTGAATTTCGTGTGTCTAGGCGTTTGGACCCCAACGTCACTTGAATTTGGCTTTCTGTCACTCATTTGGCTTTGGGGGAGACACTCGGTACAGGCATCCTGCCTTTTATCTCCTTCAAACACATAGAAAAACAAATGGTGTACATGTGCTTATATTTGTTGTCCATTTAGGACACATTAGCTTTTCTTCAGTGTTATGAATGTGAGCGAAGTGTCTAAAGTGAAGACTTTTGAGATGAAAATGAACCTGCCTGAAAGAGCGTTCAAAGGCGCGACGCGGTGAGCGGCTATCAAGGGGATTAGCAAGGGGTCGCACAGGTAAGATAGGCAGGTGTAGTGCATTGGCCCTAGGTCAGATTGACTGCTTATTTATGAATTCTCAATTCTCTTTAGTGCGATTATAAATCACAGATGGAAATTAGAGATACACTAAGGGTCTTAAAGGCAAGGTAGTTTAAATTCAAACTAAATTGTCTAAGCGGTTTTGTGAAAGAATCTACACACGAGGTAATAATTATAGACCAGGTATGAGACCTAATCACTCGTATATAGAATTCAAATTCAAATTAAGATCAATGAATAACTACAACAAGGTTTTGGAATAAATGCAAATTAATATAAAAAAGAGGTAAATTACACTCGATTAAGATGCGACTGTAAATCACAGTAAATTAGAGTTTCGAATGAACTCAGAATAAGTGGGGCGTACACGACGAAGTTGTACTGGATAAAATACTACGATTGTAGCATGAAAAGGTAATATGAATATATTAAAAAATCCCTAAAAGCAATACGCGAATCAAAGATACGAAGTAGAGCGGATTACATAACATAAGATGTAACAAAATATTTACTTTGACAATAGTAAATTAATAGAAAATCGGTCACCTAAACAATTATGGTGTCACGAATAAAATAACTTGAATAAGAGTTAATAAGAATAATGGTGTGAAAAAAATTACGTTGACTAGATTAATTCACAAGCACTGGATACACTAGATAACTTGAATAACTGAAGGTTCGTGACTTTTCGATATGCAATGATAGATAGATTAACATTTGGGCATAGGTCCTAGGTAAATTATGGTAAAATAGGGAATATCTTCACCGTATACACTTTCGCCTCAACTTAGATACACAAAAGAATAAATAGCACATAAAGGTGAAATCTGAGAGTATTCCGTTATAAGTCTGAATCGAGGTAAGTTTATAATATAACGTGTACAATTATGAATTATCAATAATAAGATAAGAATTTCACTTTAAAGGCTTCACTGAGCAATATCTGGTACTATGAACTCACTTGTACAGATCAATATTTATGGAAGGATAAATGACTATGTAACGTGTACACAATTAGGTATTAGAGTAATTAATTAACACAGATCCTTGGCACAGATCAACTTATCAACACTACCGGAATACTCGCATATTATCACAGATCCTTGGCACAGATCAACTTATCAACACTTCCGGAATACTCGCATATTATCACAGATCCTTGGCACAGATCAACTTATCAACACTTCCGGAATACTCGCATATTATCACAGATCCTTGGCACAGATCAACTTATCAACACTTCCGGAATACTCGCATATTATCACAGATCCTTGGCACAGATCAACTTATCAACACTTCCGGAATACTCGCATATTTTACCTTACCTTCAACAATAGCAACAAATTGAAATACGCATGTCGAGACCTGATCCTAGGCCTAATTTCGACATAGAATCATCTAGTGATTAGATTGAATAAAGATATAGTAGTATATAATAAGTAGAAGAGAAGTAGAAGGAAATTGAAGAAAGATGAGAATTTTCCCTCCTCTTCTCTCTCCCCTATTCTCCCCTAACAATGTTTACCGTAGACGTCACCCAGAGTGAGGGGGCGTTGTGACTAATGGAATTTAGTTGAATGTGTATACAATGTAATAAAGATAACCAGTAGGTTGTAATAGTTATTTTGATGTACAATAGATTAGGAAGTAGTTTGATGATTTATTGATAAGATGTAATTAGAGATATATACTGTGAATATACCTTAAATGAGCTTTACAAAAATACTGTAAACAAGTGAAAATTTCAGTTTCTATATACAAAGTAACCAAGCCCTCTTGGGACACAGTGAGTTATACCAGGTTTACCAGGCCTACAATATTACATGGAGTTATAAAAGCTTATAGCTTTTTTCCATATAACAAACAGCTATAGTTACAGCTGTTCTTGAAATATAGGAGTTGTCCCATCTCCAAGGAGGTATTAGGATTCAGTTCAAGCACGGTAGCAGCCGAGGGCGCAGCCGAGAGAGAGCTCTCCATCTCCATCCACCTCTCCACATAACTCCACCTCTCCACATAACTCCACCTCTCCACCTCAAATCCAAACATCACCATGGACTTCATCTCGAGGAATGAGAATATAGTCCACAAGTACACAACACTCAGAATCATTGTAAGTACAATTCAAATATAATAATTGAAGTGATAGCATTGGTTGGAAATATAGGAAACGGTATTATTCATCTTATACAATATGTGTTAATTAAACCAAGTCGGTCGGTCTTGGTAAAGTATTAATTCGAATATAACTAGGTAATTTATATATACAACTTGTTCTGATGTGTAGGCCTATGTTCACAAAATAAAACCATATAAAAATTGTAAACTTACAAAAACTCCTAAACTCCGTTTTATATCCGATAAATTATATCTGTGGATTTATAATTGTACTCCAATAGTGTAATCAATTATCATTGTTCTTACTTGGCTACAAGTACAAGAATTATACCTACAACTCGAGTTAAACTACGATACTTAAAAATACGATAGATATGTATAGCTATCAACAGAAATTGGAGTATGATTATAAAATGATATATATTGTATATAAAGTAATTCATGAGATCCTATAATAATCTTGGGATTGCTTGAAATCGTAATTGTGTATTCACTCATATAACCTCTTGGCCAACTAAAAGTAAAGTCACAACCTTGATTATACCATTGGATTAATTATAATAAAAAGAGTGAAAATCAATAATACGATACAATAAAGAGTGAAAACCGATATCCGATAATGGTGGCAGCATAGTGGTGAATCACGCCGATTTAATTTGTTTTCCCTGTACACTATTCGTAAATAGTGGCAGCGGTAACAATAATGATCTTTAACACAAATTGTTGTATTACCCTGTCGATAACTGAGGCAGCGGTAAACCGGTTAAAGCGGTAAAAACATGCGGTAATGATAAAGTGGTAACCGACAATGTGGTGATTTGACATGTAATAGTAAACAAGTTTTGTATACCCTAATCGTCAATGGTAGCGGTTACGTGGTGAACACAAGTGAATCTTAAACTACTTTTTCTTATTGCCCATTCGTTGATATTTACCCACACTAATTTTTTTATTACCTGCGGTGCACGAATAACAGTTTTTCTTGACCTGCCGACATTGATAGCAGCGTAATTTTTTTTTATATTTCCCTATCGTAATTCTTTTTATATCATCGTCGTCGTCGTTGACTTCGTCATCGTCTTCGTCTACGTCGTCATCGTCGGTGTCATCTTGTAGTCTTTGTCGTCGTCATCATGTTCTTTGTCTTCGATGTCGTTATCGTCTTCGTCGTCTTCATCGTCATCGTCGTCGTCTTCTTCGTCTTCGTCGTCGTCTTCGTCTTCATCTTAATTGTTGTCGTCTTCGTCATAGTCGTCGTCGTCGTCGTCATCGTTGTCGTCATCGTCTTCATAGTCTTCATCGTCGTCGTAGTCGTCATCTTCATCATCGTCGTCGTCTTCATCGTCTTCATCATCGTCGTCGTCGTCGTCTTCGTTATCGTCTTCGTCGTCTTTGTCGGCATCGTCATCTTCGTCATCGTCGTCGTCTTCATTGCCGTCGTCTTCGTCATCGTCGTCTTCATCTCCGTCATCATCTTTGTCGTTGTCATCGTCGTCTTCGTCGTCTTCATCGACGTCGTCGTCGTCGTCGTCGTCGTCTTCGTCATCGTCTTCGTCGTCGTTGTCGTCTTCGTCGTCGTCGTCGTTTTCGTCGTCGTCGTCGTCGTCATTGTCGTCATCATCGTCTTCATCTTCTTTATTGTCATCGTCGTCGTCGTCTTCGTCATCGTCTTTGTCATCGTCATATTCGTCGTCGTCGTCGATTTCATTGTCGTCATTGTTGCCTTCGTCGTCGTCGTCGTCTTTATCCTCGTCGTCTTCATCATCGTAGTCTTCCTCGTCGTCTTTGTTGTCGACGTCGTCTTCGTCGTCATCGTAATCTTTGTCGTCGTCGTCGTCTTCGTCGTCGTCGTCATCATCGTCGTCGTTGTCATCGTCTTCATGATTGTCTTCGTCGTCGTCGTTGTCGTCTTCATCGGTGTCGTCGTCTTCGTCGTCGTCGTCTTCTTAGTCATCGTTGTCGTCCTCGTCTTCGTCGTCGTCGTAATCTTCGTCGTCGTCGTCGTCTTTGTCGTCGTCAACGTCGTCATTTAAGTCTTCGTCGTCGTCGTCGTCTTCATCCTCCTCGTCTTCGTCATCGTCGTCTTCGTCATCGTCTTCATTGTCATCATCGCCTTCATCGTCGATGTCGTCATCGTCTTCGTCGTCGTCGTCGTCTTCATCTTCTTCGTCTTTGTCTTCGTCGTAGTCTTCTTCTTCGTCATCGTCGTCGTCGTCGTCGTAATCTTTGTCGTCGTCGTCGTCTTCATTGTCGTCATCATCGTCTTCATCTTCTGCATTGTCATCGTCGTCGTCGTCTTCGTCATCGTCTTCGTTATCGTCGTCGTCGTCGTCTTCATTGTCGTCATTGTTGTCTTCGTCGTCGTCGTCGTCTTTATCCTCGTCGTCTTCATCATCGTAGTCTTCCTCGTCGTCTTCGTTGTCGACGTCATCTTCGTCGTCATCGTAATCTTCGTCGTCGTCGTCGTCTTCGTCGCCGTCTTCATCGTCGTCATCATCGTCGTCGTCGTCGTCGTCTTCGTGATCGTCTTCGTCGTCGTCGTTGTCGTCTTCGTCGGTGTCGTCGTCTTCGTCGTCGTCGTCGTCTTCATAGTCGTCGTTGTCGTCCTCGTCTTCGTCGTCGTCGTAATCTTCGTCGTCGTCGTCGTCTTTGTCGTCGTCAACGTCGTCATTGCTGGCTTTGTCGACGTCGTCGTCTTCATCTTCCACGTCTTCGTCATCGTCGTCTTCCTCGTAGTCTTTGTTGTTGACGTCGTCTTCGTTGTCGACATCGCCTTCATCGTCGATGTCGTCATCGTCTTCGTCGTCGTCTTCGCCTTTGTCGTCGACTTCGTCTTCGTCGTCGTAATCTTTGTCGTCGTTGTCGTCTTCGTCGTTGACGTCGTCTTCGTCATCGACGTCGTCTTCGTCGTCGTCATAATCTTCGTCGTCTTCGTCGTCGTTGTCTTCATCGTCGTCATCGTCGTTGTCTTCGTCATCGTCTTCGTCGACGTCGACGAAGTCATCTTGTAGTCTTCGTCGTCGTCGTCATCTTCTTTGTCTTCGATGTCGTTATCGTCTTCGTCGTCTTCATCGTCATTGTCGTCGTCTTCTTCGTCTTCGTCGTCGTCTTCGTCCTCATCTTATTGTTGTCGTTTTCGTCATAGTTGTCTTCGTCTTCGTTGTCGTCGTCGTCGTCATCGTTGTCGTCATCGTCTTCATAGTCTTCATCGTCGTCGTAGTCGTCATCTTCATCATCGTCGTCGTCTTCATCATCGTCGTCGTCTTCGTTATCGTCGGCGTCGTCTTTGTCAGCATCGTCGTCTTCGTCGTCGTCGTCGTCTTCATTGCCGTGGTCTTCGTCATCGTCGTCTTCTTCTTCGTCATCATCTTTGTCGTCGTCATCGTCGTCTTCGTCGTCTTCATCGACGTCGTCGTCGTCGTCATCGTCGTCTTCGTCATCGTCTTCGTCGTCGTTGTCGTCTTCGTCGTTGTCGTCGTCGTCGTCGTCGTCATCATCGTCTTCATCTTCTTTATTGTCATCGTCATCGTCGTCTTCGTCATCGTCATCTTCGTCGTCGTTGTCGTCTTCATTGTCGTCATTGTTGCCTTCGTCGTCGTTGTCGTCTTTATCCTCGTCGTCTTCATCATCGTAGTCTTCCTCGTCGTCTTTGTTGTCGACGTCATCATCGTAATCTTTGTCGTCGTCGTCGTCTTCGTCGTCGTCGTCATCATCGTCGTCATTGTCATCGTCTTCGTGATCGTCTTCGTCGTCGTCTTTGTCGTCTTCGTCGGTGTCGTCGTCGTCTTAATAGTTGTTGTTGTCGTCCTCGTTTTCGTCGTCGTCGTAATCTTCGTCATCGTCGTCTTCTCTGTCGTCGTCAACGTCGTCATTGTAGTCTTCGTCGTCGTCGTCGTCTTCATCCTCCTCGTCTTCGTCATCGTCGTCTTCCTCGTAGTCTTTGTCGTCGACGTCGTCTTCGTCGTCGTCTTCGTTGTCGTCATCGCCTTCATCGTCGATGTCGTCATCGTCTTCGTTGTCTTCGTCGTCTTCGTCTTCGTCTTCGTCTTCGTCGTCGTCTTCGTCTTCGTCGTCGTCGTCGTCGTAATCTTTGTCGTCGTCGTCGTCTTCATAGTCGTCGTCGTCATCCTCGTCGTCGTAATCTTCGTCGTCGATGTCGTCTTCGTCGTCAACGTAATCTTCGTCATCTTCGTCGTCATCGTCGTCCTCATCTTCATCGTCGTCGTCTTCGTCGTCATCGTCGTCCTCATCTTCGTCATCGTCGTCTTCGTCGTCGTTGTCATCGTCGTCGTCGTCATCGTCTTCGTCATCGTTTTCGTCGTCGTCGTCGTCTTCGCCGTTTTCGTCGTCGTCGTCGTCATCGATGTCATCATCTTCTTCATCATCGTCGTCGTCATCGTCTTCGTCATCGTCTTCGTCGTCGTCGTCTTTGTTGTCGTCATCATCTTCGTCGTGGCCGACGTTGTCTTCGTCGTCGTCGTAATTTTCGTCGTCGTCGTCGTAGTCGTCATCTTCGTCATCGTCTTCGTCGTCGTCTTTGTCGTCTTCATCGTCGTCGTCGTCATCGTCGTTATCGTCTTCGTCGTCGTCGTCTTCGTCGTCGACTTTGTCTTCGTCGTCGTAATCTTTGTCGTCGTTGTCGTCTTCGTCGTCGACGTCGTCTTCGTCATTGTCGTCGTCTTCGTCGTCGTCGTAATCTTCGTCGTCGTTGTCTTCATCGTCGTCGTCGTCGTTGTCTTCGTCGGTGTCGTCGTCGTCTTAATAGTTGTTGTTGTCGTCCTCGTTTTCGTCGTCGTCGTAATATTCGTCATCGTCGTCTTCTTTGTCGTCGTCAACGTCGTCATTGTAGTCTTCGTCGTCGTCGTCGTCTTCATCCTCCTCGTCTTCGTCATCGTCGTCTTCCTCGTAGCCTTTGTCGTCGACGTCGTCTTCGTCGTCGTCTTCGTTGTCGTCATCGCCTTCATCGTCGATGTCGTTATCGTCTTCGTTTTCTTCGTCGTCTTCGTCTTCGTCTTCGGCGTCGTCTTCGTCTTCGAAGATTACGAAGATTACGAAGATTACGACGACGACGAGGATGACGTCGTCGTCGTCGTAATCTTTGTCGTCGTCGTCATCTTCATAGTCGTCGTCGTCATCCTCGTCGTCGTCGTAATCTTCGTCGTCGATGTCGTCTTCGTCGTCATCGTAATCTTCGTCGTCTTCGTCGTCATCGTCGTCCTCATTTTCATCGTCGTCGTCTTCGTCGTCATCGTCGTCCTCATCTTCGTCATCGTCGTCTTCGTCGTCGTTGTCATCGTCTTCGTCGTTGACGTTGTCGTCATCGTCTTCCTCATTGTTTTCGTCGTCGTCGTCGTCTTCTCCGTTTTCGTCGTCTTCGTCGTCATCGATGTCATCATCTTCTTCATCGTCGTCGTCGTCATCGTCTTCGTCATCGTCTTCGTCGTCGTCGTCTTTGTTGTCGTCATCATCTTCGTCGTGGCCGACGTTGTCTTCGTCGTCGTCGTAATTTTCGTCGTCGTCGTCGTAGTCGTCATCTTCGTCATCGTCTTCGTCGTCGTCTTTGTCGTCTTCATCGTCGTCGTCGTCATCGTCGTTATCGTCTTCGTCTTCGTCGTCGACTTCATCTTCGTCGTCGTAATCTTTGTCGTCGTTGTCGTCTTCGTCGTCGACGTCGTCTTCGTCATCGTCGTCGTCTTCGTCGTCGTCGTAATCTTCGTCGTCGTTGTCTTCATCGTCGTCGTCGTCGTTGTCTTCATCGTCGTCGTCGTCGTTGTCTTCGTTATCGTCTTCGTCGACGTCGTCGGTGTCATCTTGTAGTCTTCGTCGTCGTCGTCATCTTCTTTGTCTTCGATGTCGTTATCGTATTCGTCGTCTTCATCGTCATCGTCGTCGTCTTCTTCGTCTTCGTCATCGTCTTCGTCCTCATCTTAATTGTTGTCGTCTTCGTCATAGTTGTCTTTGTCTTCGTTGTCGTCGTCGTCGTCATTGTTGTCGTCATCGTCTTCATAGTCTTCATCGTCGTCGTAGTCGTCATCTTCATCATCGTCGTCGTCTTCATCGTTTTGTGACGCCTCCCGGCGCTGGCAGAATGGTTGCGTGGGGCATTGCAGCTCGCTAGCGCTCGCCAGGATGGGGGGATAGGCTACAGTTGTCCTAGAATGATCTGCTTTATTTTATTAGTGTCGTGTTGCCACAGATAGTCTAGAAATGGTCTTTGTTTTGGTCTGTGACCGCGCCTTATATTTTATATTCGCTATAATATAAATGTTGCTAGTGTGGGAGGCGAGTGAGAGAGGGTGAGGTAGTACACCTGGCAGCGGGGGTGAGCTATCACGCGGCTCGCTTGGGCGCTGATGGCGGCCGAGTGGCCGCCATAGTTGACCACCCGGCCGGCGGCCGGGTGGTCAACTAGTCCCTTCCCGTCGCGGCCTCATGTTTTTTACCAGCTCAGAGCTTGCCTGACACGCGTATCGTCTACATCCTTTGCAATTCTGTCCCCCATACTCGCCACTTTGCATACTATTTCTCTCTCTCTCGACTTCTCCTTTCTCATTTTCTAATCTTTATTAAACTCAACATCCCTTCTGGTTTCAGCATAGACGTTCACCGTCGGCCAGTCGTATTGTACGCGAAGCTCTCAGATATTTCCATGTATTAGGCTTTAACACCTTACGAGCGGCCTATGCGGTTTATTTATGTGTACCACCCAGCGGGGTGTTTTTAGCCAAAATAGGGCTGTTTACGTGATCATTTTCATGCCTAAATAAGACCCAGAACGTAAAACAAGTACCTATCCCTGAAAGGGCATAAACAGAGCTTTCGAATGACACCATAACGATCCTTGTATGATGGATAGTTTTCTTGCAATAACCGTGCAACGCGAGTGCAAAAAGCAGGTAATTCGGTACTTTCGGTACATAATTGAGTATGTAGCGAGTGAGAGAGGGAGGAGGGAGCTGAGATTTGTGTCAGTAGGTTCGCCGCGGTGGTCTGGAGCAGTCATACGCTCGCTAGTCTCCTGCCACCACTTGTCTCTCTCTCTCAGCCACATTACGTGCTGAAATTGCCACTCGAGTTATGTCGAGCGCCGCCACATAGTCCAGCTTTATTTAACTCGACTTATGTTGCTCGCCGCTAATTAAGGGTTAATGAGGTTTGGAGAGACGGACTTTTCCGTATGTGTCCTCTCTCGGGAAGATTGTAGACCGGTATATGTCTCCCTGGCAAGGTGTTGAGTGATTCTGCTTGGTTATCTAAAGCTAGACTGGGGGTAAGGTTACTGTGTCGTTGTCTCCGATGTGTGCAGTGTTAGCTAAGCCCTGCACGACATCGACAGGTACTGTGGGAGCCTAAGTTGTCTTCAGGTGGGTTTACTTTGCGAGCACAGCGCTGTGGTGTGAGAGGGCCATAGCCTATCCCTCACAACATAGTGCTGCCTCTTTGTGTTGACTTCTGAGGGATCGCCAGGATAGAACTAGGTACTAGAGACCTAGATTTATCAAGAGAGCATCCCCGTCATATAACGTAATCTTCATTATACCACCTTCGGACAACGTTAGGCTATGAGCCGCATGCTCGCCCATTGTTGCCCTGCCTTGATACCCCAGCTAGACTTTATTAACTGAGCAGACACTGGTTAGAGATAAGCCCCCATTATTATATGTATGCAACACTATTATTCACTGCACTTTTGAGCCGAGGTTGTTGTTGAGTTGCACAACCCTAGTAGGCTGTTGCGTTTTGTCACGAAGCATTTCTTTAGTTGTCGAGCATTACTACCTTTGCGCAGCCTTTATTATTCGCCTGCCTATTATTACTATATGTCCTAGTATTTATTGTGACCCGTATTCTGCATTATAATTGTTCAAGATTCTTTACGAACATCTTCCCAGCATCAGACTTATTTCAGAAGTTTCCAGTTGATGTTGCAGGACTAGCATTGCACTTTCTTTAATACAGGAGTGCCAGTTATTTGAGTATCTACCGTAACGTTAATTAATCACGTTAACTATCTTTTCTTTGGGTAACTTAATCGAGTAATCTTTTACTGTTTGAGAATAGGCTGTTTTATCGAGCGTCAGCCTAGTGTGTGTGCACCAGTTACCGAGTCATAGGATACCTCGTTGTCCAGGCACGACTCAGGGCGGTAATGGTGTTTTGTTTTCCAGTGTTTAAGGCAGGGGTTGGATCTAGTGTTACCGTTGTTGCATTTTGCCATTATCTAGTCCAATGTTGAAGAGCCCTGTGTCTTTGAGAACCTGGATCGTAACAAATGGCGACCTAGCTCAGGATCTTGTGAACTAAGAGATAATTGCAGGATTGTTGTGGTCATTTGTTTTATTGAGGAATATAGTGGGCACGTTAATTTTGTTTTGGCAAAGTAGTATAGCACTTGAGAGTCTTCAGACATTTTTGGCAAGTGAATAGTGCTACATATGAGTTTGGGGTACTTCTTTTCTGAATATTGTGGTGAGAATTTTTTGTGAGCATCATGTCTTATACTGGGTCAGAGGAGAATGGAGACACAGTACGTAATGTCGAAACTGAGGAACAGCAGCATGATGAAAGGGTTAATCGGGTGAACTGTGAGGAGGATGCTAGGATATTTTTGCAATGGCCTGTTACTGCCGAGCGGTTGGAGGGTATGGATCGGTACGGTCTTCAATGCCTGGCCACAGCTATCGGTCATGCGGTTACTAGCAGCATGACCAAGGATAACTTGATAACGTGTGTACTGGGCAGGGTGACTGGTGAGCGAGATGGGTTGAGTGCTCAGAGCCCTTCGGCCATGCTTCCCCTACACTCGACTCCCAGCCATCCCAGTAGTTTGCCGACCCCGGGTACGCTTCCACAGGTGTGTGGTGACTGGCAGGGTGGGTTGCCCCTGGGGGGACCACCGGTAATTTCAAACATTGTAGCACCTTCACCTCCTCAAGGGTTATCTCCAGAATTATTGCTTCAGTTCGAATTAGCTAAGATCGAAGAGAGAAAGGCTATCAGGGCAGGTGAGCAGCAAATAGAATTAGCCAAGATAGAAGAGAGAAAACTATCAGTCAGCAGCACATAGAGCTAGCAAAAATCCAAGCTGATTTAGAGTCGACTAGGTACTGTGCCGACATGGACGTAGAGAAGTCGCGAGTAGAGACAACGGGACAGCGACTTGGGGCTGGTAATCGTGTTCATGAGCAGTCTCTCTCGCACTTATTGAAACTGGTTCCGGTGTTTGATGAGAGTGGTGTTACAGAATTTTTCGCACGCTTTGAGAAGAAGTGCCAGATCCACCAGTGGCCTGGGGAGAAGTGGGCAGCCCTTGTTTTCTCTAGACTTGTGGGCAAGGGACTCAAGGCTTATGATGCATTGCCTATAGAGTCGTGTATTATCTATGAGGAACTCAAGGAGGCTGTCCTGAGAGCATACGAACTACAACCAGAGACGTACAGGTTGAAGTTCCGGGGTGTTACCAAGGGTCGGGAGAGTACCTTTTTGGAGCATGTCCGGGAGCTGTCCGATGCTTTTGGGAATTGGCTGAGGTCGGAGAAAGCTACTACGTTTGACGACATTAAACAGTTGGTGCTTTTAGAGCAGTTTTTCAAATGCACGGGTGGCGACCTGATGTTAAACCTTAAAGAAAAGCAACCAAAAACTCTACAGGAGGCAGCTGAGATGGCTGACCTCCGGCTATCACTAATTCGTGGGTGCGGGTCTGCCCAGCGTAGTGAGGCAGGTAACAAGGGGCGTGACGCCCAACCCCCCCGAGTTAGTGATATACCTTATGCAAACAAGTACAAGAGCCATGATACCAAGACTGACCACAAGACTAGCACCGTCCCATTTAAGAAGGGGCCGGGCCCTTCCCAGTACCAAGGGAAGCCCAAAGGGGAGTTGGAGTGTTATCATAGTCATAAAAAGGGGCACTTTGCAAGAGTCTGTCCTAGCAAACCACCTACAGCAGCTGTGTCTTTGGCCTGCAACATTGGTGTGTCTCCGAAGTCATCTGAGTTTGCCCGGGGCAGTTCGTCAGAGGCTGAGGCACAGCCAATGCAGAAGCACCTGGGAGGCTCGAACCCTGCTCAGGATATTTTTTGCGACCATAGAGGGCGGGGTTGCATGATGTGGGCGGGGCGCAAGCATGGAGTAGAGGTCTTGCGTGATACAGGTGCTTCCCAGACTCTGATGAAAAACTTGACTATAAACGCGGCTCGGGTGGTGGTGGTGCAGGGTATTAATGTAACTCGGTCATACCCGCTGGTGCGGTTGGAGTTGGAGGTGGATGGTGTGGCACGTGAATTGGATGTCGGGATTGTGGAGAAACTGCCAGTGGAGGGCGTCGACCTTCTTCTCGGCAACGACTTTGCAATGCCCGCTTCTGAGGTTCTACCCTTAGTCGTTGCCGAGAGGCCGGCCGACGTGAGTAGGGAAGAGCAAGAGTGGGTCGAGCGGTGCCAGACACAACCCATGGCGTGTGTTGTCACCCGAGCTCGGGCAGCTAAAGTGTCACAGCCTAGTCCTCCGTCTTCAGACCAGCGGAGGAACGATCAACAGGAGGAGGCTAAAGCTGGAGTTGGTTTTAAAAGTTTTGACTCAGCGGCTCTCCTGGGTGATTCAGTATTAGCACCATTACTTAATTCTGGAGTAGCCCCTGGGCCTGTCATCGAGAGTAACGAGGCTGGGCATGACGAGTCTCCACGACAGCAACGTTATGTACATCGAGAGAGACAAAGGGAGCAGCCCAGTATCGGGGAAGGTCATGCATTGCTCTGGGAGCAGTTAGATCGCTTGGCACCCTCAGATATACGTCGGTTGCAACTAGAGGACCCTGAGCTCCAAACGTGTGCTAATGGAGCTGTAGAGCTCGACGAGGACGGCGATGCACAGCCAGGAGATTTTTTTTATTTAGAAGGCACCCTCTATAGGCGTTTTCAAGACCCTAAACGTAGTTGGCAAGAGGGGTCCGGAGTAGTGGACCAGTTGGTGGTGCCACGGGAGTGCAGGGATAGCCTACTGAGGTTGGCGCATGACATACCACTGGCAGGACATCTAGGGGTGAGAAAAATGGTGGCGGATTTAGAAAAATTGTTTTGGTGGCCGGGGTTGAAGGGGCAGGTGGTAACCTGGATAGCAAGGTGTCATACGTGCCAGAGGGTTGGAAAACCTAACCAAACAATTCTGAGAGCCCCATTGCACCCCATTCCTGTCAGTGGACCGCCCTTCAGTAAGGTCATCATTGATATGGTCGGACCCCTACCCCCTACTAGTGCCGGTATTAAATTTCTATTAACTATCATGGATGTGGCCACTCGTTATCCTGATGCATATCCAATGAGAAATGGCACAGCGAAAACTGTTGTCCGGAACCTGCTCTTGTATTGCTCGCGGTATGGTTACCCGCAAGAGGTGCAATCGGACCAAGGCTCTAATTTTACATCTAATCTGTTCAAACAAACTATGATTCAGCATGGCATCAGCACTGTCGTCTCTTCTGCGTATCACCCGGAGAGTCAAGGGGTGTTGGAGAGGTGGCACGCCACGCTGAAAAGCATGCTTCGATGTTATTGCGCAGAGAACGGAAAGGATAGGGACCTTGGTCTGCCGTATGTTTTGTTCGCGGCAAGAGAAGTACCTGGAGAGAGTCTCGATTTCAGTCCGAATGAGCTTGTTTTCGGGCTTCAGGTGAGGGGTCCTCTCCACATGGTGAAGGAGATGTGGGAGGGCACTAGGCATATTGTTCTGCGAGATAAGTTGCAACCTCTTGTTCCTGAGCGACAAGAGGAGTTGTTTACTAGGCTGTGGCAGTCCGTCCGCATGTTTGTTGCTTCTCCAGGCCTGTTGTACGGGGTAGAATCCGACATGGAGGCTGGAGACAGTGCAAGGCTCGAGTTGGTTCCCTACCGTGTGAATCCTGCTCGACAGCCTGTTGTGAAGGCGGAGCTGGACGGCGTGTGGAGAGGGGGTCTGAGGGATGAGGAATGTCGTGAGTGGTCGTTGCCAGTGGCTTTGCAACCTGAGTTCCTGAGTCCGTGTGTGTGTTGATTGCAAGAGTGTTGAAGCATTATCCCTGACAGACGCCTATCCATTACCCAGAGTTGACGACACCATAGACCGCTTCGGGGCTGCCTCGCTCATCACGAAGGTAGAACTAGTGAAGGGTTATTGGCAGGCCCCGTTGCCGGAAAGAGCGAAGAGAAGTGCCAGTCTTGCGATGAACTGGGCAGTTTATCAGTGTCAGGTGTTGTTGTGCTGCCGGAACACAAGTTGGATGTGTGGCATGCTAAGGGCACTGATAATGTTTTGGCTTTGTTTGCAGGAGAACCCTCGCTGTTCAGTCAGTGTCTGTCGTGGGTGGATGATCCGGGGTAGGCTACCACAGTATGTTGGTATAGCCTCCTGTCTTGGCTCGCGGTGTATTTTTGCGCTGGTGCTTGTTGGCTCGCGTGTGTAGCATCAGCGTAGGGTCGCAGGGCAGGAGTTGTTGGCTTTGATTAGAAGAAAATTAGGCTACATCTATAGTAGCCGCCAAAAAATAACATTAAAATAAAATATGAAAAATTAAATAAAAACTCTTTCTTTTTGATAATTAATTTTAAGATAATATTGTAGCAGAGTACTGAGTGCAGATGATTTTCCCTCAGTAGGCTGTGCTTCTTAAAGCTCGCTCTGGGAGCACAATGTTATGAATTAATGTATTATATTTGGGAAGGGTGATAAGATTTGTTTTTATATATAAATTTTGTTGTATTTTTTTTTTTGAGGAGACTGAGCTTGCATTCCATGAGTGGCAGAGTGGTTAGGAGTGGCAGATTCTAGCGACATTCTGCCTGTTCCGATATGGGCTCATGGTTGAGTGTCCCATATCTTGGGGGGAGTGTGACGCCTCCCGGCGCTGGCAGAATGGTTGCGTGGGGCATTGCAGCTCGCTAGCGCTCGCCAGGATGGGGGGATAGGCTACAGTTGTCCTAGAATGATCTGCTTTATTTTATTAGTGTCGTGTTGCCACAGACAGTCTAGAAATGGTCTTTGTTTTGGTCTGTGACCGCGCCTTATATTTTATATTCGCTATAATATAAATGTTGCTTGTGCGGGAGGCGAGCGAGAGAGGGTGAGGTAGTACACCTGGCAGCGGGGGTGAGCTATCACGCGGCTCGCTTGGGCGCTGACGGCGTTGGCGGCCGGGTGGTCAACTAGTCCCTTCCCGTCGCGGCCTCATGTTTTTTACCAGCTCAGAGCTTGCCTGACACGCGTATCGTCTACATCCTTTGCAATTCTGTCCCCCATACTCGCCACTTTGCATACTATTTCTCTCTCTCGACTTCTCCTTTCTCATTCTCTAATCTTTATTAAACTCAACATCCCTTCTGGTTTCAGCATAGACGTTCACCGTCGGCCAGTCTTATTGTACGCGAAGCTCTCAGATATTTCCATGTATTAGGCTTTAATGAGGTTTGGAGAGACGGACTTTTCCGTATGTGTCCTCTCTCGGGAAGGTTGTAGACCGGTATATGTCTCCCTGGCAAGGTGTTGAGTGATTCTGCTTGGTTATCTAAAGCTAAACTGGGGGTAAGGTTACTGTGTCGTTGTCTCCGATGTGTGCAGTGTTAGCTAAGCCCTGCATGACATCGACAGGTACTGTGGGAGCCTAAGTTGTCTTCGGGTAGGTTTACTTTGCGAGCACAGCGCTGTGGTGTGAGAGGGCCATAGCCTATCCCTCACAACATAGTGCTGCCTCTTTGTGTTGACTTCTGAGGGATCGCCAGGATAGAACTAGGTACTAGAGACCTAGATTTATCAAGAGAGCATCCCCGTCATATAACGTAATCTTCATTATACCACCTTCGGACAACGTTAGGCTACGAGCCGCATGCTCGCCCATTGTTGCCCTGCCTTGATACCCCAGCTAGACTTTATTAACTGAGCAGACACTGGTTAGAGATAAGCCCCCATTATTATATGTATGCAACACTATTATTCACTGCACTTTTGAGCCGAGGTTGTTGTTGAGTTGCACAACCCTAGTAGGCTGTTGAGTTGTGTCACGAAGCATTTCTTTAGTTGTCGAGCATTAGTACCTTTGCGCAGCCTTTATTATTCGCCTGCCTATTATTACTATATGTCCTAGTATTTATTGTGACCCGTATTCTGCATTATAATTGTTCAAGATTCTTTACGAACATCTTCCCAGCATCAGACTTATTTCAGAAGTTTCCAGTTGATGTTGCAGGACTAGCATTGCACTTTCTTTAATACAGGAGTGCCAGTTATTTGAGTATCTACCGTAACGTTAATTAATCACGTTAACTATCTTTTCTTTGGGTAACCTAATCGAGTAATCTTTTACTGTTTGAGAATAGGCTGTTTCATCGAGCGTCAGCCTAGTGTGTGTGCACCAGTTACCGAGTCATAGGATACCTCGTTGTCCAGGCACGACTCAGGGCGGTAATGGTGTTTTGTTTTCCAGTGTTTAAGGCAGGGGTTGGATCTAGTGTTACCGTTGTTGCATTTTGCCATTATCTAGTCCAATGTTGAAGAGCCCTGTGTCTTTGAGAATCTGGATCGTAACAGTCTTCATCATCGTCGTCGTCTTCGTTATCGTCGGCGTCGTCTTTGTCGGCATCGTCGTCTTCGTCGTCGTCGTCGTCTTCATTGCCGTCGTCTTCGTCATCGTCGTCTTCTTCTTCGTCATCATCTTTGTCGTCGTCATCGTCGTCTTCGTCGTCTTCATCGACGTCGTCTTCGTCTTCGTCATCGTCTTCGTCGTCGTTGTCGTCTTCGTCGTCGTCGTCGTCGTCATCATCGTCTTCATCTTCTTTATTGTCATCGTCGTCGTCGTCTTCGTCATCGTCTTCGTCATCGTCATCTTCGTCGTCGTCGTCGTCTTCATTGTCGTCATTGTTGCCTTCATTGTCGTCGTCGTCTGTATCCTCGTCGTCTTCATCATCGTAGTCTTCCTCGTCGTCTGTGTTGTCGACGTCGTCATCGTAATCTTTGTCGTCGTTGTCGTCGTCGTCGTCATCATCTTCGTCGTTGTCATCGTCTTCGTGATCGTCTTCGTCGTCGTCTTTGTCGGTGTCGTCGTCTTCGTCGTCGTCGTCGTCTTAATAGTTGTCGTTGTCGTCCTCGTCTTCGTCGTCGTCGTAATCTTCGTCATCGTCGTCTTCTTTGTCGTCGTCAACATCGTCATTGTAGTCTTCGTCGTCGTCGTCGTCTTCATCCTCCTCGTCTTCGTCATCGTCGTCTTCCTCGTAGTCTTTGTCGTCGACGTCGTCTTCGTTGTCGTCATCGCCTTCATCGTCGATGTCGTCATCGTCTTCGTCGTCTTCGTCTTCGTCTTCGGTGTCGTCTTTGTCTTCGTCGTCGTCGTAATCTTTGTCGTCGTCGTCGTCTTCATAGTCGTCATCGTCATCCTCGTCGTCGTCGTAATCTTCGTCGTCGATGTCGTCTTCGTCGTCATCGTAATCTTCGTCGTCTTCGTTGTCATCGTCGTCCTCATCTTCATCGTCGTCGTCTTCGTCGTCATCGTCGTCCTCATCTTCGTCATCGTCGTCTTCGTCGTTGATGTCGTCGTCATCGTCTTCCTCATCGTTTTCGTCGTCGTCGTCGTCTTCTTCATTTTCGTCGTCGGCGTTATCATCGATGTCATCATCTTCTTCATCGTTGTCGTCGTCATCGTCTTCGTCATCGTCTTCGTTGTCGTCTTCTTTGTTGTCGTCATCATCTTCGTCGTGGTCGACGTTGTCTTCGTCGTGGTCGACGTTGTCTTCGTCGTCGTCGTAATTTTCGTCGTCGTCGTCGTCATAGTCGTCATCTTCGTCATCGTCTTCGTCGTCGTCTTTGTCGTCTTCATCGTCGTCGTCGTCATCGTCGTTATCGTCGTCATTGTTGTCTTCGTCGTCGTCGTCATCTTCATCATCGTAGTCTTCCTCCTCGTCTTCGTCGTCAACATCGTCTTCGTCGTCGTCGTAATCGTCGTCGTCGTCTTCTTCGTCGTCATCTTCTTCATTGTCGTCTTCGTCATCGTCTTCGTCGACGTCGTTGTCGTCTTCGTCGGTGTCGACTTGTAGTCTTCGTCGTCGTCGTCATCTTCTTTGTCTTCGATGTCGTTATCGTCTTCATTGTCGTCGTCGTCGTCTTCTTCGTCTCGTCGTCGTCTTCGTCTTCATCTTCATATTTGTCATCTTCGTCATCGTCGTCATCGTCTTCGTCGTTGTTGTCGTCGTCGTCGTCATCGTTGTCGTCATCGTCTTCATCTTCTTCATCGTCGTTATCGTCGTCATTGTTGTCTTCGTCATCGTCTTCTTCATCCTCTTCGTCTTCATCATCGTAGTCTTCCTCGTCGTCTTCGTCGTCAACGTCGTCTTCGTCGTCGTCGTAATCTTCGTCGTCGTCTTCTTCGTCGTCATCGTTTTCATCGTCGTCGTCGTCTTCAAAATCGTCTTCGTCGACGTCGTTGTCGTCTTCATCGGTGTCGTCTTGTAGTCTTCGTCGTCGTCGTCATCTTCTTTGTCTTCGATGTTGTTATCGTCTTCATCATCGTCGTCGTCGTCTTCTTCGTCTTCATCGTAGTCTTCATCTTCATCTTCATTTTTGTCGTCTTCGTCATCGTCGTCTTCGTCTTCGTCGTTGTTGTCGTCGTCGTCGTCATCGTTGTCGTCATCATCTTCATCTTCTTCATCGTCGTTATCGTCGTTATCGTCGTCATTGTTGTCTTCGTCGTCGTCGTCGTCTTCATCCTCGTCATCTTCATCATCGTAGTCGTCTATCGTCGTCTTCATCGTCGACGTCGTCTTCGTCGTCTTCGTCGTCGTCGATGTCTTCGTCGTCGTCATCGTCTTCATCGTCGTCGTCGTCTTCATCATCGTCTTCGTCGACGTCGTCGTCGGTGTCGTCGTCTTCATTGCCGTCGTCTTCGTCATCGTCGTCTTTTTCTTCGTCATCATCTTTGTCGTCGTCATCGTCGTCTTCGTCGTCTTCATCGACGTCGTCGTCGTCGTCTTCGTCATCGTCTTCGTCGTCGTTGTCGTCTTCGTCGTCGTCGTCGTTGTCGTCGTCGTCATCATCGTCTTCATCTTCTTTTATGTCATTGTCATCGTCGTCTTCATCATCGTCTTCGTCATCGTCATCTTCGTCGTCGTTGTCGTCTTCATTGTCGTCATTGTTGCCTTCGTCGTCGTTGTCGTCTTTATCCTCGTCGTCTTCATCATCGTAGTCTTCCTCGTCGTCTTTGTTGTCGACGTCGTCATCGTAATCTTTGTCGTCGTCGTCGTCTTCGTCGTCGTCGTCATCATCGTCGTCGTTGTCATCGTCTTCGTGATCGTCTTCGTCGTCGTCTTTGTCGTCTTCGTCGGTGTCGTCGTCTTCATCGTCGTCGTAATTTTCGTCATCGTCGTCTTCTTTGTCGTCGTCAACGTCATTATTGTTGTCTTCGTCGTCGTCGTCGTCTTCATCCTCCTCGTCTTCGTCATCGTCGTCTTCCTCGTAGCCTTTGTCGTCGACGTCGTCTTCCTCGTCGTCTTCGTTGTCGTCATCCCCTTCATCGTCGATGTCGTCATCGTCTTCGTCGTCTTCGTCGTCTTCGTCTTCGTCTTCGTCTTCGGCGTCGTCTTCGTCTTCGTCTTCGTCGTCGTCGTCGTCGTCGTCGTAATCTTTGTCGTCGTCGTCGTCTTCATAGTCGTCGTCGTCATCCTCGTCGTCGTCGAAATCTTCGTCGTCGATGTCGTCTTCGTCGTCATCGTAATCTTCGTCGTCTTCGTCGTCATCGTCGTCCTCATCTTCATCGTCGTCGTCTTCGTCGTCATCGTCGTCCTCATCTTCGTCATCGTCGTCTTCGTCGTCGTTGTCATAGTCTTCGTCGTTGATGTCGTCGTCATCGTCTTCCTCATCGATTTCGTCGTCGTCGTTGTCTTCGTCATTTTCATCGTCGTTGTCGTCATCGATGTCATCATCTTCTTCATCGTCGTCGTCGTCATCGTCTTCGTCATCGTCTTCGTCGTCGTCGTCTTTGTTGTCGTCATCATCTTCGTCGTGGCCGACGTTGTCTTCGTCGTCGTCGTAATTTTCGTCGGCGTTGTCGTCGTAGTCGTCATCTTCGTCATCGTCTTCGTCGTCGTCTTTGTCGTCTTCATCGTCATTGTCGTCATCGTCGTTATCGTCTTCGTCGTCGTCATCTTCGTCGTCTTTGTCGTCGACTTCGTCTTCGTCGTCTTCATCGTAGTCGTCGTCGTCGTCTTCGTCATCGTCGTCGTCGTCTTCGTTATCGTCTTCGTCGTCGTTGTCGTCGTCATCGTTTTCGTCATCGTCGTCGTCGTCATCGTCTTCATCTTCTTCATCGTCGTCGTCATCATCATCTTCGTCATCGTCTTCTTCGTCGTCGTCGTCGTCATCGTCTTCGTCGTCGTCTTCGTCGTCGTCGTCGTCATCTTCATCATCGTAGTCTTCCTCCTCGTCTTCGTCGTCAACATCGTCTTCGTCGTCGTCGTAATCGTCGTCGTCGTCGTCTTCTTCGTCGTCATCGTCTTCATCGTCGTCGTCGTCTTCGTCATCGTCTTCGTCGACGTCGTTGTCGTCTTCGTCGGTGTCGTCTTGTAGTCTTCGTCGTCGTCGTCATCTTCTTTGTCTTCGATGTCGTTATCGTCTTCATCGTCGTCGTCATCGTCTTCTTCGTCTCGTCGTCGTCTTCGTCTTCATCTTCATTTTTGTCGTCTTCGTCATCGTCGTCTTCGTCTTCGTCGTTGTTGTCGTCGTCGTCGTCATCGTTGTCGTCATCGTCTTCATCTTCTTCATCGTCGTTATCGTCGTCATTGTTGTCTTCGTCGTCGTCGTCTTCATCCTCGTCGTCTTCATCATCGTAGTCTTCCTCGTCGTCTTCGTCGTCAACGTCGTCTTCGTCGTCGTCGTAATCTTCGTCGTCGTCTTCTTCGTCGTCATCGTCTTCATCGTCGTCGTCGTCTTCGTCATCGTCTTCGTCGACGTCGTTGTCGTCTTCGTCGGTGTCGTCTTGTAGTCTTCGTCGTCGTCGTCATCTTCTTTGTCTTCGATGTCGTTATCGTCTTCATCGTCGTCGTCGTCGTCTTCTTCGTCTTCGTCGTCGTCTTCGTCTTCATCTTCATTTTTGTCGTCTTCGTCATCGTCGTCTTCGTCTTCGTCGTTGTTGTCGTCGTCGTCGTCATCGTTGTCGTCATCGTCTTCATCTTCTTCATCGTCGTTATCGTCGTCATTGTTGTCTTCGTCATCGTCGTCTTCATCCTCGTCGTCTTCATCATCGTAGTCTTCCTCGTCGTCTTCGTCGTCAACGTCGTCTTCGTCGTCGTCGTAATCTTCGTCGTCGTCGTCTTCTTCGTCGTCATCGTCTTCATCGTCGTCGTCGTCTTCGTCATCGTCTTCGTCGGTGTCGTCTTGTAGTCTTCGTCGTCGTCGTCATCTTCTTTGTCTTCGATGTCGTTATCGTCTTCATCGTCGTCGTCGTCGTCTTCTTCGTCTTCGTCGTAGTCTTCGTCTTCATCTTCATTTTTGTCGTCTTCGTCATCGTCGTCTTCGTCTTCGTCGTTGTTGTCGTCGTCGTCGTCATCGTTGTCGTCATCGTCTTCATCTTCTTCATCGTCGTTATCGTCGTCATTGTTGTCTTCGTCGTCGTCGTCGTCTTCATCCTCGTCGTCTTCATCATCGTAGTCGTCCTCGTCGTCTTCATCGTCGACGTCGTCTTCGTCGTCGATGTCTTCGTCGTCGTCGTCGTCTTCATCATCGTCTTCGTCGACGTCGTCGTCGGTGTCGTCGTCTTCATTGCCGTCGTCTTCGTCATCGTCGTCTTTTTCTTCGTCATCATCTTTGTCGTCGTCATCGTCGTCTTCGTCGTCTTCATCGACGTCGTCGTCGTCGTCTTCGTCAGCGTCGTCGTCGTCATCGTCTTCGTCGTCGTTGTCGTCTTCGTCGTCGTCGTCGTCGTCATCATCGTCTTCATCTTCTTTATTGTCATCGTCGTCGTCGTCTTCGTCATCGTCTTTGTCATCGTCATATTCGTCGTCGTCGTCGATTTCATTGTCGTCATTGTTGCCTTCGTCGTCGTCGTCGTCTTTATCCTCGTCGTCTTCATCATCGTAGTCTTCCTCGTCGTCTTTGTTGTTGATGTCGTCATCGTAATCTTTGTCGTCGTCGTCGTCTTCGTCGTCGTCGTCATCATCGTCGTCGTTGTCATCGTCTTCGTGATCGTCTTCGTCGTCGTCGTTGTCGTCTTCATCGGTGTCGTCGTCTTCGTCGTCGTCGTCTTCTTAGTCATCGTTGTCGTCCTCGTCTTCGTCGTCGTCGTAATCTTCGTCGTCGTCGTCGTCATTGTCGTCATCATCGTCTTCATCTTCTTTATTGTCATCGTCGTCGTCGTCTTCGTCATCGTCTTCGTCATCGTCGTCTTCGTCGCCGTCGTCGTCTTCATTGTCTACATTGTTGCCTTTGTCGTCGTTGTCGTCTTTATCCTCGTCGTCTTCATCATCGTAGTCTTCCTCGTCCTCTTTGTTGTCGACGTCGTCTTCGTCATCATCGTAATCTTTGTCGTCGTCGTCGTCTTCGTCGTCGCCGTCTTCGTCGTCGCCGTCTTCGTCGTCGTCTTTGACATCGTCATTATCGTCGTCGTTGTCGTCGTCTTCATGATCGTCTTCGTCGTCGTCGTTGTCGTCTTCGTCGGTGTCATCGTCTTCGTCGTCGTCGTCGTCATAGTCGTCGTCTTCATCCTCCTCGTCTTTGTCATCGTCGTCTTCCTCGTAGTCTTTGTCGTCGACGTCGTCTTCTTTGTCGTCATCGCCTTCATCGTCGTCGTCGTCGTAATCTTTGTCGTCTTCGTCGTCTTCATCCTCGTCGTCTTCATCATCGTAGTCTTCGTCGTCGTCGTAATCTTCGTCGTCGTCGTCGTCTTCTTCATCGTCGTCGTCGTCTCCGTCATTGTCTTTGTCGGTGTCGTCGTCTTAGTCGTCGTCGTCGTCTTCATAGTAGTTGTTGTCGTCCTCGTTTTCGTCGTCGTCGTAATCTTCGTCGTCGTTGTAATCTTCGTCGTCGTCTTTGTCGTCGTCATTGTTGTCTTCATCGTCGTCGTCTTCATCCTCCTCGTCTTCGTCATCGTCGTCTTCCTCGTAGTCTTTGTCGTCGACGTCGTCTTCGTCGTCGTCTTCGTTGTCGTCATCGCCTTCATCGTCTATGTCATCATCGTCGTCGTCGTCGTCTTCGTCGTCTTCGCCTTCGTCGTCGTCTTTGTCTTCGTCGTCGTAATCTTTGTCGTCGTCGTCGTCTTTGTCGTCGACGTCGTCTTCGTCGTCGTCATAATCTTCGTCGTCGTCGTCGTCTTCGTCGTCGTCATTGTCTTCATCATCGTCGTCGTCGTTGACTTCGTCGTCACCTTCGTCTACGTCTACGTCGTCGGTGTCATCTTGTAGTCTTCGTCGTCGTCGTCATCTTCTTTGTCTTCGATGTCGTTATCGTCTTCGTCGTCTTCATCGTCATCGTCGTCGTCTTCTTCGTCTTCGTCGTCGTCTTCGTCTTCATCTTAATTGTTGTCGTCTTCGTCATAGTCGTCTTCGTCTTCGTCGTCGTCGTTGTCGTCATCGTCTTCATAGTCTTCATCGTCGTCGTAGTCGTCATCTTCATCATCGTCGTCGTCTTCATCATCGTCGTCGTCGTCGTCTTCGTTATCGTCTTCGTCGTCTTTGTCGGCGTCGTCGTCTTCGTCGTCGTCGTCGTCTTCATTGCCGTCGTCTTCGTCATCGTCGTCTTCGTCTTCGTCATCATCCTTGTCGTCGTCATCGTCTTCGTCGTCGTTGTCGTCTTCGTCGTCGTCGTCGTTGTCGTCGTCGTCATTGTCGTCGTCATTGTCTTCATCTTCTTCATTGTTATCGTCGTCGTCGTTTTCTTCATCGTCTTCGTCATCGTCGTCTTCGTCATCGTCGTCGTCTTCATTGTCTTCATTGTTGCCTTTGTCGTCGTTGTCGTCTTTATCCTCGTCGTCTTCATCATCGTAGTCTTCCTCGTATTCTTTGTTGTCGACGTCGTCTTCGTCATCATCGTAATCTTTGTCGTCGTCGTCGTCGTCTTTGTCGTCGTCAACGTCGTCATTCTTGTCTTTATCGTCGTCGTCTTCATCCTCCTCGTCTTCGTCATTGTCGTCTTCCTCGTAGTCTTTGTCGTCGACGTCGTCTTCGTCGTCGTCTTCGTTGTCGTCATCTCCTTCATCGTCTATGTCATCATCGTCGTCGTCGTCGTCTTCGTCGTCTTCACCTTCGTCGTCGTCTTTGTCTTCGTCGTCGTAATCTTTGTCGTTGTCGTCGTCTTTGTCGTCGACGTCGTCTTCGTCGTCGTCATAATCTTTGTCGTCGTCGTCGTCGTCGTCGTCTTCGTCATCGTCATTGTCTTCATCATCATCATCGTCGTTGACTTCGTCGTCGTCTTCGTCTACGTCATCGTCGTCAGTGTCATCTTGTAGTCTTCGTCGTCGTCGTCATCTTCTTTGTCTTTGATGTCGTTATCGTCTTCGTCATCTTCATCGTCATCGTCGTCGTCTTTTTCGTCTTCATCTTAATTGTTGTCGTCTTCGTCATAGTCGTCTTTGTCTTCGTCGTCGTCATTGTCGTCATCGTCTTCATAGTCTTCATCGTCGTCGTAGTCGTCATCTTCATCATCGTCGTCGTCTTCATCATCGTCGTCGTCGTCGTCTTCGTCGTCTTTGTCGGCGTCGTCGTCTTCGTCGTCGTCGTCGTCTTCATTGCCGTCATCTTCGTCATCGTCGTCTTCGTCTTCGTCATCATCCTTGTCATCGTCATCGTCGTCTTCATCGACGTCGTCGTTGTCGTCGTCGTCTTCGTCATCGTCTTCGTCGTCGTTGTCGTCTTCGTCGTCGTCGTCGTTTTCGTCGTCGTCATTGTCGTCATCATCGTCTTCATCTTCTTTATTGTCATCGTCGTCGTCGTCTTCGTCATCGTCTTCGTCATCGTCGTCTTCGTCGCCGTCGTCGTCTTCATTGTCTTCATTGTTGCCTTTGTCGTCGTTGTCGTCTTTATCCTCGTCGTCGCCTTCATCGTCTTCATCATCGTCGTCGTCGTCGTCTTCGTTATCGTCTTCGTCGTCGTCGTCGTCTTCGTCGGCGTCGTCTTTGTCAGCTTCGTCGTCTTCGTCTTAGTCGTCTTCATCATCTTCATCATCGTCGTAATCGTCGTCTTCGTCATCGTCGACGTAATCTTCGTCGTCATCTTCGTCATTGCCTTCGTCATCGTCTTCGTCGACGTCGTCGTCGTCGGTGTCATCTTGTAGTCTTCGTCATCGTCGTCATCTTCTTTGTCTTCGATGTCGTTATCGTCTTCGTCGTCTTCATCGTCATCGTCGTCGTCTTCTTCGTCTTCGTCGTCGTCTTCGTCTTCATCTTAATTGTTGTCGTCTTCGTCGTCGTCGTCGTCATCGTTGTCGTCATCGTGTTCATCGTCGTCGTAGTCGTCATCTTCATCATCGTCATCGTCTTCATCGTCTTCATCATCGTCGTGTTCGTCGTCTTCGTTATCGTCTTCGTCGGCGGCGTCTTTGTTGGCGTCATCGTCTTCGTCATCGTCGTCGTCTTCATTGCCGTCGTCTTCGTCATCGTCGTCTTCGTCTTCGTCATCATCTTTGTCGTCGTCATCGTCATCTTCGTTGTCGTCATTGTCTTCATCGACGTCGTCGTCGTCGTCTTCGTCATCGTCTTCGTCGTCGTTGTCGTCTTCGTCGTCGTCGTCGTTTTCGTCGTCGTCGTCGTCATTGTCGTCATCATCGTCTTCATCTTCTTCATTGTCATCGTCGTCGTCGTCTTCGTCATCGTCTTCGTTATCGTCGTCGTCGTCGTCTTCATTGTCGTCATTGTTGTCTTCGTCGTCGTCGTCGTCTTTATCCTCGTCGTCTTCATCATCGTAGTCTTCCTCGTCGTCTTCGTTGTCGACGTCATCTTCGTCGTCATCGTAATCTTCGTCGTCGTCGTCGTCTTCGTCGCCGTCTTCGTCGTCGTCATCATCGTCGTCGTTGTCGTCGTCTTGGTGATCGTCTTCGTCATCGTCGTTATCGTCGTCGTCGTCGTCTTCATTGTCGTCATTGTTGTCTTCGTCGTCGTCGTCGTCTTTATCCTCGTCGTCTTCATCATCGTAGTTTTCCTCGTCATCTTCGTTGTCGACGTCATCTTCGTCGTCATCGTAATCTTCGTCGTCGTCGTCGTCTTCGTCGCCGTCTTCGTAGTCGTCATCATCGTCGTCGTTGTCGTCATCTTGGTGATCGTCTTCGTCATCGTCGTTATCGTCTTCGTCGGTGTCGTCGTCTTCGTCGTCGTCGTCGTCTTCATAGTCGTCGTTGTCGTCCTCGTCTTCGTCGTCGTCGTAATCTTCGTCGTCGTCGTCGTCTTTGTCGTCGTCAACGTCGTCATTGTTGGCTTCGTCGTCGTCGTCGTCTTCATCCTCCACGTCTTCGTCATCGTCGTCTTCCTCGTAGTCTTTGTCGTCGACGTCGTCTTCGTTGTCGACATCGCCTTCATCGTCGATGTCGTCATCGTCTTCGTCGTCGTCTTCGCCTTTGTCGTCGACTTCGTCTTCGTCGTCGTAATCTTTGTCGTCGTTGTCGTCTTCGTCGTCGACGTCGTCTTCGTCATCGACGTCGTCTTCGTCGTCGTCGTAATCTTCGTCGTCGTCGTCGTCGTTGTCTTCATCGTCGTCGTCGTCGTTGTCTTCGTCATCGTCTTCGTCGACGTCGTCGGTGTCATCTTATAGACTTCGTCGTCGTCGTCATCTTCTTTGTCTTCGATGTCGTTATCGTCTTCGTCGTCTTCATCGTCATCGTCGTCGTCTTCTTCGTCTTCGTCGTCGTCTTCGTCCTCATCTTAATTGTTGTCGTCTTCGTCATAGTCGTCTTCGTCTTCGTTGTCGTCGTCGTCGTCATCGTTGTCGTCATCGTCTTCATAGTCTTCATCGTCGTCGTAGTCGTCATCTTCATCATCGTCGTCGTCTTCATCGTCTTCATCATCGTCGTCGTCTTCGTTATCGTCGGCGTCGTCTTTGTCGGCATCGTCGTCTTCGTCGTCGTCGTCGTCTTCATTGCCGTCGTCTTCGTCATCGTCGTCTTCTTCTTCGTCATCATCTTTGTCGTCGTCATCGTCGTCTTCGTCGTCTTCATCGACGTCGTCGTCGTCGTCGTCTTCGTCATCGTCTTCGTCGTCGTTGTCGTCTTCGTCGTCGTCGTCGTCGTCGTCGTCATCATCGTCTTCATCTTCTTTATTGTCATCGTCGTCGTCGTCTTCGTCATCGTCTTCGTCATCGTCATCTTCGTCGTCGTCGTCGTCTTCATTGTCGTCATTGTTGCCTTCGTCGTCGTCGTCGTCTTTATCCTCGTCGTCTTCATCATCGTAGTCTTCCTCGTCGTCTTTGTTGTCGACGTCGTCATCGTAATCTTTGTCGTCGTCGTCGTCTTCGTCGTCGTCGTCATCATCGTCGTCGTTGTCATCGTCTTCGTGATCGTCTTCGTCGTCGTCGTCGTCTTCATAGTCGTCGTTGTCGTCCTCGTCTTCGTCGTCGTCGTAATCTTCGTCATCGTCGTCGTCTTTGTCGTCGTCAACGTCGTCATTGTAGTCTTCGTCGTCGTCGTCGTCTTCATCCTCCTCGTCTTCGTCATCGTCGTCTTACTCTTAGCCTTTGTCGTCGACGTCGTCTTCGTCGTCGTCTTCGTTGTCGTCATCGCCTTCATCGTCGATGTCGTCATCGTCTTCGTCGTCTTCGTCTTCGTCTTCGTCGTCGTCTTCGTCTTCGTCGTCGTCGTCGTCGTAATCTTTGTCGTCGTCGTCGTCTTCATAGTCGTCGTCGTCATCCTCGTCGTCGTCGTAATCTTCGTCGTCGACGTCGTCTTCGTCGTCATCGTAATCTTCGTCGTCGTCGTCGTCATCGTCGTCCTCATCTTCATCGTCGTCGTCATCGTCGTCCTCATCTTCGTCATCGTCGTCTTCGTCGTCGTTGTCATCGTCTTCGTCGTTGACGTTGTCGTCGTCGTCTTCCTCATCGTTTTCGTCGTCGTCGTCGTCTTCGTCATTTTCGTCATCGTCGTCGTCGTCATCGATGTCATCATCTTCTTCATCGTCGTCGTCGTCATCGTCTTCGTCATCGTCTTCGTCGTCGTCGTCTTTGTTGTCGTCATCATCTTCGTCGTGGCCGACGTTGTCTTCGTCGTCGTCGTAATTTTCGTCGTCGTCGTCGTCGTAGTCGTCATCTTCGTCATCGTCTTCGTCGTCGTCTTTGTCGTCTTCATCGTCGTCGTCGTCATCGTCGTTATCGTCTTCGTCGTCGTCGTCTTCGTCGTCTTTGTCGTCGACTTCGTCTTCGTCGTCGTAATCTTTGTCGTCGTTGTCGTCTTCGTCGTCGACGTCGTCTTCGTCATCGACGTCGTCTTCGTCGTCGTCGTAATCTTCGTCGTCTTCGTCGTCGTTGTCTTCATCGTCGTCGTCGACGTTGTCTTCGTCATCGTCTTCGTCGACGTCGTCGGTGTCATCTTGTAGTCTTCGTCGTCGTCGTCATCTTCTTTGTCTTCGATGTCGTTATCGTCTTCGTCGTCTTCATAGTCATCGTCGTCGTCTTCTTCATCTTCGTCGTCGTCTTCGTCCTCATCTTAATTGTTGTCGTCTTCGTCATAGTTGTCTTCGTCTTCATTGTCGTCGTCGTCGTCATCGTTGTCGTCATCGTCTTCATAGTCTTCATCGTCGTCGTAGTCGTCATCTTCATCATCGTCGTCTTCTTCATCGTCTTCATCATCGTCGTCGTCTTCGTTATCGTCGGCGTCGTCCTTGTTGGCATCGTCGTCTTCGTCGTTGTCGTCGTCTTCATTGCCATCGTCTTCGTGATCGTCGTCTTCTTCTTCGTCATCATCTTTGTCGTCGTCATCGTCTTCTTCGTCGTCTTCATCGACGTCGTCGTCGTCGTCATCGTCTTCGTCATCGTCTTCGTCGTCGTTGTCGTCTTCGTCGTCATCATCGTCTTCATCTTCTTTATTGTCATCGTCATCGTCGTCTTCGTCATCGTCTTCGTCATCGTCATCTTCGTCGTCTTCGTCGTCTTCATTGTCTTCATCTTCTTTATTGTCATCGTCATCGTCGTCTTCGTCATCGTCTTCATCATCGTCGTAATCGTCATCTTCGTCATCGTCGACGTAATCTTCGTCGTCGTCGTCGTCTTCGTCGTCGTCATTGTCTTCATCGTCTTCGTCGTCGTCATTGTCTTCATCGTCGTCGTCGTCGTTGTCTTCGTCATCGTCTTCGTCGACGTCGTCGTCGTCGGTGTCATCTTGTAGTCTTCGTCATTGTCGTCATCTTCTTTGTCTTCGATGTAGTTATCGTCTTCATCGTCATCGTCGTCGTCTTCTTCGTCTTCGTCGTCGTCTTCGTCTTCATCTTAATTGTTGTCGTCTTCGTCGTCGTCGTCGTCATCGTTGTCGTCATCGTCTTCATCGTCGTCGTAGTCGTCATCTTCATCATCGTCGTCGTCTTCATCGTCTTCATCATCGTCGTCTTCGTTATCGTCTTCGTCGGCGGCGTCTTTGTTGGCGTCATCGTCTTCGTCATCGTCGTCGTCTTCATTGCCGTCGTCTTCGTCATCGTCGTCTTCGTCTTCGTCATCATCTTTGTCGTCGTCATCGTCATCTTCGTTGTCGTCATTGTCTTCATCGACGTCGTCGTCGTTGTCTTCGTCGTCTTCGTCATCGTCTTCGTCGTCGTTGTCGTCTTAGTCGTCGTCGTCGTTTTCGTCGTCGTCGTCGTCATTGTCGTCATCATCGTCTTCATCTTCTTCATTGTCATCATCGTCGTCGTCTTCGTCATCGTCTTCGTTGTCGTCGTCTTCATTGTCGTCATTGTTGTCTTCGTCGTCGTCGTCGTCTTTATCCTCGTCGTCTTCATCATCGTAGTTTTCCTCGTCGTCTTCGTTGTCGACGTCATCTTCGTCATCATCGTAATCTTCGTCGTCTTCGTCGTCTTCGTCGCCGTCTACGTCGTCGTCATCATCGTCGTTGTCGTCGTCGTCTTGGTGATCGTCTTCGTCGTCGTCGTTATCGTCTTCGTCGGTGTCGTCATCTTCGTCGTCGTCGTCTTCATAGTCGTCGTTGTCGTCATCGTCGTAATCTTCGTCTTTGTCGTCGTCTTTGTCGTCGTCAACGTCGTCATTGTTGGCTTCGTCGACGTCGTCGTCTTCATCTTCCACGTCTTCGTCATCATCGTCTTCCTCGTAGTCTTTGTCGTTGACGTCGTCTTCATTGTCGACATCGCCTTCATCGTCGATGTCGTCATCGTCTTTGTCGTTGTCTTCGCCTTTGTCGTCGACGTCGTCTTCGTCGTCGTCGTAATCTTCGTCGTCTTCGTCGTCGTTGTCTTCATCGTCGTCGTCGTCGTTGTCTTCGTCATCGTCTTCGTCGACGTCGTCGATGTCATCTTATAGTCTTCGTCGTCGTCGTCATCTTCTTTGTCTTCGATGTCGTTATCGTCTTTGTCGTCTTCATCGTCATCGTCGTCGTCTTCTTCGTCTTCGTCGTCGTCTTCGTCCTCATCTTATTGTTGTCGTCTTCGTCATAGTTGTCTTCGTCTTCGTTGTCGTCGTCGTCGTCATCGTTGTTGTCATCGTCTTCATAGTCTTAATCTTCGTCGTAGTCGTCATCTTCATCATCGTCGTCGTCTTCATCGTCTTCATCATCGTCGTCGTCTTCGTTATCGCCGGCGTCGTCTTTGTCAGCATCGTCGTCTTCGTCGTCGTCGTCGTCTTCATTGCCGTCGTCTTCGTCATCGTCGTCTTCTTCTTCGTCATCATCTTTGTCGTCGTCATCGTCGTCTTCGTCGTCTTCATCGTCGTCATCGTCGTCGTCGTCGTCGTCTTCGTCATCGTCTTCGTCGTAGTTGTCGTCTTCGTCGTCGTCGTCGTCATCGTCATCGTCATCATCGTCTTCATCTTCTTTATTGTCATCGTCATCGTCGTCTTCGTCATCGTCTTCGTCATCATCATCTTCGTCGTCGTTGTCGTCTTCATTTTCGTCATTGTTGCCTTCGTCGTCGTCGTCGTCTTTATCCTCGTCGTCTTCATCATCGTAGTCTTCCTCGTCGTCTTTGTTGTCGACGTCGTCATCGTAATCTTTGTCGTCGTCGTCGTCGTCATCATCGTCGTCGTTGTCATCGTCTTCGTGATCGTCTTCGTCGTTGTCTTTGTCGTCTTCGTCGGTGTCGTCGTCTTCGTCGTCGTCGTCGTCTTCATAGTCGTCGTTGTCGTCCTCGTCTTCGTCGTCGTCGTAATCTTCGTCGTCGTCGTCGTCTTTGTCGTCGTCAACGTCGTCATTGTAGTCTTCGTCGTCGTCGTCGTCTTCATCCTCCTCGTCTTCGTCATCGTCGTCTTCCTCGTAGTCTTTGTCGTCGACGTCGTCTTCGTCGTCGTCTTCGTTGTCGTCATCGCCTTCATCGTCGATGTCGTCATCGTCTTCGTCGTCTTCGTTTTCGTCTTCGGCGTCATCTTCGTCTTCGTCGTCGTCGTCGTCTTCGTAATCTTTGTCGTCGTCGTCGTCTTCATAGTCGTCCTCGTCATCCTCGTCGTCATCGTAATCTTCGTCGTCGATGTCGTCTTCGTCGTCATCATAATCTTCGTCGCCTTCGTCGTCATCGTCGTCCTCATCTTCATCGTCGTCGTCTTCGTCGTCATCGTCGTCCTCATCTTCGTCATCGTCGTCTTCATCGTCGTTGTCATCGTCTTCGTCGTTGACGTCGTCATCATCGTCTTCCTCATCGTTTTCATCGTCGTCGTCGTCTTCGTCGTTTTCGTCATCGTCGTCGTCGTCATCGATGTCATCATCTTCTTCATCGTCGTCGTCGTCATCGTCTTCGTCATCGTCTTCGTCGTCGTCGTCGTCTTTGTTGTCGTCATCATCTTCGTCGTGGCCGACGTTGTCTTCGTCGTCGTCGTAATTTTCGTCGTCGTCCTCGTCGTAGTCGTCATCTTCGTCATCGTCTTCGTCGTCGTCTTTGTCGTCTTCATCGTCGTCGTCGTCATCGTCGTTATCGTCTTCGTCGTCGTCGTCTTCGTCGTCTTCGTCGTCGACTTCGTCGTCTTCGTCGTCGTAATCTTTGTCGTCGTTGTCGTCTTCGTCGTCGACGTCGTCTTCGTCATCGACGTCGTCTTCGTCGTCGTCGTAATCTTCGTCGTCGTCGTCGTCGTTGTCTTCATCGTCGTCGTCGTCGTTGTCTTCGTCATCGTCTTCGTCGACGTTGTCGGTGTCATCTTGTAGTCTTCGTCGTCTTCGTCATCTTCTTTGTCTTCGATGTCGTTATCGTCTTCGTCGTCTTCATCGTCATCGTCGTCGTCTTCTTCGTCTTCGTCGTCGTCTTCGTCCTCATCTTAATTGTTGTCGTCTTCGTCATAGTTGTCTTCGTCTTCATTGTCGTCGTCGTCGTCATCGTTGTCGTCATTGTCTTCATATTCTTCATCGTCGTCGTAGTCGTCATCTTCATCATCGTCGTCGTTTTCATCATCGTCGTCGTCTTCGTTATCGTCGGCGTCGTCCTTGTCGGCATCGTCGTCTTCGTCGTCGTCGTCGTCTTCGTCGTCGTCGTAATCTTCGTCGTCGTCGTCTTTGGCGTCGTCAACGTCGTCATTGTAGTCTTCGTTGTCGTCGTCGTCGTCATCGTCTTCGTCATCGTCGTCTTCTTCTTCGTCATCATCTTTGTCGTCGTCATCGTCGTCTTCGTCGTCTTCATCGACGTCGTCGTCGTCGTCGTCGTCATCGTCTTCGTCGTCGTTGTCGTCTTCGTCGTCATCATCGTCTTCATCTTCTTTATTGTCATCGTCATAGTCGTCTTCGTCATCGTCTTCGTCATCGTCATCTTCGTCGTCGTCGTCGTCTTCATTGTCGTCATTGTTGCCTTCGTCATCTTCGTCGTCTTTATCCTCGTCGTCTTGTTACGACTGGGGTTCAAATATATCAGGGCTCTTATTCATTGGATTAGTAATGGCATCAATGTTACAATGGAAAGCGCTAGCTCCAACCTCTGATATATATTCCCAGTGAACAAAGAACACAAATACTCTACAGAGTTCTATATGCAATAATAGGCTATCAAACTCTCAATAAATGTGCGTCTACTCTAGGCTTAATGTTATGTGAAAACAGCCTATTACTACCTATAACCGAAGGTGCTTGGTTATGGTATGCAAAGTAAGGTGGTAAGAGAAGTTACAGCTTACGTTACTTTAATCAATAAATGTCAGGCACTCCTGCATGAAAGAAAGTGCACTAAAGTCCTTCAACACTAACAAGGAATCTTCTTTAAATGTTAGATGCTATAAAGATGCTCGTATCGGAAATGGAACCCAAAAAGGCAGGCAGCGGAACAATGCTCGTGCAGGCTATGCACACAAAAAGGCGGAATATATATAATGCCGTCGGAGCCAAGAATATCCTAAACACAACAACAATAATAATAATCGCCACGACAATGCAGTATTCCTATCAACAAAAAGAGCCTAAGTCGTTTGTGTCTCAATACATCAAACTAGGCTGCGAAATGCTTGTGTAATCATAAATGGGTATGCATAAAAAGAGTAATTAGGTTAATATACTTAATGTCTACTATGATTGATAAAGTCTAGCTAGAGTCAATGATACGAGATACTGGTGCGCATGGCATGCCGCATAGCCTAGTGTAAATCACAATTCTGTGCGTCAAATATTACGTTATAGGGAAGGGTAGCTCTCTTGAGAAACCTTAATACCGAAGTATTAAGCGTTCTCCTGGCGTACCTCAAAGACAAACAATCGAGACTAGAACAGTGCAGAATGGTATAGGCAAAAAACCCTCATTCGTGCATGCTCTACTCTCAATGGCACACAGACTAGAATTTACTCAATCAACTCCAGTTCTCAGGTATGTCGTGCCGCTTTTAACTGAAGCCAGCACTCATAGGAAACAATACCTTATAATATCAGACTCCTAGTCTAGCATTATCTAATCCAGCAGAACACTAATAACTAAAGGAAGCAGTACTAAACAATATAAATGCCAACCAATGCTTCGTGATCCACTTATCTTAACAACTAACATACATAGGCTATATCAGACCTTAACACACAATACAACTGGCCAGCATGAAGCTGATTTTGCAGAGTTAACCAGAGGGGGTATAATATTAATAAAAGGTGGTGAAGGATATGGAAAATGAGAGAGATAGGCAGAGGAAAAGATTCTCAGGTACGGAGCGGGGACAGATAGCAAGGGAAAAAAGATGGGTGTGTTCTAGAAACCAGATCTGAGGGAGAGAGTGGCGAGGAACTGTATATATACTCGCACTAGCTCGAGCCGCGTGGGAAAACAGCGGTTACAAGTCATCTAACCACTAGCAAAGCTTACAGCATGGTAAGGGCCTCTCTCCACCAACCCCCGCGAGGCAGCCAGCCGTGACGTCATCGAGCGGGACAAAAAACACTGCGCGCCCCCTCTCACTCTGTTCTACTCCCTCTCTCTCTCCCAGATCCTATCATTACTAGTTAATGATAAAATATACTTTACAATTAAATATATAAAGCCTTGACATGGGCGAAAACAAAGAGCCTTTCTGGACTGCCCATGACACGAGCTTTCATATGAAATAAAGCACACTCTAATACATAAACTGTAGCCCCATCCACTGCCCTGGCGATCCTAGCGAGTCACTGTAGGACAAGCCATGCGGTTCTAACGGAGTGGTTAACGTCACGCCCACCCCCAAGATTTTTCTCAGAGGCCCCAAGGCTCACAAAAATCTGATGGTTAGAACCCATGCTATATCTCCACTTCCCATCACCCAGCGGCAGTAAAATATCTGGCACAGTTCTTCAACAAAACATTATTCAAAATTATAACCCTCCCCAACACCATAGGTTAAATTATATGTAGTTATGCTCCTCAAGAGCGAGCTTCTCTAGCCCAGCATTCTGAGAGGAGTGCAACTCAGAATTACTGCTATAACATACTAACAAAATTCAACTATCAAAGAAAGAGTTTTTATTTGATTTTTTATGTTTATAATTTGTTTATTTCGGCTGCACTATAGGGGCAAGCCTAGTTTTTTCTTCTATACCAAACGCTCAACTCCTGCTTTACGACCCAATACGCTGGGCTACAACCGCGAGCCAACAAGCACCAAGCGCAAAATACTATTCAAACTAAAGCAGGAGGCTACCCGTGTGTCAATCTACCCAGGATCATATACCCTTGAACGACCATCTGCAACCACGTAGTCACAACCGGCAATATGGCGTATGTCCAGGTTATATACCAATAACCTTAGTGACCACCTGGTCAGCCTCATATTCCGATTGTGAAACTGGTCCAAGAACTTGAGAGGGTGATGATCTGGGTAAACTACAACGACCGGACCATAGGCTGGAACACAGACCTCGAAATGCCTCAGAGCAAGTACAACCGCCAGCAGCTCCTCCTTGACAACAGAGCAGCTCCCCTGGGCCGAATTGTACTTCTCCGAGCAGAAACTAACAGGATGCTCCAGCCCATCATCGTCCTTTTCCACAAGGACGGCACCAGCCCCCACACCACTAGCCTCCGTTGCTAGTTGGAAAGGTAGGCTAAAGTCAGGGGCCCTGAGGATCGGGTGAGTGCACAACAGGTGTTTTACTTCTCTAAACACCTTCTCACACTCAGGCGCCCATTTGAACTTCTTATCCTTCCAGTTATCCTCCACCTGAGCTTGACTGTCCCGTTCTCCTTCTCCACCTTGACTGCTAAACGTCATCACAGGCACAGTGAGAGGCTCAGGGGGGTGCCTCCCATACTCCTTCACGGGATTATCATGACATAACTGATTGCGCTTCCGTCTGTCTGGAGTGGCTACCAAGTAAACCAGGTCCGATAGCTCCTCCACCACCCTATAAGGACCAGCGTACTTCGCGGATAAGGGGTGACCTACAAGGGGCAGTAGAATCAACACCTCCTGACCCACGTGAAACTCCCTGAGTTCAACCTTGAGGTCGTACCTGTCCTTCCTGAGGGCCTGAGAGCTAGTCAAATTACGGCCAGCCAACTCCAGACTGCGCAACATCCGTTCTCGACTGTTGAGGACACACTTGAGCATAGAACAAGGTTTTTCTGCGCCCTCCCATACTTCTTCAACCATATGGAGAGGCCCTCTGACACGGTGTCCAAAGACGAGCTCATTAGGGCTGAATCCCAAACTCTCCCCACAGCAAACAAAACACATGGCAGGCCAAGATCCCAATCCTTCCCACTCTCAAAGCAACAACAACGAAGCACAGATTTCAAGGCTGAGTGCCATCGCTCTAACACACCCTGGCTCTCCGGATGATATGCAGATGACACAACCCCAACAATCCCATGCTGCGGCATTGCTTGTACAAAGAGGCTAGAAGTGAAGTTGGGTCCCCGGACTGACTGAATCCCCTGCGGGTAACCATACCGGGAAAAATACACTAGCAAGCTTCGGACCACCGTTTTCGCCGACCCATTTCTCATAGGGTACGCGTCAGGGTACCTTGTTGCTACATCTCCCGACTGTGCATCACTGTCCTCCTTCAACTCTTTCGTCTTTTTAAGCCCATCCTCTGCCCCTTCAGGAACAGTTACTGGGTCTTCTCCAGACTCGAAATGTGGTCCTAATAATGAGTCCCCGAGAAGGTCCGTTGACACTAAACTCTCAACCGCATCAACTTTCAACCCCTTCTCGGTACCCTTCCTCCGCTGATCTAAAGATTGTTGACCAGAATGTGACTCCCTGGATGCAGAATCTCCGGTGACAACACACGCCATAGGCTGCACCGGACACTTCTCAACCCACTCCTGCTCCTCCCTACTCACGTCGGCCGGCTTCTCGACAACGACTAAGGGTGGAGCCTCAGAAGTAGGCCCCGCAAAGTCGTTGCCAAGAAGGAGGTCGACGCCCCCAACAGGTAACTTTTCCACAATTCCTACATCCAGGTCACGAGTCACACCATCAACTTCCACCTTCATTCTTACAAGCGGGTATGACCTTGTCGCAATAACTCCCTGAACCACAACCACCCGCGCCGTATTGACAGGTTTACCAGTGAAATTTCTCAACAGTGTTTGCGATGCCCCAGTGTCACGCAAAATTCTCACCTCATGTCTTCTACCCCCCCACTCCACACAACCGAGTCCCCTGTGGTCACTAAAGGCATCACGGACAGGGAATAAGCCTTCCGGATCCTTCTGCACTGGCAGTGTATTTACCTCGGAAGAAATGCCTCTAACAAACTCCGATGTCCTCTTGAACACTCCAATGCCGTGAGCAAAAGACACGGCTGCCGGAGGAGGTCGACTAGGGCACTCATTTGCCTTATGACCCTCCTGGTGGCACCTAAAACACATAAATTTCGGTTTCGGCTTATACTGTGATGTAAAAGGCCCCTGACTTTTCACATACGGTGTGGTGTAAGGTTTGGCTTCAGTTTTAGTTTCATTGCTCTTCTGGTTTAAATGTGTCATTTCTACGGGGAGGGGGAGGATAACGGTCCTTAGCACTTGCATCATACTTCTGTGAGGACCCGCAACCCCGAATCAACGACAGCCGTAGATCAGCCATTTCTGCTGCTTCTACTAGAGTTCTTGGGTTTTTCTCCTTCAAGTTCAAAGTTAGATCACCGCCCGTGCTCTTAAAGAACTGCTCCAACATCATTAACTGCTTAATTTCCATCAAACGTTGTTACCTTCTCAGATCGGAGCCAGTTCCCCATAGCATCGGACAAGTCCCGGGCGTGTTCCAAAAAGGTGCTATCTCTTCCCTTAGTTACACCCCGGAACTTCAAACGGTACGTTTCTGGTTGCAGTTCGTAAGCCCTCAGGACAGCCTCCTTGAGATCCTCATACACAATACATAACTCCAAAGGTAACGCATCGTAGGCTTTAAGACCCTTGCCTATTAATCTAGAGGATACAAGTGCTGCCCATTTATTCTCTGGCCACTGGTGTTCCTGGCACTTCTTCTCAAAGCGTGTGAAAAATTCTGTTACACCACTCTCATCAAACACCGGAACCAGTTTCAATAAGTGCGAGAGAGACTCCTCATGAACACGGTTACCAGCCCCAAGTCGCTGTCCTGTTGCCTCTACTCGCGATTTCTCTACGTCCATGTCGGCACAGTACCTAGTCGACTCTAAATCCGCTTGGATTTTTGCTAGCTCTATGTGCTGCTGACTGATAGTTTTTCTCTCTTCTATCTTGGCTAATTCTATTTGCTGCTGAAGCTCACATGCCCTTTGTTGCTTTTGAACCTCAGATACCCTGATAGCCTTTCTCTCTTCGATCTTAGCTAATTCGAGCTGAAGCAATAATTCTGGAGTTAACCCTTGAGGAGGTGAAGGTGCTACAATGTTTGAAATTACCGGTGGTCCCCCCAGGGGCAACCCACCCTGCCAGTCACCACCCAACTGCGGAAGCGTACCCGGGGTCGGCAAACTACTGGGATGGCTGGGAGTCGAGTGTAGGGGAAGCATGGCCGAAGGGCTCTGAGCACTCAACCCATCTCGCTCACCAGTCACCCTGCCCAGTACACACGTTATCAAGTTATCCTTGGTCATGCTGCTAGTAACCGCATGACCGATAGCTGTGGCCAGGCATTGAAGACCGTACCGATCCATACCCTCCAACCGCTCGGCAGTAACAGGCCATTGCAAAAATATCCTAGCATCCTCCTCACAGTTCACCCGATTAACCCTTTCATCATGCTGCTGTTCCTCAGTTTCGACATTACGTACTGTGTCTCCATTCTCCTCTGATCCGGTATAAGACATGATGCTCACAAAAATTTCCCACCTCAATATTAAAAAAAGAAGTACCCCAAACTCTTATACCTCAATATACACACACAAATTCTTGGAAACACTCAAGGGCTATACTATGTTGCAAAAAAAAAAAAATATTCTTGCTGATCCCCGCAAAATATTCTCCAAAACAACAAATGTTCCCTGCTAATAAATGTAGGTTCACCAAATCCTGGCAAGGTCGCCATTTGTTACGACTGGGGTTCAAATATATCAGGGCTCTTATTCATTGGACTAGTAATGGCATAAATGTTACAACGGAAAGCGCTAGCTCCAACCTCTGATGTATATTCCCAGTGAACAAAGAACACAAATACTCTACAGAGTTCTATATGCAATAATAGGCTATCAAACTCTCAATAAATGTGCGTCTACTCTAGGCTTAATGTTATGTGAAAACAGCCTATTACTACCTATAACCGAAGGTGCTTGGTTATGGTATGCAAAGTAAGGTGGTAAGAGAAGTTACAGCTTACGTTACTTTAATCAATAAATGTCAGGCACTCCTGCATGAAAGAAAGTGCACTAAAGTCCTTCAACACTAACAAGGAATCTTCTTTAAATGTTAGATGCTATAAAGATGCTCGTATCGGAAATGGAACCCAAAAAGGCAGGCAGCGGAACAATGCTCGTGCAGGCTATGCACACAAAAAGGCGGAATATATATAATGCCGTCGGAGCCAAGAATATCCTAAACACAACAACAATAATAATAATCGCCACGACAATGCAGTATTCCTATCAACAAAAAGAGCCTAAGTCGTTTGTGTCTCAATACATCAAACTAGGCTGCGAAATGCTTGTGTAATCATAAATGGGTATGCATAAAAAGAGTAATTAGGTTAATATACTTAATGTCTACTATGATTGATAAAGTCTAGCTAGAGTCAATGATACGAGATACTGGTGCGCATGGCATGCCGCATAGCCTAGTGTAAATCACAATTCTGTGCGTCAAATATTACGTTATAGGGAAGGGTAGCTCTCTTGAGAAACCTTAATACCGAAGTATTAAGCGTTCTCCTGGCGTACCTCAAAGACAAACAATCGAGACTAGAACAGTGCAGAATGGTATAGGCAAAAAACCCTCATTCGTGCATGCTCTACTCTCAATGGCACACAGACTAGAATTTACTCAATCAACTCCAGTTCTCAGGTATGTCGTGCCGCTTTTAACTGAAGCCAGCACTCATAGGAAACAATACCTATAATATCAGACTCCTAGTCTAGCATTATCTAATCCAGCAGAACACTAATAACTAAAGGAAGCAGTACTAAACAATATAAATGCCAACCAATGCTTCGTGATCCACTTATCTTAACAACTAACATACGTAGGCTATATCAGACCTTAACACACAATACAACTGGCCAGCATGAAGCTGATTTTGCAGAGTTAACCAGAGGGGGTATAATATTAATAAAAGGTGGTGAAGGATATGGAAAATGAGAGAGATAGGCAGAGGAAAAGATTCTCAGGTACGGAGCGGGGACAGATAGCCAGGGAAAAAAGATGGGTGTGTTCTAGAAACCAGATCTGAGGGAGAGAGTGGCGAGGAACTGTAAATATACTCGCACTTGCTCGAGCCGCGTGGGAAAACAGCGGTTACAAGTCATCTAACCACTAGCAAAGCTTACAGCATGGTAAGGGCCTCTCTCCACCAACCCCCGCGAGGCAGCCAGCCGTGACGTCATCGAGCGGGACAAAAAACACTGCGCGCCCCCTCTCACTCTGTTCTACTCCCTCTCTCTCTCCCAGATCCTATCATTACTAGTTAATGATAAAATATATACTTTATAATTAAATATATAAAGCCTTGACATGGGCGAAAACAAAGAGCCTTTCTGGACTGCCCATGACACGAGCTTTCATATGAAATAAAGCACACTCTAATACATAAACTGTAGCCCCATCCACTGCCCTGGCGATCCTAGCGAGTCACTGTAGGACAAGCCATGCGGTTCTAACGGAGTGGTTAACGTCACAGTCTTCATCATCGTAGTCTTCCTCGTCGTCTTTGTTGTCGACGTCGTCATCGTAATCTTTGTTGTCGTCGTCGTCGTCGTCATCATCGTCGTCGTTGTCATCGTCTTCGTGATCGTCTTCGTCGTCGTCTTTGTCGTCTTCGTCGGTGTCATCGTCTTCGTCATCGTCGTCGTCTTAATAGTTGTCGTTGTCGTCCTCGTCGTCGTCGTAATCTTCGTCATCGTCGTCTTCTTTGTCGTCGTCAACGTCGTCATTGTAGTCTTCGTCGTCGTCATCGTCTTCATCCTCCTCGTCTTCGTCATCGTCGTCTTCCTCGTAGCCTTTGTCGTCGACGTCGTCTTCGTTGTCGTCATCGCCTTCATCGTCGATGTCGTCATCGTCTTCGTCGTCTTCGTCTTCGTCTTCGGCGTCGTCTTTGTCTTCGTCGTCGTCGTCGTCATCGTCGTAATCTTTGTCGTCGTCGTCGTCTTCATAGTCGTCGTCGTCATCCTCGTCATCGTAATCTTCGTCGTCGATGTCGTCTTCGTCGTCATCGTAATCTTCGTCGTCTTCGTCGTCATCGTCGTCCTCATCTTCATCGTCGTCGTCTTCGTCGTCATCGTCGTCCTCATCTTCGTCATCGTCGTCTTCGTCGTCGTTGTCATCGTCTTCGTCGTTGATGTCGTCGTCATCGTCTTCCTCATCGTTTTCGTCGTCGTCGTCGTCTTCGTCGTTTTCGTCGTCGTCGTCGTCATCGATGTCATCATCTTCTTCATCGTCGTCGTCGTAATCGTCTTCGTTATCGTATTCGTTGTCGTCGTCTTTGTTGTCGTCATCATCTTCGTCGTGGTCGACGTTGTCTTCGTCGTCACCGTAATTTTCGTCGTCGTCGTCGTCGTAGTCGTCATCTTCGTCATCGTCTTCGTCGTCGTCTTTGTCGTCTTCATCGTCGTCGTCGTCATCGTCGTTATCGTCTTCGTCGTCGTCGGCGTCGTCTTCGTCGTCTTTGTCGTCGTCGTCGTCTTCATCGTCGTCGTCGTTGTCCTCTTCGTCATCGTCGGCATCGTCATCGTCATCGTCATCATCGTCGTCGTCTTCGTCATCGTCGTCTTCGTCTTCGTCATCGTCTTTGTCGTCTTCGTCGTCATCGTCGCCTTCGTCGTCGTCGTCGTCGTCTTCGTCACCGTCTTCATCGTCTTCGTCGTCGTCGTCGTCTTCGTGATCGTCGTCGTCTTCGTCGTCGTCATTGTCGTCGTCTTCATAGTCGTCATCGTCGTCATCTTCGTCAGCGTCTTCGTCGTCGTCTTCATTGTCGTCATCAGTCTTCATCACTTCCGTAGTAGTCGTCGTCTTCATCGTCGTCGTCTTCGTCATCGTCGTCTTCGTCGTCGTCGTCATCATCGTCACTGTCGTCTAGACGACGACGACGATGAAGACGACGAAGACGACGACGCCGACGAAGACGATGACGAAGACGACGATGACGACAATGATGAAGACGATGAAGACGATGACGACGACGACGACAACGAAGAAGACGACGACAACGAAGATTACGACGACGACGAAGACGTCAACAACGAAGACGACGACAACGACGACGAAGACGACGATGACGAAGATGAGGACGATGATGACGACGACGACGAAGATGAGGACTACGATGACGACAAAGACGACGACGACGACAAAGATTACGACGACTAAGACGACGTCGACGACGAACCTTACGACGATGACGAGGACGACGACGACGACTATGACAACGACGACGACGACGAAGATTACGTCGACGACGAAGACGACGAGGATGACGACGATGACGAAGAAGACGGCGACGACGACGAAGAAGACGAAGACGAAGACGACGATGATGAAGACGACGACGATGATGACGATGACGATGACGATACCGACGATGACGAAGAGGACAACGACGACGACGATGAAGACGACGACGATGACTAAGACGACGTCGACGACGAACATTACGACGATGACGAGGACGACGACGACGACTATGACAACGACGACGACGACGAAGATTACGTCGACAAACGAAGACGACGAGGATGACGACGACGACGAAGAAGACGGAGACGACGACGAAGAAGACGGAGACGACGACGACGAAGTCGACGAAGACGATGACGACAACGACGATGAAGGCGATGATGACAACGAAGACGATTGTCATCGTCGTCGTCTTCGTTTTCGTCGTCGTCGTCGTCGTCATCGTTGTCATCATCGTCTTCATCTTCTTCATCGTCGTCGTCGTCATCGTCTTTGTCATCGTCTTCGTCGTCGTCGTCGTCGTTGTCTTAGTTGTCGTTATCATCTTCGTCGTGGTCGACATCGTCTTCGTCGTCGTCGTAATTTTCGTCGTCGTCGTCGTCATCGTCGTCGTCTTCATCGTCGTTGTAGTCGTCATCTTCGTCATCGTCTTCGTCGTTGTCGTCGTCGTCTTCATCGTCGTCTTCGTCATCGTCTTCATCATCTTCGTCGTCTTCGTCGTCATCATCATCTTCGTCGGCGTCGTCTTTGTCTTCGTCATCTTGATCGTAGTCGTTGTCGTCGTCTTCGTCATCGTCTTCGTCGTCGTCGTCGTCATCGTTTTCGTCATCGTCGTCGTCGTCATCGTCTTCATCTTCTTCATCGTCGTCGTCATCATTATCTTCGTCATCGTCTTCTTCGTCGTCGTCGTCGTCATCGTCATCGTCGTCGTTGTAGTCGTCTTCGTCTTCATCGTCGTTATCGTCGTCATTGTTGTCTTCGTCGTCGTCGTCGTCGTCTTCATCCTCGTCGTCTTCATCATCGTAGTCGTCCTCGTCGTCTTCATCGTCGACGTCGTCTTCGTCGTCGTCGTAATCTTCGTCGTCGTCGATGTCTTCGTCGTCGTCATCGTCTTCATCGTCGTCGTCGTCTTCGTCATCGTCTTCGTCGACGTCGTCGTCGTCTTCGTCGGTGTCGTCTTGTAGTCTTCGTCGTCGTCGTCATCTTCTTTGTCTTCGATGTCGTTATCGTCTTCGTCGTTGTCGTCGTCGTCGTCGTCATCTTTGTCGTCATCGTCTTCATCTTCTTCATCGTCATCGTCTTCGTCGACGTCGTCTTCGTCGTCGTCGTAATCTTCGTCGTCGTCGTCGTCTTCATCTTCGTCATCGTCTTCATCGTCGTCGTAGTCGTCATCTTCGTCATCGTCGTTGTCGTAATCTTCGTCGTCGTCGTCGTCTTCATCTTCGTGATCGTCTTCGTCGTCGTCGTTGTCGTCTTCGTCGGTGTCGTCGTCTTCGTCGTCGTCGTCGTCTTCATAGTCGTCGTTGTCGTCCTCGTCTTCGTCGTCGTCGTAATCTTCGTCGTCGTCGTCGTCTTTGGCGTCGTCAACGTCGTCATTGTAGTCTTCGTCGTCGTCGTCTTCATCCTCCTCGTCTTCGTCATCGTCGTCTTCCTCGTAGTCTTTGTCGTCGACGTCGTCTTCGTCGTCGTCTTCGTTGTCGTCATCGCCTTCATCGTCGATGTCGTCATCGTCTTCGTCGTCGTCGTCGTCTTCGTCGTCTTCGTCTTCGTCTTCGTCGTCGTCTTCGTCTTCGTCGTCGTCGTCGTCGTAATCTTCGTCGTCGTCGTCGTCTTCATAGTCGTCGTCGTCATCCTCGTCGTAGTCGTAATCGTCTTCGTCGTCATCGTAATCTTCGTCGTCGTCGTTGTCTTTGTCGTCATCGTCGTCCTCATCTTCATCGTCGTCCTCATCTTCATCGTCGTCGTCTTCGTCGTCGTTGTCATCGTCTTCGTCGTTGACGTCGTCGTCTTCGTCGTCATCGTCGTTGTCGTCTTCGTCGTCGTCATCGTCGTCGTCGTCATCGTCTTCATCTTCTTCATCGTCGTCGTCATCATCGTCTTCGTCGTCGTCGTCGTCGTCTTCGTCGTCATCGTCGTCTTCATCGTCGTTATCGTCGTAATTGTTGTCTTCGTCGTCGTCGTCGTCTTCATCCTCGTCGTCTTCATCATCGTAGTCTTCCTCGTCGTCTTCGTCGTCGTCGTAATCTTCGTCGTCGTCGTCGTCTTCTTCTTCATCGTCGTCGTCGTCTTCGTCTTCGTCGGTGTCGTCGTCTTCGTCGTTGTTGTCATCTTCATAGTCGTCGTTGTCATCCTCGTCTTCGTCGTCGTCGTAATCTTCGTCGTTGTCATAATCTTCGTCGTCGTCGTCGTCGTTTTTGTCGTCGTCAACGTCGTCATTGTTGTCTTTGTCGTCGTCATCTTCATCCTCCTCGTCTTCGTCATCATCTTCTTCCTCGTAGTCTCTGTCGTCGACGTCGTCGATGTCGTCGTCTTCGTTGTCATCATCGTCTATGTCATCATTGTCGTCGTCGTCGTCTTCGTCGTCTTCGCCTTCGTCGTCGTCTTTGTCTTCGTCGTCGTAATCTTTGTCGTCGTCGTCGTCTTCGTCGTCGACGTCGTCTTCGTCGTCGTCATAATCTTCGTCGTCGTCGTCGTCTTCGTCGTCGTCATTGTCTTCATCATCGTCGTCATCGTTGACTTCGTCATCGTCTTCGTCTACGTCGTCGTCGTCGGTGTCATCTTGTAGTCTTCGTCGTCGTCGTCATCTTCTTTGTCTTCGATGTCGTTATCGTCTTCATCGTCATCGTCGTCGTCTTCTTCGTCTTCGTCGTCGTCTTCGTCTTCATCTTAATTGTTGTCGTCTTCGTCATAGTCGTCTTCGTCTTCGTCGTCGTCGTCGTCGTCATCGTTGTCGTCATCGTCTTCATAGTCTTCATCGTCGTCGTAGTCGTCATCTTCATCATCGTCGTCGTCTTCATCGTCTTCATCATCGTCGTCGTCGTCGTCTTCGTTATCGTCTTCGTCGTCTTTGTCGGCGTCGTCGTCTTCATTGCCGTCGTCTTCGTCATCGCCGTCTTCGTCTTCTTTTTTGTCGTCGTCATCGTCGTATTCGTCGTCGTCATCGTCTTCATCGACGTCATCGTCGTCGTCTTCGTCATCGTCTTCGTCGTCGTTGTCATCTTCGTCGTCGTCATCGTTTTCGCCGTCGTCGTCATTGTCATCATCATCGTCTTCATTTTCTTTATTGTCATCGTCGTCGTTGTCTTCGTCATCGTCTTCGTCATCGTCGTCGTCGTCGTCTTCATTGTTGCCTTCGTCGTCGTCGTCGTCTTTATCCTCGTCGTCTTCATCATCGTAGTCTTCCTCGTCATCTTTGTTGTCGACGTCGTTTTCGTCGTCATCGTAATCTTTGTTGTCTTCGTCTTCGTCTTTGTCATCGTCATCATCGTCGTCGTTGTCGTCGTCTTCGTGATCGTCTTCGTCGTCGTCGTTGTCGTCTTCGTCGGTGTCGTCGTCTTCGTCGTCGTCGTCGTCTTCATAGTCGTCGTTGTCGTCCTCGTCTTCGTCGTCGTCGTAATCTTCGTCGTCTTTGTCGTCGTCAACGTCGTCATTGTAGTCTTCGTCGTCGTCGTCGTCTTCATCCTCCTCGTCTTTGTCATCGTCGTCTTCCTCGTAGTCTTTGTCGTCGACGTCGTCTTCGTTGTCGTCATCGCCTTCATCGTCGATGTCGTCATCGTCTTCGTCGTCGTCGTCGTCTTCGTCGTCGTCGTCTTCGTCTTCGTCGTCGTCGTCGTAATCTTTGTCGTCGTCCTCGGTTTCATAGTCGTCGTCGTCATCGTCGTCCTCATCTTCATCGTTGTCATCTTCGTCGTCATCGTCGTCATCATCTTCGTCATCGTCGTCTTCGTCATCGTCATCGTCTTCGTCGTTGACGTCATCTTCGTCATCGTCGGCGTTGTCATCTTCATCGTCTTCATCGTCGTCGTCGTCGTCTTCCTCATCAATTTCTTCGTCGTCTTCGTCTTCGTCGTTTTCGTCGTCGTCGTCGTCGTCGTCGTCATCGTTGTCATCATCGTCTTCGTCTTCTTCATCGTCGTCGTCGTCATCGTCTTCGTCATCGTCTTTGTCGTCGTCGTTTTCGTTGTCGTCATCATCTTCGTCGTGGTCGACGTCGTCATCGTCGGCGTCGTCTTCGTCGTCGTCGGCGTCGTCTTTCGTCGGCGTCGTCTTCGTCATCGTTGTCGTCTTCGCCTTCGTCATCGTTGTCTTCGATGTAGTTATCGTCTTCGTCGTCTTCATCGTCGTCGTCTTCGTCGTCGTCTTCGTCTTCATCTTCATTATTGTCGTCTTCGTCATCGTCGTTTTCGTCTTCATCGTCGTCATCGTTGTCGTCATCGTCTTCATCGTCGTCGTAGTCGTCATCTTCATCATCGTCGTCGCCTTCATCGTCTTCATCATCGTCGTCGTCGTCGTCTTCGTTATCGTCTTCGTTGACTTCGTCGACGTCGTCTTTGTCGGCGTCGGCGTCTTCGTCGTCTTCGTCTTTGTCGTCGTCATCGTCTTCATCATCGTCGTCGTCGTCGTCTTCGCCATCGTCTTCGACGTCGTCTTCGTCGTCGACGTTGTCTTCGTCGTCGACGTAATCTTCGTCGTCGTCGTCGTCGTCATTGCCTTCATCGTCGTCGTCGTCGTTGTCTTCGTCATCGTCTTCGTCGACGTCGTCATCGTCGGTGTCATCTTGTAGTCTTCGTCTTCGTCGTCATCTTCTTTATCTTCGATGTCGTTATCATCTTCGTCATGTTCATTGTCATCGTCGTCGTCTTCTTCGTCGTCGTCTTCGTCTTCATCTTAATTGTTGTCGTCTTCGTCATAGTCGTCTTCGTCTTCGTCGTCGTCGTCGTCGTCATCGTTGTCGTCATCGTCTTCATAGTCTTCATCATCGTCGTACTCGTCATCTTCATCATCGTCGTCGTCTTCATCGTCTTCATCATCATCGTCTTCGTCGTCTTCGTTATCGTCTTCGTCGGCGGCGTCTTTGTCGGCGTCATCGTCTTCGTCATCGTCATCGTCTTCATTGCCGTCATCTTCGTCATCGTCGTCTTCGTCTTCGTCATCATCTTTGTCGTCGTCTTCGTTGTCATCATCGTCTTCATCTTCTTCATTGTCATCGTCGTCTTCGTCTTCGTCATCGTCTTTGTTATCGTCGTCGTCGTCTTCATTGTCGTCATTGTTGTCTTCGTCGTCGTCGTCGTCTTTATCCTCCTCGTCTTCATCATCGTAGTCTTCCTCGTCGTCTTCGTTGTCGATGTCATCTTCGTCGTCATCATAATCTTCGTCGTCGTCGTCGTCTTCGTCGCCGTCGCCGTCATCGTCGTAGTCGTCGTCGTCGTCGTTGTCGTTGTCGTCTTCGTCGTCGTCGTTGTCGTCTTCGTCGGTGTCGTCTTCGTCGTCGTCGTCGTCTTCATAGTCGTCGTTGTCGTCCTCGCCTTTGTCGTCGTCGTAATCTTCGTCGTCGTCGTCGTCTTTGTTGTCGTCAACGTCGTCATTGTTGGCTTCGTTGTCGTCATCGTCTTCATCCTCCACGTCTTCGTCATGTCCTTGTAGTCTTTGTCGTCGACGTCGTCTTCATTGTCGACATCGCCTTCATCGTCGATGTTGTGACGTCTACCAGCGTTGGCAGAATCGCCTCTCGTTATCCACTAGCCAGGGCAGTGAAATGGGCTACAGTTATCCGAGAATGTTGTTCTTTGTCACAGACAATCCAGTGGTGGTCTTTATTTTCGTCTGTGACAACGGGAAGTATTTTATATCATTAACACCTTACGAGCGGCCTATGCGGTTTATTTATGTGTACCGCACAGCGGGCTGTTTTTAGCCAAAATAGGGCTGTTTACGTGATCATTTTCATGCCTAAATAAGACCCAGAACGTAAAACAAGTACCTATCCCTGAAAGGGCATAAACAGAGCTTTCGAATGACACCATAACGATCCTTGTATGATGGATAGTTTTCTTGCAATAACCGTGCAACGCGAGTGCAAAAAGCAGGTAATTCGGTACTTTCGGTACATAATTGAGTATGTAGCGAGTGAGAGAGGGAGGAGGGAGCTGAGATTTGTGTCAGTAGGTTCGCCGCGGTGGTCTGGAGCAGTCATACGCTCGCTAGTCTCCTGCCACCACTTGTCTCTCTCTCTCAGCCACATTACGTGCTGAAATTGCCACTCGAGTTATGTCGAGCGCCGCCACATAGTCCAGCTTTATTTAACTCGACTTATGTTGCTCGCCGCTAATTATGGGTTAATAGAATATAAGATGCATTGTGTAAGAGTTAAGGAGAGAGAGAGATATAGGCAGCGAGGTGATAATTTGTGCGTGCGTATGTATGTTCTGCCTCGCTCGGAGGAGTTTTCCCGCTCGCGCGGGCTTTCCCTCGCCTTTGATTGGCTGGTGGCTCCGGGCACGTCCTAGGGGCCTGCTGCCTTGTGACGTCTCGTCCCGTGATTGGCCGACCATCGCGCCCTTGCGAGCTCCTGTGTAACTAACTTCCTGCGTGAGGGTCCCGAGGAGCTGCCCTCCACAGGACAGGCTTGGCGTGCATGCTTCTAACATCCCTTTGCATACTCTCTCCCGATCACCCCCTTTACCACTGTCTCTCTCTCTGACCTTCTTCTTTTCCATTGCTCCTCACCTTTATTCAATTACTTATCCCCTTGGGTTCTGCATACGGTTTCCATAGCCGGCCCATTGTATTGCATATTTATTTTGCCCATATTTACATGTACTTAGAATAGGTTTGAAGGTTCTTAGTTAGTAGAGGTTAAGAATTCGGTGTGTGTCTCCATTATTGATTTAGTGTTCTGCTCTTTTATTTAATGCTAGACTGGGATAAGGTTACTGTAGTCGTTGTCTCCGATGTGTGTATGGTTTGTTTATACCTACACGACTTCGACCGTTCCTGTGGTAGCCTAGGTTGTCTTTTCGGCTGCGTCGTTTTGCGAGTGCATCATTGTGTTGACTGAGGGCTTTGGCCTGTTCCAGTTCCACACTTTGCTGCCTCTTTGCTTGTCTTTTGAGGGTCGCCAGGATAGAACCAGATACTTGTGATCTGGATCTATCAAGAGAGCACCCCAGTCAATTAACGTAACTTAACCCTTATTTAGCGGCGAGCAACATAAGTCGAGTTAAATAAAGCTGGACTATGTGGCGGCGCTCGACATAACTCGAGTGGCAATTTCAGCACGTAATGTGGCTGAGAGAGAGAGACAAGTGGTGGCAGGAGACTAGCGAGCGTATGACTGCTCCAGACCACCGCGGCGAACCTACTGACACAAATCTCAGCTCCCTCCTCCCTCTCTCACTCGCTACATACTCAATTATGTACTGAAAGTACCGAATTACCTGCTTTTTGCACTCGCGTTGCACGGTTATTGCAAGAAAACTATCCATCATACAAGGATCGTTATGGTGTCATTCGAAAGCTCTGTTTATGCCCTTTCAGGGATAGGTACTTGTTTTACGTTCTGGGTCTTATTTAGGCATGAAAATGATCACGTAAACAGCCCTATTTTGGCTAAAAACACCCCGCTGTGCGGTACACATAAATAAACCGCATAGGCCGCTCGTAAGGTGTTAAAGGATGCAGTCTTAACCTAAGAAGTGCGCATGGGGGTAATTAGACACCTCTCCCTGTGCTGACGTATTTGAGCTGTTTCCATCACTAAAATATTCATTTTACCATAAATAGCATCAATACTTATCCTAACGCGCCTATTATGGGTTGATTATAAAGGTATTAACCTGAAACAACAATAAAACGAGTGAAAACAGCGTTTGGATGGTCAAAATCGGAGATACAGTCCGCGAGTTATATAATGTATGGGTGAGGCAACCTGCTTTCCCGCCAATTTCCCCCAAGGCCAATGAGACACAGTCGATCGATACTCTCTCTCTCTCTCTTGCACTCGCTTGCTAACAGTGATGACAAGGCCCTGCGTGCAACTCGCTAATGTTTGCACGAAAATATACCTCAGAGTAAGGGAATAACAGGGAAAATAGGTGATAACTGAAGGAGGGGAGGAAAGTGGGGAAGGAGGGGAGGTAGAGGAGTGATATTTTGCATGGCCCAGGGGCAATTTTTGTTTTTTTTTTTTTTTTTCGATGTTTAACACCTTACGATATACGCTCGCTAGTCTCCTGCCACCACTTGTCTCTCTCTCTCAGCCACATTACGTGCTGAAATTGCCACTCGAGTTATGTCGAGCGCCGCCACATAGTCCAGCTTTTTTTAACTCGACTTATGTTGCTCGCCGCTAATTAAGGGTTAAAGTTTATTTCTTTTATCTCTGACTCTTAAGAGTCTTCCCGCAGTCCGCCGGGGGAACTCTTAAGAGTCTTCCCGCAGTTCCCGGGTTAAGGATATCGCTAGGCTACGAGCCTGTCTTGCTCAACCCCAGTTCCTTACCTAGAGTATCCCAGCTAGACATTATTAATTGAGTAGACACTTATTAGTATTTAATATAAGCTCTTTGATATGTACGCATTATTATTCACAGCATTCATTAGTCTAGGTTGTTGCTGAGCCGCACAACCATAGCAGACTGTTTCGTTGATGAGGAAGTACTTCTTTTAGTGTCGAGCATTACTACCGTTGCGCATTTATAGTATTCTCGTGTCAGTTAACATTATATGTCCTATCTTTTAGTGTATTCAGTCTACACGTGTGGTGTCCTGCCTCCTGCCTTTATATAATTTAAGATATGAGCATCTTATGAGCATCACACTTTCTTCAGAAGTTTCCAGGTCTATGCTGTAGGACTATACTTCACTTTCTTTCAGATAGGAGTGAAGAGTTTATTGTTGTTTAGAGTAACTGTATTGAAACATCTTTTTATTGTATAAAATCTTACAGTGATTTAATTGATCTTTCCATAGCTTCCCTTTTATGCATTTTAACGTAACTGGCATCTTGTTTGTTATCAGGCTACACCAGTGTGGGTTAGCCTGAAGTAGAGTACATTTATGCCCAGTTAAGGATACCCCGTTATCGCAGAATAACTCTGGTGGGTATAGGTGTTTTTGTTCGCCGGCATATAAGTTCGAGGGTTTGGATCTAGCGTACCGTTGTTGCATAGTACCCTATTACTAGTCCAACCAATAAGTGCCCTTGTTTTATTCGTAGCCCCGGTCGTAACAAATGGCGACCTTGCCTAGTATCTAAGAAAGAATTGCAGGATTGTTGGACATTTGTTTTTTGAGGAATATTTTGGACACGTGGAATTTTTTTTTGGCAACGTACTATAGCACTTGAGTTGTCTTCGAGCATTTTTTTGGGTGAATAGTGCTACATGAGAGTTTAGGTACTCTTTTTTTTTTTTATAAACATTGAGAATTTTCGGTGGACACTATGTCGAACGACGGATCAATGCACAGTTAGGAGACAGTACGGGAAGCAGACTCTGAGGTGCAGTAGCGGGGTTTGTTAGAAGGCATTAGAGTAATAACTAGTGAGGAGGATCCAAGGGAGTTTCTGGAAATGCCTATTACTGTTGACCGGGTGTCGGGGATTGATCGGTATGGTCTCCAGTGTTTGGCCACGGTCATGGGGCATGGGGGCACTACCAGCATGACGAGAGGTGACCTGGTGGCCTGTGTGCTCGGCGGGGTGCGTGGGGCTTCGGGTGGAGCGGGAGCTGGGGCACCTTCGGCCCAGCCCCCATCCCACTCGACTTCTACCATGGTGCCCCCTCGGGCTCCGGAGCCAGGTACGTTCCCGCAGGCCGATAGTCACTGGCAGCGTGGTTTGTCACTGGGTGTGTCTCCAATTGTTGCATCTCCTCCTCCTCAAGGTTTAACTGCAGATATGATCTTCCAGCTTGAGATGGCTAAACTTAACCAGCAGGCTGAGCAACGAAGGTATGAGGCTGAGCTTGAGCAACGAAAGCAGCAGCGGGAATCTGAGCTTGAGTTGGCTAAGATTCAGCAGCAGCAGCGGGAGGCTGAGCTCAGGATTCAGGCTGAGGAGAGAAAGACCATGTACTGTGCAGACATAGAGCTTGAGAAGTCTCGGGTGGAGTCGACAGGGCAGCGTCTCGGTTCTGGGAATCGAGGTCTTGATCAGTCTTTATCGCACCTTCTTAAGTTAGTCCCTGCATTTGACGAGTCGGGTGTCACCGAATTTTTCCTGCGTTTTAAGAAGAAGTGCCGGGAGCACCAATGGCCCGAGGTTAAGTGGGCAGCCCTTGTTTCCTCTAGATTGGGCGGCAAAGGACTCAAGGCATATGATGCGTTGCACTTGGAGTCTTGCATCGATTATGAGGTATTGAAGGAAGCTGTTCTGCGGGCGTACGAGTTACAACCAGAGACATATAGGTTGAAGTTCCGGGGTGTTACAAAGGGTCGTTAGTGCACTTTTCTAGAACATGCCCGGGAACTGTCTGATGCTTTGAGAAATTGGCTGAGGTCCGAGAAGGTGACGACGTTTGAGGAGCTTGAGCAGTTAGTCCTTCTAGAGCAATTTTTCAAGTGCACAGGCGGCGACCTGACTTTGAACCTCAAAAAGAAACAGCCTAAAACTCTACAAAAGGCAGCCGAGTTGGCTGACCTGAGAATGTCACTGATTCGTGGGTGCGGGTCTGCACAACGGACCGATGCAGTTAACAAGGGGCGCAACACTCCACCCCCCCCTCCCCCCCCACCCCCCCGAGTCAGTGATGCACAATTTAATAACGAGAGTAAGAGCAATGATACCAATTTTGATCACAAACCTAAAACCTTCCCCACCTCAGGGGAAGTCCAAGGGTGTAGTAGAGTGTTTTAAGTGTCATAACAAGGGGCATTTCGCACGTTCCTGCCCTAGTAACCAACCTACTGCAGTTGTGTCTTTGGCTAGCAGCATTGGGGTGTCTCTGACGTCTTCTGCATTTACCCGGGGTGATATGTCAGATGCGGGGGCACAGCCAGTGAAGGAGTGTCCGGAAGGCTCGAAACCTGTCCGCGATGCTTTTTGCGACCATAGAGGGCGTGGCTGCGTGAGTTGGGCTGGATGCAAATATGGGCTGGAGTTGTTGCGTGATACAGGTGCATCCCAGACTCTGATGAAAAACTTTTCAGGGCAGCCTATAAATGCAGCACGGTTGGTTGTGGTGCAGTGTATTAATGCTACACGGTCATACCCGTTGGTTCGAGTAGAGCTGGAGGTTGAAGGTGTGACACGAGAGTTGGATGTTGGAATCGTGGAGAAACTGCCAGTAGAGGGCGTCGACCTTCTTCTCGGCAACGACTTTGCGGTGCCTACTTCTGAGGTTCCACCCTTAGTCGGTGCCGAGAGGGCGGCAGACGTGAGTAGGGAGGGGCAGGAGTTGGTCGAGAGGTGTCAATCACAGCAGAGGGCGTGTGTTGTCACCCGATCTCGTGCATCTAAGGTGTCACAGCCTATTCCTCAGTCTCTAGGCCAGCGGAGGAACGGTCGGAAGGAGAAAGCTAAAGTTGGGAGTTTTGTGAGTTTTCCTCCAGCGGCTCTTCTTAGCGACTTAGTACTTGACCCAGATAGACCAGTCAAAGTAGGGCTGGACTTAGAACAAATTGCAATAGAAGGTTTTTTGGCTTTAACTTGTTTATTAGGTCCCTCTGATGAACATATAAAAAGTCTCCAACTTTTGGACACCGGGAAAGTGGTTAATTTGCATAAATTCAAGATGGCCGCCGTCCAAAGCTTCAATTTACAGATAACTTTTTTCTGGTTGCTCCTAGACCCTATAAATGTATTACAAACAACGTTTTTTGGCTTTAACTTGTTTATTACGTCCCTCTGATGAACATATAAAAAGTCTCCAACTTTTGGACACCTGGAAAGTGGTTAATTTACAGCCAAAAAACCTTACAGCCAAAAAACCTTCTATTGCAATTTGTTCTAGGTCAAGCCCTACCTTTACTGCACATTATTGTCTATTACATTTTGCCTAGGCCTATACTAATCCCATCATCTTGTTTCTTGTTTCAACAGATTGGTGCGACATCTACCGAAGCCATGGAAGAAGAGGTGGTGCATAATCCCTGCGGCATTTGCTCAAACACGTTAGACGAAGGAGAAACAGTCAAGCTGAGGGCGAAGGGAGCAGATACTATCAACAAGGCCAGTACTGAACGTGGAACGCCATCAATTACCGTGTCCGAGGGCCAAACGGTGCACATTGATTGCCGAAAGAAGCATGTCAATACGAAGCCAAATAGAATTCCTGGGAAGCAGAAGAAACGTCCTGAAAAACCTGCTCTTCGTTCTCAGATACCAGACTTTTGTTTTACAGAGAACTGCTTTTTTTGTGGTACAAAAATCTATTTGGACACAAAGCATGATTCAGAAGAAGTGTATCCAGTACGCACCTTCAACTTTCAAAGGACAATACTTTCTGCATGTGATGCCAGGGCTGATGAGTGGGCTGACACTGTTAGAGGCCGAATTAACTTTGCACGCGATCTTCCAGCAGCTGACGCAATATATCACAAGCAGTGCAGCTCAAATTTCCAGACACATAGGCAGATCCCCTCCAAATATCGTGATTCCGCAGACAGTGAACCTCCTCGCAAGGGTCGCAAAGTAGATGCCTCACGAGAGGAAGCATTTCTACTCGCAATCGAGGACCTAGTCAGTGGCAATGATGATGAACAGACTACAGTGGTTGATCTCGTTGATAGAATGTCCCAGTTGTGCCCTGATGTTGAAGCGTATAGTGTAAAATACATGAAACAGAAACTTATTTCATATTTTGGGGATGAACTGGTTATTAGTAACGTGCATGGACGCAGCGATGTTGTAACTGTCAAAGAAAGTGCTGCAAAGATTTTGCAACAATTCAAAGACTCACCACAGACTGATGATGAGGAAGCAGAACAAAGAAAGATAGTCAGGGCTGCGGCACGGTTGATCAAAGCAGATATAAAGAACATTGATACTTGTAGAGATTTCTATCCAGATCCTTCTGAACTCCGGTCGCTGGAAAAGAATGTGGCGTACGTTCCGCAGTCCCTTCGTATATTGCTGCAAGAGACGTTCAGTGGCAAGTCATGTGGATTGACACGTGGTAGGGGCATGGAGGAAACGCAACGCCTGCGCTGGTTACTTGCTATGCCAGCCTGCGCTGAGGTGAGTGAAGTTATGCAAGAACTGACAGGGAAGCATTTCCACACCTCTGAGCAGCACAAAGAAATGACTGAAGCAAGGCGTGAACGAGATGGGAAGGACACAGAGAAGGTTCTCGCATTCTTCAAGGATTATGATCCATTTCAAGAATCAAATGAACTCAGGAATATTGCCAACGGTGTGACAGGACCAGCCTCGGCCAATCCTCATTTACTGTATGAGGTTGGTATGAACATTGTGCAGAAGATGGAAGGTAGCAATGCTTTTGACTTTTCATTTAGGAAGAAAGATCAAGTTGAGTCGTTGGGTGCAAAGGTTACAATCAGTGCTGAAAAAGTACCAATCGACCCACAGCTCCTTTTCCAGAGGCTCCTCATCTTTGCTAATAACAGGGACTTAGGTGTTGAAGAGGTCTTTGCGTATGAGTTGTCTAGCTACCCTACTGCTCTGTTCGATAAGTGGGGGAGGCTCAGGGAAGCCAATAAACCACAGCTAGGAGATGAGATAGCTGCTGTTGTTCCCAAGTCGTCATTGGAATCATTTGAGGAAGAAAGGACTGTGACCCATGTTCTGGATGGTGGTTCCTTATTGCAAAGGATTCCATGGAAGAAGGGTGACACATTTGAGGACATTGCAAGCATGTACATGAAGCATGTTTCCAAAAACTTTCTCAACCCGGTGGTTGTATTCGACGGTTATAAATCAGGACCTACTACCAAGGACATGACACACAATCGACGATCAAAAGGAGTCTTTGGTCAAAAGGTGATGTTCACTCCAACCATGCCCCTTCGGTCAAAAAAGGAAAACTTCTTGTCAAACTCGGACAATAAGCAAAACTTCATTGACTTATTGTGTGAAACATTCAAGGCAAATGGAATTGACTGTGTCAATGCGCCAGCAGATGCAGATGTCATGATTGCGAAGAAGGGAATTGAGCATGCAAGGGAAACCGTGACATATGTGATAGGTGAGGACACAGACTTGTTGGTGCTGTTGTGTCATTATGCGGAACGAGGGATGAATGATTTGTACTTCAAGTCGAGCAAGGAAGGTGGGAAATGTTGGCATATTAACTCAGTAGCAGAAGCTCTCGGTGAAAGCATCTGTCGTGTCCTGCCAGTTGTCCATGCACTCTGTGGATGTGACACAACCTCACGACTGTATGGCATTGGTAAAGGGGCTGCCTTGAGGAAAGTGAGGGAAGACAACGGTTTCTTGAAATGTATAGAAGCATTCTGTTGCCAAAGTGGAAGTAAAGACGCGATATCATCAGCTGGTGAAAAGGCCTTGGTTTATTTGTACGGGGGAAAAGGAAATGACACCCTTGACGGACTGCGAAAGACAAAGTTTTGCAACAAGGTGGCAAAAAGTTCAACTACCGTTGAAGTTCACAGCCTTCCCCCAACAACCGATGCAGCCAAATACCACTCGTTCCGAGTTTATTGTCAGGTCCAGGAATGGATGGGGAACTGTGTGGACCCCGAGAAATGGGGCTGGTGTCTGCGGAAGGGACAGCTTGAACCGAAGACGATGGATTCGCCAGTGGCTCCTGATTCACTACTGAAATTGGTCAGATGTCAGTGTAAGGGCAACTGTGACACTCAGCGCTGTAGTTGCAAACGGAATGAGCTTGAATGTTCCAGTGCATGTGGTCAATGTAAAGGACTCTGTCAAAATAGCAACTTTGATGCAAGCACCGATGATCCAAGTGAATACGAACTCCTATCATGAATTACATAATTGGCTCTGAATGACGTCATACTACGTGATGGTTTTTTTTTTTTTTTTATAAAAAAGAGGGACAACAGGTCAAAAAACTCATACAAGCACAAAGTGCCTGTGTCACCCCTTGTGAAAGAGACAGTTCAGCCTGTCTGTAAGGTTTTTCGGCTGTAAATTAACCACTTTCCAGGTGTCCAAAAGTTGGAGACTTTTTATATGTTCATCAGAGGGACCTAATAAACAAGTTAAAGCCAAAAAACGTTGTTTGTAATACATTTATAGGGTCTAGGAGCAACCAGAAAAAAGTTATCTGTAAATTGAAGCTTTGGACGGCGGCCATCTTGAATTTATGTAAATTAACCACTTTCCCAGTGTCCAAAAGTTGAAGACTTTTTATATGTTCATCAGAGGGACCTAATAAACAAGTTAAAGCCAAAAAACCTTCTATTGCAATTTGTTCTAGGTCCAGTTAAATGATTGCTAGATTTACTGGACTAAGAGGTGAGCTCCGGAGTGGCTCCAGAACCTGTCACCCCTAGTGACATGGTTGGGCGTGATGGTACTCCGCGATAGAGTAGTTCCCAGGTGGAGAAGAGTTGTGGGAACGGGGCTATTGAACACGAGGACGGGGAAACATGTCATGTGAACCTGTTAAGGGAGTTTGTGAGGCAACCACCTGAGCAGCCTACTGTCCCTGCGTTGGTCTGCAGCGGCCAAGGTGGAGAAGGAGAGTGGGGCAGTGGGGCTCAGGTGGAGGAGAGTTGGGATTGTCATGTCTCGGCGGAGAAGTGGGCGGGGGACACGAGTCTGGTGGCTGTGGAAGCGCTAGAGCACCTGCCTGAGCAGCAGTGTGCAGCGCTCCTGCACCAGCTCTGTTCATACCCCACTGGTCGTGCCAAGCACCCAGGCCTCACAACTCATGCAGTGCACGATGTTCCGCTGGCAGGTCACTTGAGTGTTAATAGACCGTTAGCCTCGTTGTTTCGGTGGTTCAAGGTGGGCGACGAGGATTTGGCATGGTTGTCAGGTCAGGGTCGACCCATGGCTGCCAAGGGTGGTGATCAGAAGGAGGACATTGAGCAGATTGGTGAGGTTGGCTGTGGAGTAGATGTGCCCAGTCGTCGCATAGCCTCCCAATGCTGCTCTAGTCGAATGCAACAGCCCTACCATAGACCGACTGTATCTGGCCATGTCGCTGAAAGCGGTGATGCTTCGCAGGCAGATGTAGTCGCAAGGAATGCGGGGGTGCGCATGTACGGTATCAGCGGGGAAGCCTTAGCAATTATGAACTATGGGAGTGACTGCACAGATGGTACTGATTGTCCCTCTCATGACCTGGCTGTTCTAGGGACGAAGGTGGAGAAGGAAGGAGACTATAGTTTAGAAGCTGCGGTCTCGGCTGGGTTGTGGAAGGGCACTAGGCATGTTGTTCATGAGGAGTTGTTTACTAAGCTGAGTTCACTGCTCAATAGGTGGCGTTCTGAGAGTGAGGGTCTGAGTCTGGAGGGTGAGACGGTGAAGCACTTGAGCGAAGCAACCAGCCGCTTCAGAGATGGAGCTGCTTTGAGCCATGATGGATGCTTCACATGTCTCACTCCCCAGGCTGGAACAAGACCTCACGGGCTTCACCGTGTTGAGCGGTGGAATGTACAGGCTCTCAGCCTATGCCCGAGAGGGAGTAGTTGGAATATAGAAAAAAAAAAAAAAAAGCTGTGGCAGTACATCCGCATGTTTGTTGCTTCTCCAGGCCTGATGTACGGGGTAGAATCCGACATGGAGGCTGGAGACAGTGCAAGGCTCAAGTTAGTTCCCTACCGTATAAATCCTGCTCAACAGCCTGTCGTGAAAACAGAGCTGGACGACATGTGGAAAAATGGTCTGAGGGATAAAGGATATCGTGAGTGGTCGTTGCCAGTGAGTTTGCAACCTGAGTTGAGTGGCAAGATCCGTGTGTATGGTGATTCCAAGAGTGTGGAAGCATTATCCCTGACAGACGCCTATCCATTACCCAGAGTTGACGACACCATAGACCGCTTCGGGGCTGCCTCGCTCATCACGAAGGTAGAACTAGTGAAAGGTTATTGGCAGGCCCCGTTGCCGGAAAGAGCGAAGAGAAGTGCCAGTCTTGTGATGAACTGGGCAGTTTATCAGTGTCAGGTGTTGTTTTGTTGCCGGAACACAAGTTGGATGGGTGGCATGTTAATGGCACTGATAATGTATTGGCTGATTGTTTGTCACGGGAGGTATGTTTGCAGGAGAACCCTCGCCGTTCAGTCAGTGTGTGTTGAGAGTGGAGAAAAATCAGGCTTGCCACTGTAGAGCAGCCGTCAAAAACAACATTAACACTTCTTTAGCGGCCTATGCGGTTTATTTATATGTACCGCCCAGCGGGGTGTTTTTAGCCAAAATAGGGCTGTTTACATGATCATTTTCATGCCTAAATAAGACCCAGAACGTAAAACAAGTATCTATCCCTGAAAGGGCATAAACAGAGCTTTCGAATGACACCATAACGATCCTTGTATGATGGATAGTTTTCTTGCAATAACCGTGCAACGCGAGTGCAAAAAGCATGTAATACGGTACTTTCCCCATATAATTCAGTATGTAGCGAGTGAGAGAGGGAGGAGGGAGCTGAGATTCGTGTCAGTAGGTTCGCCGCGGTGGTCTGGAGCAGTCATACGCTCGCTAGTCTCCTGCCACCACTTGTCTCTCTCTCTCAACATTACGTGCTGAAATTGCCACTCGACCTATGTCGAGCGCCGCCACATAGTCCAGCTTTATTAAAAACGACTTATGTGGTGAGCCGCTTTTTAAGGGTTAAAAATAAATAAAAAAAAAATCACATAAAAACTCTTTCTTTTTGATAGTTAACCTGACAAGCGCGATATAGACCTAGGTGCTAGGGTAGTTATTTGTGCATTTCTAGCCCTGGATTCTGACAGAATTCGTTATATTTACAATATAAAGCATTATTTGTTTTCGGTATGCTTTTATTTTACATATATGATGTATATATGAACCTTCAAGAGTGCTAAAATAAGTGGGAAAAGCATTTGGGTGGTGAAAAACGAAGATATTGGCCACCCGGTCATAATCTCAGGCGAGAGAGAGCCACAGGCAGCCCTCCCCTCTCGCTGTCTGGGAGTCAACTGAGACGAGCGGGGCGGTGTGTGCCGGTGTCTGGGTGTTGCATAACGATCTTTTATGCAACCCCCTTGTGCTACATTTTCGCGGGAGAGAAAAATAACCGATAAATGATGATAATAAGAGGATAAATAGGTGATAATTGAGGAGGGGGGGGAGGGGGGAATAAGGTGGGGAAGGAGGGGAGGGGGAGGGGTGAGAAACACATGGATGAGTACTAGAGGGGAATTATCTCACCTAGAGACAAAATCCTTTGTTTTGATAGGCCCTTTTTTTTTTTGGAAGGCTTTTTTATGGTCTTGCTTCCGTGAGGCCTATCGCGTTCCCTATAGGAAGCCTTCTGTGAGGCCTATCGCGCTTGCCGGGTTAATTGTAAGTTGCCAATGTTATAGCTAAAGTCCTAAGTTGAACCTGTCTTTCACTTAGTAGGCTGGGCTCTGTGAAGCTCGCTCAGGGAGCATAGCAGGCTAAAATTATACTATTATGTTTGGGAGGGGTTATAAGATTTTCTGTATGCTAATATGTTGTTTTTATTTAAGATTGAACTTTGCATTTCATTTCTGGTGGAATGACTAGGTGTGGCGGGTCTTGTCGTCATTCTGCCTTGTCAGATATGGTGCTCGCCTAATGTTGAGCGTCCCATATCTTGGGCGGGGTGTGACGTCTACCAGCGTTGGCAGAATCGCCTCTCGTTAGCCACTAGCGCTCGCCAGGGCAGTGAAATGGGCTACAGTTATCCGAGAATGTTGTTCTTTTTTTCCTAGTACTCGCATTGTCACAGACAGTCCAGTGGTGGTCTTTATTTTCGTCTGTGACAACGGGAAGTATTTTATATCATTAATAGAATATAAGATGCATTGTGTAGGAGTTAAGGAGAGAGAGAGATATAGGCAGCGAGGTGGTAATATGTGCGTTCGTATGTATGTTCTGCCTCGCTCGGAGGAGTTTTCATCGTCTATGTCGTCTTCGTCTTCGTCATCGTCTTCGTCGTCGTTGTCGTCTTCGTCGTTGTCGTCTTCGTCGTCGTCGTCGTCATCATCATCGTCTTCATCTTATTTATTGTCATCGTCGTCGTCTTCGTCATCGCCTTCGTCATCGTCATCTTCGTCGTCGTCGTCGTCTTCATTATCGTCATTGTTGCCTTCGTCGTCGTCGTCGTCTTTATCCTCGTCGTCTTCATCATCGTAGTCTTCCTCGTCGTCTTTGTTGTCGACGTCGTCTTCGTCGTCATCGTAATCTTTGTCGTCGTTTGTCGTCTTCGTCGTCGACGTCATCATCGGCGTCGTTGTCATCGTCTTCGTGATCGTCTTCGTTGTCGTCGTTGTCGTCTTCGTCGGTGTCGTCGTCTTCGTCGTCGTCGTTGTCGTCCTCCTTACCTTTGGATACCTTTGGATGTGTTCGCCACTCCTCTAGCGGCACCAAGGAGCGCGACGCCCCTCGTTATGGGTGGTGATTTGGTGCAGTAGACTGTTTGAAGCGACAGCTCGCTCCCTGCGAGGATGGTCTCGTCTGGCACTTTTTGCAGTTCGACATCTAGGGCTCTCTTGAAGTTGTCTAACGAGATGTCCCTCATGTCTATTACTCGCCGTGGGAGTTTGTTGAAGAGACGTGGGCCTCTGTGTGATAACCAGCCCTCTCGCAGAGAGCCCATAGCACCCCCGTTATTCATCCGGGGGATTTCGCATTCCCACCCTCTCCTATCACTGAATTTCATGACTATCGGAGTATGTAGGTTTGGTACTAAACCCTCTGCGATTTTCCACGTGTATATTATTAGGTAACGTTCTCTTCTACGTTCCAGTGAGTACAGATTCAGTGCTCTTAAACGCTCCCAATAGTGTAGATGTTTTATCGAACTTATATGCGAAGTGAAATTTCTTTGTACACTCTCTACGTCATTTATTTCACCTGCTTTGTATGGGGATGTTAATACGCTACAGTATTCAAGCCGCGGTAGCACTAGAGGTTTGAAGAGCGTTATCATAGGCAATTCACCGCGTGTTTTAAAAGTACGCAGAATCCAACCCGTTAGACGTTTCGCAGCCGCCACTTTGACCTGGTTATGTACTTTGAAACCCATATTTTCAGACATTAATACCCCAAGGTCTTTCACACTGTCTTTCCGTTCTATTATGTGGTTAGATTCTGTTAAGTATTTGTAATTTCTTTAACACCATTATTATCTCCATACCGTATTAATTGGAATTTTTCCTCATTGAATTGCATGTTGTTTTCCCTGGTCCACTGGAACACTACATTCATGTCTTCCTGCAGTCGGCCCGTGTCCTCTTGTGTGTTTACTATCTTGCTTAATTTTGTGTCATCAGCAAAAGACGACACCGTACTGTGTCTGGTGTTGGTATCTATGTCGCAAATTAGTATGAGGAACAGAAGGGGCGCTAGCACTGTTCCTTGGGGCACTGAGCTTTTGACATCCGAAGGCTCAGAAGTGACTTGGTTTACTGCTACCGATTGTTTTCGGTTTACGAGGAAATTGTATATCCACCGTCCGATTTTCCCAGTTATACCTTTTGCTTTCAGTTTGTGGGCTATTATACCATGGTCACATTTATCAAATGCCTTAGCAAAATCGGTGTAAATGACATCCACGTTTTTCTTTTCTTCTAGCGCTTTAAGAATTTTGTCATAGTGTTCCAAAAGTTGTGAGAGACATGATCTTCCCGCTCTGAACCCATGTTGACCGGTGTTGTGTAGTTCATTTGTCTCCATGAATGTTGAAATTTTGCTTCGCAGGACTCGCTCGAAAACTTTAATGATGTGAGAGGTTAGAGCTACCGGGCGGTAGTTTTTTGGTAGTGCTTTACTCCCTCCTTTATGCAGTGGGGCAATTATTGCGTTTTTCAAGCTATCTGGTATGTCACCAGTGTCTAGACTCCTTCTCCACATTATAGCCAGGGGTTTTGAGAGGTTTTCCTTACATTTTTCATTAGGATCGAATTCCAAGAGTCCGGGCCTGGTGCCGAGTGGGATGGCATGTTGGAAATGGCCTCCTCTATGTCTTTTGGACCGAAATCAATATCCAGCATCTGAGGGGTTTCCGTGGGGGAGGTTTCCATGAAAAATATATTTTGGTCTCTGATGACTTTTGTTTCATCAGGCTCACTGAATGCCATTTCATACTGCCTGCTTAAGAGTTCGCTCATTTCCTTTTTGTCCCCTGTGAAAGAGCCGTCCTCTTTGCTCAGTGGGCCGATGTTTGATGTTGTTTTAGCCTTTTGTTTGGCGTATGAAAAGAAGTATTTGGAATTTTCCTTTATACCTGCAATAGCTTTCCTCTCCTCTTCCATATGTTGTAGTTCATATGATATTCTTAGCCTTTGTTCAATTTCCACAATTTCTCTATCTATTTCGACCTTTTGCCTATCCTGTAGATTTTGATGTGTGCGTCTTTGTGTGAGTAATTTTCTTCTTCTGTACAGCCTCCTCCTTTCCCGATCTTGTTTGCTTCTTTGTTTTGTTTGTCTTGCAGGTATATGGTGGCTACAGATTTGGGTCATGGTTTCTGTTATTAAGACTAGACATTCTGCTGGTGTCAGGTTATCCATTAAATTTTCCCAGTCTATTTCCTCCATTTCTTGATTTACCTCTTCCCACCTAATGTTTTTGTTATTGAAGTTAAATTTACTGAAGGGGCCGGTTTTTGTTCTCGATTCTGAGGTTGTCTGTACACTTTTTAAGGTTGTTTTGATCTCAATTAATTTATGATCTGAGTATGTTGTGTCCGATATGTTAATGCTGTGTACTAGAGAGTCGTTGTTAGTGAAGACCAGGTCTAAGATATTGTTTTCCCGTGTGGGTTCAGCAATATGTTGGGTAAGACTAAAAAAACACAAAGTTCAAAAAGCTCTCTCGTATTAGTATTTGCTTCTCCGGTGTTATTTGCCACTAACTGGTTTTCTAGTTGTCTCCATTTAATGTTTGGTAGGTTAAAGTCTCCTAGCCATATAATATTTGGTGTTGGGTTCCCCAGGGTTTCCACTTCTGATTTTATTTTGTTGAGCTGGGTTTTGAATTCTTCTCGGGATGAGTCTGGAGGCCTGTATGTAACAATAACTGCTAATTTGGGGATTCTATTTTAACTCCAAGTATTTCCACCACATCATTACTGTTATTTAGGAATTCAGTACATATCAGTGAGTCATGTATGTACAAGGCTACACCTCCATGTGATCTATGCGTTCTGTCCGCCCTATGTAGGTTGTAACCAGGAATCCATACCTCACTATCTTCCTGATCTTTAATGTGAGTTTCTGTGAGAGCCGTAAATATAGCGTTTTCTTCTTCTAGCAGGCCCCTAATAAATGGTACTTTGTTCGTGGTTCTATTTTTTAGGCCTTGGATATTTGCAAACAAGATTGGGGAGGGATTGTTTGGAGTACTATGTGTACCTAATAGTCTTCGGGATGTATTGGCCACTCTTGGGAGGCCAGGAGGTGCTCGAGGTGTTCTATGTGCTCTTCCATCTCCCTCAGTCTCTTCATCTTCATCTGCCCTTTCCCTCCTTGCCTTTTTCCTCTGTCTCGTCCTCGCATAGCTAGAGAGTTTTTGGGGCTACCATTCGTGTTAGGTCTAGCATATCTCCAAGTCCCTCTAATATGAAAAGCTGGGCATTTCATATTGTAGCAGGTCTTGTTCTTAAGTGATGTCTTGCAAAGGGATGGGTGGTGGTATTTGCAGGTTTCACCAAATCTACATTTTCCATGACTGGTTATGTTGTTGCAAATTTTGGGATGAGCATATCTACATGAATTCCCATTATATTCGCCCTTTTGACCAAAGTAGCACCTTCTTTCCAGATAATATCTGCACTCTGGTGTAGACAACCCCTGTAGGTGGGGCTGGGGCTGCAAGGGGTTATGTGGTGAGCTAAGTGTGGTTGTGGGTAATAGTAGGCTTGGTGTATGGGTTGGTGAGTCCTGCAGGGGGGTGGAGTTACGGGTCGGTTGTAGGTGGGCAGGTGGCAGTGGTGAGGGGGGAGACGATGTGGAAGGGGAGCCTGATATGGGGGCTTGTTGCATCCTACGTTCATCCTGCAATTGTATTTGATCAACAGCAGTAGGGTGGTCAATGGCCATAGATGAGATTAATGTGGGTGTTTTCTGGGTCTGGGGAGGTGTGGGGAGATGTGCGGCAGGGTTTGTGTATATGTAGGGTGCGAAAGGTTGTTGTTCGGCAGGCGATGTGTGTTGATGTGCAGGAGGCAATGTGGGCATTATCATGGGAAGGTGTGCGTGTGTGGGTTGTGATATTTGTATGGGCCCTCGTCTACGTCGTCGTCGTAATCTTCGTCGTCGTCGTCGTCGTCTTTGTCGTCGTCAACGTCGTCATTGTAGTCTTCGTCGTCGTCGTCGTCTTCATCCTCCTCGTCTTCGTCATCGTCGTCTTCCTCGTAGTCTTTGTCGTCGACGTCGTCTTCGTCGTCGTCTTCGTTGTCATCATCGCCTTCATCGTTGATGTCATCATCGTCTTCATCGTCGTTGTGGTCTTCGTCGTCTTCGTCGTCGTCGTCGTCGTAATCTTTGTCGTCGTCGTCGTCTTCATAGTCGTCGTCGTCATCCTCGTCGTCGTCGTAATCTTCGTCGTCGACGTCGTCTTCGTCGTCATCGTAATCTTCGTCGTCGTCGTCGTCTTCGTCGTCATCGTCGTCCTCATCTTCATCGTCGTCGTCTTCGTCGTCATCGTCGTCCTCATCTTCGTCTTCGTCGTCGTTGTCATCGTCTTCGTCGTTGACGTCGTCGTCGGCGTCGTCATCTTCGTCGTCGTCGTCGTCTTCCTCATCGTTTTCGTCGTCGTCGTCTTCGTCGTTTTCGTCGTCGTCGTCGTCATCGATGTCATCATCTTCTTCATCGTCGTCGTCGTCATCGTCTTCGTCGTCGTCGTCTTTGTTGTCGTCATCATCTTCGTCGTGGTCGACGTGGTCTTCGTCGAAGTCGCCTTCGTTGTCTTCGCCTTCGTCGTCGTCTTTGTCTTCGTCGTCGTAAACTTTGTCGTCGTCGTCGTCGACGTTGTCTTCGTCTTCGTCATAATCTTCGTCGTCGTCGTCATTGTCTTCATCATCGTCGTCGTCGTTGACTTCGTCATCGTCTTCGTCTACGTCGTCGTCGTCGGTGTCATCTTGTAGTCTTCGTCGTCGTCGTCATCTTCTTTGTCTTCGATGTCGTTATCGTCTTCGTCGTCTTCATCGTCATCGTCGTCGTCTTCTTCGTCTTCGTCGTCGTCTTCGTCTTCATCTTAATTGTTGTCGTCTTCGTCATAGTCGTCTTCGTCTTCGTCGTCGTCGTCGTCGTCATCGTTGTCGTCATCGTCTTCATAGTCTTCATCGTCGTCGTAGTCGTCATCTTCATCATCGTCGTCGTCTTCATCATCGTCATCTTCGTTATCGTCTTCGTCGTCTTTGTCGGCGTCGTCGTCTTCGTCGTCGTCGTCGTCTTCATTGCCGTCGTCTTCGTCGTAGTCGTTGTCGTCTTCGTCGGTGTCATCGTCTTCGTCGTCGTCGTCGTCTTCGTCGTCGTCGTTGTCGTCCTCGTCTTCGTCCTCGTCGTAATCTTCTTTGTCGTCGTCAAACGTCGTCATTGTAGTCTTCGTCGTCGTCGTCGTCTTCATCCTCCTCGTCTTCGTCATCGTCGTCTTCCTCGTAGTCTTTGTCGTCAACGTCGTCTTCGTCGTCGTCTTCGTTGTCATCATCACCTTCATCGTTGATGTCGTCATCGTCTTCATCGTCGTCGGGGTCTTCGTCGTCTTCGTCCTCGTCGTCGTCGTCGTAATCTTTGTCGTCGTCGTCGTCTTCATAGTCGTCGTCGTCATCCTCGTCGTCGTCGTAATCTTCGTCGTCGTTGTCGTCTTCGTCGTTGTCGTCTTCGTCGTCGTCGTCGTCGTCATCATCATCGTCTTCATCTTCTTCATTGTCATCGTCGTCGTCGTCTTCGTCATCGTCTTCGTCATCGTCATCTTCGTCGTCGTCGTCGTCTTCATTGTCGTCATTGTTGCCTTCGTCGTCGTCGTCGTCTTTATCCTCGTCGTCTTCATCATCGTAGTCTTCCTCGTCGTCTTTGTTGTCGACGTCGTCTTCGTCGTCATCGTAATCTTTGTCGTCGTTTGTCGTCTTCGTCGTCGTCATCATCATCGTCGTCATTGTCATCGTCTTCGTGATCGTCTTCGTCGTCGTCGTTGTCGTCTTCGTCGGTGTCGTCGTCTTCGTCGTCGTCGTCGTCGTCGTTGTCGTCCTCGTCTTCGTCGTCGTCGTAATCTTCGTCGTCGTCGTCGTCTTTGTCGTCGTCAACGTCGTCATTGTAGTCTTCGTCGTCGTCGTCGTCTTCGTTGTCATCATCGCCTTCATCGTTGATGTCGTCATCGTCGTAATCTTCGTCGTCGACGTCGTCTTCGTCGTCATCGTAATCTTCGTCGTCGTCGTCTTCTTCATCGTCATCGTCGTCCTCATCTTCATCGTCGTCGTCTTCGTCGTTATCGTCGTCCTCATCTTCGTCTTCGTCGTCGTTGTCATCGTCTTCGTCGTTGACGACGTCGTCGGCGTCATCATCTTCGTCGTCGTCGTCGTCTACCTCATCGTTTTCGTCGTCGTCGTTGTCTTCGTCGTTTTCGTCGTCGTCGTCGTCATCGTTGTCATCATCTTCTTCATCGTCGTCGTCGTCGTCATCGTCTTCGTCGTCGTCGTCTTTGTTGTCGTCATCATCTTCGTCGTCGTCGACATGGTCTTCGTCGTCGTCGTCTTCGTCGTCTTCGCCTTCGTCGTCGTCTTTGTCTTCGTCGTCGTAATCTTTGTCGTCGCCGTCGTCGACGTCGTCTTCGTCGTCGTCATAATCTTCGTCGTCGTCGTCGTCGTCATTGTCTTCATCATCGTCGTCGTCGTTGACTTCGTCATCGTCTTCGTCTACGTCGTCGTCGTCGGTGTCATCTTGTAGTCTTCGTCGTCGTCGTCATCTTCTTTGTCTTCGATGTCGTTATCGTCTTCGTCGTCTTCATCGTCATCATCGTCGTCTTCTTCGTCTTCGTCGTCGTCGTCGTCTTCATCTTCATCTTAATTGTTGTCGTCTTCGTCATAGTCGTCTTCGTCTTCGTCGTCGTCGTCGTCGTCATCGTTGTCGTCATCGTCTTCATAGTCTTCATCGTCCTCGTAGTCGTCATCTTCATCATCGTCGTCGTCTTCATCATCGTCGTCGTCGTTGACTTCGTCATCGTCTTCGTCGACGTCGTCGTCGTCGGTGTCATCTTGTAGTCTTCGTCATCGTCGTCATCTTCTTTGTCTTCGATGTTGTTATCGTCTTCGTCGTCTTCATCGTCATCGTCGTCGTCTTCTTCGTCTTCGTCGTCGTCTTCGTCTTCATCTTAATTGTTGTCGTCTTCGTCATAGTCGTCGTCGTCTTCGTCTTCGTCATCATCTTTGTCGTCATCATCTTTGTCGTCGTCGTCGTCGTCTTCGTCATCGTCTTCGTCGTCGTTGTCGTCTTCGTCGTCGTCGTCGTTTTTGTCGTCGTCGTCGTCGTCGTCATTGTCGTCATCATCGTCTTCTATCTATCTATTGCCTGACGCCGTGATCCCCGAAGGGGTGGCCACGAACGAACCGCCCCCATGCACCTCTGTCCCCAGTCAGTCGACGCCCCTCCCCCCAACCAGCACCGCCCTCGTTCATGTACTTCCTCACTCCATCCTTCCACCTCATATTCGGTCTACCTCTCCCTCTCTGTCCCTCCACCTCGCTCTCGTACACCCTCTTAGTCATTCTCTCGCTTTCCATACGTTCCATATGGCCGAACCATCTCAAGTTGTTCCTTTTCACACTTTCCAGCACATCTACCTCCACACCACACCACCTTCTTACTTCCTCATTAGTCTGTCTATCCCTCCATGTAACTCTGCACGCACTCCTTATCCTAAGACGTGCGCACAGGGGGTTTTCTACAGGGTAAGACTGTGCGCACCTATGATGATTTTGGGACCCATTGCCAATTTCGATAAAAAGTACATCATCGTGTAGGGAATGTTTGCGTGCATCGGCCCATATATATTTGACCCCCCAAAAAATGTCTGGGGGGGGGGGAACGGTCCGTAGTTGAAAAATGTGGAGTGAATGGCACCGCGCGGCTAGATTGTCATCGAGCGGCGAGATTTCCCTGCCGAATTTTCACGCGCCCAGGGGATAGAAGGAGAGGGAGGAGGGGATGGGTTACCGCGTATTATCACGTATATCTCCTTTTTTGAGCCCTTTTAGGCTATGTAGAGTATGTATACGTGTGTAGGCCACCCATATAACAATGAATATGCCTCATAGTGACCAAAAATTGCAATATATAAGGGAATTATAAGAGAATTTTCAGGCGGGAATGAAGATGTGTTGGAGGTTTGGCGGCAATTTATGAGCAGAGAGTGTGGTATACGCCATACATATCACTTATATCTTGTACTTAGAGCACTGTCATGCTATAATACAGACTTGTACGTATGTATACGTGCCATATATCAAAATATATACCGCATATAGACCAATTCATGCGATATTTACGCACATTACCAATGAGTTTCTATGCGTGAACCAAGGTGTGAGTGAGTTGTGCTGGGAATGAAAGGGGGAGAAGTTGTGTTACGCCATAAATATCACGTATATCTTGTATTTAGAGCAGTGTCATTCTATAATAAAGATGTGTACGTATGTAGGAGTCCCATATAACAAGGAATATACCGCATATAGACCAATTGATGCGATATTTACGCAAATTGTGAATGTGTTTCTAGCAGACGGAAGCCTGAAAGGGGGGGTGGGGGTGGGTGGGTGGGAGGGAGGCATGCAGGGAGTGAGTGAGTTGGGGAGAGAGGGAAGGCAGGCAGGGACATCTCTAGATAGATAGCCAGCTTTGTGATAATTGTGGAGGCCCCCGAGGCGTATGGATGTCTTGGTATTTTGAACCTTATGTCTACCAGGTGTCTGGTGTTCGTTGCCACCAAGAGGTCTACAATAACATGAGTCAGGAATGGAGAGAGAGAGAGAGAAACTGAGACATGCGTATGTCGTACGTATAAATGGACTTCAGAATTGCATTTTTATGCAAGCAGACATTGCATTTTAGACACATGTGAAGTACCACAGAAACATGTAGGCCATTGACTGTAAATAAAGTACTATATTATAGACCAGCAATGAGGGTGGTCAGTAAACACAGGCAGATTGCCTTTTGTGATAGAGGGCTAAATATAGACTGGTGTCTCCTTACACTTGCGAAACGGTAGATTGCTACCAGATAAACTTATACTTATTCATTTCCAAGTAATATGCAATCTAAATGTATATTCGAGACCTACTGCAAGTATTTGTATGACAGTCATGACTATGTATAATCCAATATACGCGCGTAGGCGAGACATAAGAAAGCTGGTTGAGCAATTTTCGACACCCACACAGTTATTATTCATTTTTATTTACAATATTATACAATACAAATGAATTTGTGAAGAGTATTTTATGCATTATTGTATTTATACCAATTTTGTTCCCAGACAGAGCTGCTGTAGCTGGAGCATCAAGGAGCGGCAAGGGTCACCGCTTGACCGTGTGAAAATGAGTGGAGTCACACTTAGAGGGGCAATTTTGCTGAGTGTTTGGGCAATTTTTGACAGAATAAAGTTATATAATTACTAATTCTTGACAGAGACAAACTTTTATAAACCTTGGCATGATATAATTGATAATTCCATCAATTTACAAACGTAAATTGGTGGGATAATTATTTGTTTTTTGTATATTGTCATTTCGATTGTAGACACGAAGTTTTGAGTGATATTTCGTATGAGCTCCTGTGGCATGGTTGGTAAGGTTGCGGACTGGAAAACTCAAAGTGTGGTAGGGTAGTGGGATCGAATCCAGGAGGGGGTTATGGGGAAGGTTTTATACTGTCTAGAAATTTTTTGATAATTTTTTTTGTTTACAAGATCATGCCATTGTATTCAAACAATATGAAATATTCATAGAATATATCATATTGTAAGAATACAATGACATGACCTTGTATTTTTTTTTTTTATTGTTTTATTTTATTATCTTAGTAGGTTTGACATGATTTATTGAATCATATGTATTTTTGTACAATTCATTTGAGGTAAGAAAATATATACACATTACTTAGGCTATAACAAACATATATATTGATATACTAAAAAAAGAAGGCATATTACATGTAAATCTTTGAAACTTATAAACTAAATAATGAAACATACAATTATATAATGTAAAAGCTATATCACAGGGACATCTTTGGAACTTATACATTATATAATATATATGTTACATTATGAGGTAGCGTGATCAATTAGGTCAGGTCAGGTAAGGTAGGGCGCGAGTCCAGGGCAGGGCAGGGCAGGGGGCGAGTCCAGGGCAGGGCAGGGCAGGGGGCGAGTCCAGGGCAGGGCACGGGGCGAGTCCAGGGCAGGGCAGGGCAGGGGGCGACACTCAATAATTCTTGAAGGTGTGGTAGTCCCTGAAGCAGTCACCCAGGCAGAGTGGAACTTTGCACTCGGCGCACATTGAGGTGACTCTTTTGGTGACATGGGGTTTCCTCACACTGGAGCTGCAGACGGTGCACTGCGCCTGCCTGCGACGAGTGCCAAGCATCTCGGTGTTGATTTGGTAGTGTTTTTCGACACCCAGCTGGATGCGGTCAGGAACGTGATCCCCACGCCATGCCGTACGTCAGTGAGTGGTGGTGCCATACTTCTCCAGGAGTTGGTATGAGATGTTGTAGACGAACTCCCGGAATTTCAGCTTCTGGTTTGGGGCCATATCCTTTTTCACCAACCACAAGTTGTAGGCGTTGAGCATCGTGATATCAACTAGGTGGAGGAAGAGCTTGTGATACCACTTCACAGTCTTCCTCAGACACTCAACGCCTGACAGCTGACATTCAGACTTGTCCACCAGGCGCATGTTCTTGGTATAGTCCACTACCATGTCGGGCTTGTAGATGGTCTTCCTGGTTCGGTAGTGGATTTTGCCAGAATCCACCTGGGCACCTGTGTGGACGGTGGAAAGCAGGTGGACGTCTCGCTTATCCTTCCACTTCAGGGCTATCACTTTCCCACACTTCTCGAGCTGCTTGAATTTCTGCCCCTTTCGTCGCCTTCGCACATGCCTCTCGCGGTGTTCCTGGGCCAGGTCGTCTTCTGAAGGTGTGTCACTGGAGGAGGCATCTGTAAGAGGAATGACATTACCTGTGAACTTTGGCATAAACTTTCTTGTCTTTCTGACAGTCCCACATGACCCCGTTTGATTGTCATGAAGAAACTGGCAGAGAGCAGGAGAAGTATACCAGTTGTCAGTGTAGATGATGTGGCCTTTGCCCAGGTAATGTGCCAACATTTTCCTGACGATGGCACCTGACATGCCCATGGGGTCATTGGCAGCGGCTTTCGGTATGTCAATGTCAGTGTACACGATCATGTCAAGCACTATTCCAGTTTCGCAGTCACACAAAAAGAAGAGCTTGATTCCGAACCTATGCCTTTTCAAGGGGATATACTGCTTGAAAACAAGACGTCCTTTGAAGAGCACGAGCGACTCATCAATCACCAAATTGAGGAAGGGGTAAAAGTATTTCTTATACCTCTCCAACAACATGGTGAACACATCCCAAACTTTCCATATCCTGTCAATCCTGTTAGGATTGTTGTTGTCTGCAAAGTGCATAAATCTTAGCAGCAACAAAAATCTGTCATGAGTCATGAACTTATTGAAAGTTGGGGTGGCGATGAGAGGGTCGTGCTTCCAATAGTGTTGCAACACATGCTTCTTGATCAGAGGCATGAGGAACAACAAGGCAAAGAACGTCATAAATTCTTCCACAGTCGTATCCACCCAGCCTCGTATTCTCGCTTTTGGAGAAAGGACGTCCAATCTGCCAAACACCCACCTTTAGTAGGCGTTTGTTTGGGCAACGATGTACGTCATTACCTCCATATCGAAAAAAGCCATGAAGAAGTCGCTTTCGTTCGCTTGATCGTCATAGGGCCAGTCGTCAGTTGTTCCTGATGTCCCAGGATTGAACTGGGGCACGTCAGTAACAAAATTGACCCCGTCAGACCAATCGAACGAAGGCAGCCCAGGGATCGGAATGTCGTCTGCGTCTCCTTCATCATCTGAAATATCGCTTCCATGGTCGCGATACAGCACTGCATCATCATCACCCTCCTCTTCACTTGACAGACGATGCCCTTCCTCATTCTCGTCACCGACGTCGGACTCACTCCCACTGTCCACTCCCAAATCCCCCCACCCTTGGTCCCGATCTAGGGCTTCGTCGTCGAAACCCGGGCTGCCAATGCCCTGCGAATCACCATCAAACAGCAGGGCGGCATACTTTGATGGTGTCAGAGTTTTCCGGGTCACTCCAGCACGTGCGGGAGTCTTATGGACAGGGACAGCAGGGGCGGCGGCAGGGGCAGCAGTGGTGCGTGGTCTTGATGGCAAGATGATGGTGGTGCCTGTCGCCCTTCTCTCTGTTCCTTGGGCAGGGGCGGCAGGGGCAACAGGGGCAGCAGGGCTGGCAGGGACACCAGGGCCAGCAGGGCCAGCAGTCACTTTCCCTCTCCCTTTCCCCTTCCCCTTTCCCTTCCCTTTTCCTTGGGCAGAGGCAGGGGCAGCAGGGGCGGCAGGGGCAGCAGGGGCGGCAGGGGCAGCAGGGGCAGCCGGGCCAGGGGCGGCTGGTGGTGGTGGTGGTGGTAGGGGCACTGTGGCTCGCGTACGGGTTCTCTTCCCTACGCCCGTGCCTTTAATTTTTCCTGCCCCCGCAGGTTCTGCAGCCCTAGGGCGGCCTCCTGCGTCGCTGGTACCGGTGGCAGTTGTGGCAGTGGTGGTGGTAGTGGTTGTTGCAGTGGCCTGGGTCGTGGTGGCAGTGTCCCGAAACACCAATGACCTCTGTACCTTTGTCGTGCTTGCACGTGTTTTTCGTGCTTTGGGTGCTGGTGTTTCGTCCTCCGAGCTGTAGGGCGTGTCGTACTGGTAGCTAGGGACTTTAGCAGCCACCCTCTGCCTTCCACGGCAGCTAACACCACCAGAAGGAGGGCTGGTTGTGTCATCAGGGAGCGAGCGTGAGGGACGTGTGGGCTCCATGACTAGTGCTTGGTTGCTTGCACGAGTGCGGGGCGAGCGTTTGGCGGGGTGGTGTCGAGAGTTGACATGTAGTACTATACCCACACCAATTTTCAGCCGCCTGGCTATAAACGCGCGGTTTTGGTACGTGTTCAAAAGCTCTGCTCTTAAGAGTCTCCCCTCAGTCCGCCGGGGGAACTCTTAAGAGTCTCCCCGCAGCTCCCGGGTTAAGAAATTCATTGCCACTGCTCTCACTCTTGGTCTGAGTCTCTCAACCAACGTCCATGCTTCGCTTCCGTAAGTCAGTGTCGGGATTACCACACTGTCATGCAAAGACTTCTTCACTTCCATACTGACCACCCTATTTCTTGTTACTGCTTTTAGCGTTCCTACAACCCTCTTCCCCTGTTGTACCCTCTCCCGCACTTCTTCATCCATAGTCCCATCTTTACTCAACACACTGCCCAGATACTTAAAAGAGTTGACGATCTCCATAGCCTGACCGTTCAGCTTCACCTCACACTCTGTGACTTCACCCCTTTCGAAGACCATAACCTTGCTCTTCCCCGTATTTACCTTCAAATTCCGTTTTTCGCACACTGTTCCAAACTCATTTACCAGACCCTGCAACTCCCATTCATTATCACTCATCAGAACTGTATCATCCGCAAACAGCAGTATAGGTAGCTTCCACTCAATTCCCTCCCTTTTCAGCGATACACCAACATCCACTGCTCTTGATAGTATTTCTTTCATGACTCCATCCATATATACAGTAAACAACCACAGGGACATCACACACCCCTGTTTCAAACCAACATTCAGGTCAAAGAACTCGCTCTGCTCACTCTCCACACGTACTGCCGCCTTTGCACCCTCATACATGCTCTTCACTGCTTTCAGCAACTTGCCCTCTACTCCGTATATTCTTAGTACTTTCCACAAACCTTCTCTATCCACTCTGTCATAGGCCTTCTCCAAGTCCATAAAGGCAACATACACCTTTTGTTTCTTCTCCAGATACTTCTCCACAACACAATTCAAGGTAAAAATCTGATCTACACATCCTCTTCCCTTCCTAAAACCTCCCTGCTCATCGCCTATTCATTTCTCCGTTCTCACTCTCACTCTCTCAATCACTACCCTACTGTATACCTTCCCTACTACGCTTAGAAGACATATTCCTCAGTGGTTACCACACACTCCTCTTTCCCCTTTGCCCTTATATATTGTCATCGTCGTCGTCGTCTTCGTCATCGTCGTCTTCGTCGTCGTCGTCGTCTTCATTGTCTTCATTGTTGCCTTCGTCGTCGTCGTCGTCTTTATCCTCGTCGTCTTCATCATCGTAGTCTTCCTCGTCGTCTTTGTTGTCGACGTCGTCTTCGTCGTCATCGTAATCTTTGTCGTCGTCGTCGTCTTTGACATCGTCATCATCGTCGTCGTTGTCGTCGTCTTCGTGATCGTCTTCGTCGTCGTCGTTGTCGTCTTCGTCGGTGTCGTCGTCTTCGTCGTCGTCGTCTTCATAGTCGTCGTTGTCGTCGTCGTCTTCGTCGTCTTCGTCGTCGTCGTAATCTTCGTCGTCTTTGTCGTCGTCAACGTCGTCATTGTAGTCTTCGTCGTCGTCGTCGTCGTCGTCTTCATCCTCCTCGTCTTTGTCATCGTCGTCTTCCTCGTAGTCTTTGTCGTCGACGTCGTCTTCGTTGTCGTCATCGCCTTCATCGTCTTCGTCGTCGTCGTCGACTTCGTCGTCTTCGTCGTCGTCGTCTTCGTCTTCGTCATCGTCGTCGTCGACGTCGACGTAATCTTTGTCGTCGTCGTCGTCTTCATAGTCGTCGTCGTCATTGTCGTCATCATCTTCATCGTCGTCGTCTTCGTCGTCATCGTCGTCATAAACTTCGTCATCGTCGTCTTCGTCATCGTCATCGTCTTCCTCGTTGACGTAGTCGGCGTCGTCAACTTCATCGTCTTCATCGTCGTCGTCGTCTTCCTCATCGTTTTCGTCATCGTCGTCGTCTTCGTCGTTTTCGTCGTCGTCGTCATCGTCGTCATCGTTGTCATCATCGTCTTCGTCTTCTTCATCGTCGTCGTCGTCATCGTCTTTGTCATCGTCGTTTTCGTTGTCGTCATCATCTTCGTCGTGGTTGACGTCGTCATCGTCGGCGTCGTCTTCGTCGTCGTCGGCGTCGTCTTTCGGCGGCGTCGTCTTCGTCATCGTTGTCGTCTTCGCCTTCGTCGTCGTCGTCTTCGATGTCGTTATCGTCTTCGTCGTCTTCATCGTCATCGTCGTCGTCTTCTTCGTCGTCTTCGGCTTCATCTTCATTATTGTCGTCTTCGTCATCGTCGTCTTCGTCTTCGTCGTCGTCATCATCGTCATCGTTGTCGTCATCGTCTTCATCGTCGTCGTAGTCGTCATCTTCATCATCGTCGTCGCCTTCATCGTCTTCATCATCGTCGTCGTTGTCGTCTTCGTTATCGTCTTCGTCGTCGTCGTCGTCTTCGTCGGCGTCGTCGGCGTCGGCGTCGTCGTCTTCGTCTTTGTCGTCGTCATCGTCTTCATCGTCGTCATCTTCGTCGTCGACGTCGTCGACGTAATCTTCGTCGTCGTCGTCGTCTTCGTCGTCATCATTGTCTTCATCGTCGTCGTCGTCGTTGTCTTCGTCGACGTCGTCATCGTCGGTGTCGTCTTGTAGTCTTCGTCGTCGTCGTCATCTTCTTTGTCTTCGATGTCGTTATCGTCTTCGTCGTCTTCATCGTCATCGTCGTCGTCTTCTTCGTCTTCGTCGTCGTCTTCGTCTTCATCTTAATTGTTGTCGTCTTCGTCATAGTCGTCTTCGTCTTCGTCGTCGTCATCGTTGTCGTCATCGTCTTCATAGTCTTCATCGTCGTCGTAGTCGTCATCTTCATCATCGTCGTCGTCTTCATCGTCTTCATCATCGTCGTCTTCGTCGTCTTCGTTATCGTCTTCGTCGGCGGCGTCTTTGTCGGCGTCATCGTCTTCGTCATCGTCGTCGTCTTCATTGCCGTCGTCTTCGTCATCGTCGTCTTCGTCTTCGTCATCATCTTTGTCGTCGTCATCGTCGTCTTCGTTGTCGTCATTGTCTTCATCGACGTCGTCTTCGTCATCGTGTTACGATCGGGTCTCGTATAAATCAGTGGCTCTTATACATTGGACTAGACTGGCATAAATGCAAAAACGGAAACGCTAGATCCAACCCCTGATATATAATCCCGTCGAACAAAGAACACATATACCCTCCAGAGTTATATCTGCGATAGCGGGGTATCTTAACTCTCAGTATCTATGTGCTTCTACTATAGGCTGATGTTCTCTGAAACAGCCTATTACCTATAACATATGGTTGCTTAGTTATGGTACACAAGGAAAAGATAGTTAACTTAATTAAATCACAAGAGTGATCTAATGCAAACAAGAAGAAGGTTTACTTAACGTTACTTTAATCAATAATATCTGTCACTCCTTTATGAAAGAAAGTGTTGTAAAGTCCTCAAGCACCGACCAAGAAATCTTCTGAATAATGTCGGATGCTACTAAGAAGAACGTATCGGAAATGGAACCACAAAATAGCAGGAGGCAGGACAATGCACGTGTAGGCTAAATACACACAAAGGATGGACCTATAATGTTATTGGACACAAGAATATTATAAGCGGTGCAACAGTAATAATGCTCGCCACGAAAAAGTAGTACTCCTATTAACAAAACCGGTCTATGCTGGTTGTGTCTCTCTACAGCAACCTAGACCTCAAAATGCTTGTGTAAAAATAATGGGTATGCATAAAAGAGTATATGATCTAATTCAGCTAATGTCTACCCGGGTTAATAAAGTCTAGCTGGGATGCGCAAAGGTACAGAATTCTGGTGGAGCAAGGCATCTCCTAGCCTAGTGTGGACCTTGGGTCTGTGCGGCCTGATTACGTTAATATGAAGGGGTGCTCTCCTGAGGATTCTCGATCACAAGTATCGAGTATCCTCCTGGCGACCCTCAAAAGTAAAAGCAAATAGAGTTAGAACAGTGTTGGGTGGATTAGGCAAGCAGCCCTCACGCACTACACAGTCTAAACTCCAAGGTACACAGACAAAAGATCCACCCAGGTAACCCACAGAATCCGTAGTGTCGTGCAGCTCAAAAGTAGCCTACACACAGTGAAAACACCAACAGCAAGGTACCTGATCCCTAGTCTAGCATTATTTAACCCTGTAGAAACATTAGTGATTGATGGAGACAGTCCGAGCAATACAATCTCCCAAAAAGACAATGACTATCTTCAACCTTAGCCTAGTACATAAGAAATGTGAGATCCAGCATATAATACAGTCTGGCTGGTAGCCAGACTGTATTATCCCTTAATTAGCGGCTCACCACATAAGTCGTATTTAATAAAGCTGGACTATGTGGCGGCGCTCGACATAGGTCGAGTGGCAATTTCAGCACGTAATGTTGCTGAGAGAGAGAGACAAGTGGTGGCAGGAGAGTAGCGAGCGTATGACTGCTCCAGACCACCGCGGCGAACATACTGACACGAATCCCAGCTCCCTCCTCCCTCTCTCACTCGCTATATAAGGAATTGTATCGGGAAAGTGGCTAATTACATGCTTTTTGCACTCGCGTTGCACGGTTATTGCAAGAAAACTAGCCATCAAAAAAGGATCGTTATGGTGTCATTCGAAAGCTCTGTTTATGCCCTTTCAGGGATAGGTACTTGTTTTACGTTCTGGGTCTTATTTAGGCATGAAAATGATCACGTAAACAGCCATATTTTGGCTAAAAACACCCCGCTGGGCGGTACATATAAATAAACCGCATAGGCCGCTCGTAAGGTGTTATATTATATAATATTATGTATTATATTCAAGGTGTGGATGCAGGGAACCAGAGGGGGATTGATATTAATAGAAGGTGAGGAAGTAGTGGAAATGATAGAGGCAGTAGGAGAGAAAGATTCTAAGACAAGAGTGTGGAACAGTTCATGGGAGATGCTTAGAGTATGCTGTCTGGGACGGATCTGACAAGGATATTCCCAGGGACCGCCTCGCTGGAGTTCCAGTTCGCAGGAATGGCACGAGGGCGCGCGACAGTCGCCCAGTAAGCAGCCCCTTAGTAGGCAGTGTTAGGCAGGAGGCAACGAATCCCGCGAGGCCTATGTAAGGGGGCCAGCCACGCGCCACACTCACCACCAAGTCACACCACCCGGTCTCTCTCTCTCTCTCTCTCTCCCGCTCGCCTTCCCATCATTCAACTACTTAACACAATACTTTCAATTGACTAAATAAAATAGAAAGGATTGTGACAGACGAAAATAAAGAACAGTTCTGAACTGTCTGCAACACAAGCTTTCTCGAGAAGGAAAGTACACAATGATAGGTAGACTGTAGCTACATTCTCTGCCCTGGCGAGTCCTAGCGAGTAAGCCATGCGGTTCTGGGGGAAGCGGTGAGAGTCACACCCCACCCAAGATTTTTAACAGGCTCCAACTATGAGCTCTAAATCTGACACGCAGAACCCATACAAAATTCGCCACTCCTAGCCACCCAGCGACAATGAAATGTAAAGCACAGTTCTCTTCAAAATAACACATTATAAAAATGAACAACCCTTCCCAACACAATAGATTAAATTACATAGTTATGCTCATAAGAGCGAGCTTCACTAGCCCAGCCTTCTGAGAGGAGTACAACTCAGAATTTCTGCTATAACATACTTAACAAATTTTAACTATCAAAGAAAGAGTTTTTATAGGATTTTTATATTTTTAATATGATTATGGCGGCTGCACTACAGGGGCAAGCCTAGTTTTTTCTTCTTTACCAACACAACAACTCCTACTTTACGACCCAATATGCTGGGCTACACACGCGAGCCAACAAGCACCAGACGTAAACATACTAATCAAACCAAAGTAGGAGGCTACCCTTGTGATGATCTACCCCGGGTCTTCCACCCTCGATAAGCAATCTGCAATCACATTCTCAGAACCGGCAATATGGCGTATGTCTAGGTTGTATTCCTGCAACATTAATGACCACCTGGTCAGCCTCATATTCCGGTTATGGAATTGATTCAGGAACTTGAGGGGGTGATGGTCGGTGTAGATCACCACAACTGGTCCATAGGCTGGAACATACACCTCAAAGTGCCTGAGCGCTAGCACAATCGCCAGCAGTTGCTTCTCAACTACTGAATAGTTCTTTTGCGCCGAGTTGAACTTTTTTGAGAAGAAACTGACTGGGTGCTCCAGCCCATCTTCGTCTGATTGCATCAGAACGGCACCAGCCCCCACACCACTGGCATCAGTTGCCAGCTGGAATGGTCGGCTAAAGTCCGGGGCCCTGAGGATGGGGTGAGTACACAACAGGTGTTTTACTAGCAAAAAAGCCCTCTCACACTCAGGCGCCCACTTAAACTTTCTATCTTTGGCCAATAGGTCCGTCAGAGGAGCCAGCACAGTAGAATAGCCCTTTATAAAGCGGCGGTAGTAACCAATCATGCCCAAAAACCTCATGATCTGCTTCTTGGTGGACGGCCTAGGGAAGTTGTTAATAGCCAATATCTTGCTCTGTGGGGGGCATACCTGGCGCAAACCCACCATGAACCCCAGATACTGCACGGTAGCCCGCACAAAATCACACTTTCCCAGGTTGACCACCAAGTTTGCCTCGCTTAATTTCTTAAATAGGGATTCTACATGTTCACAGTGGCTCTTGAAATCGTCATCGTAGATAATGACGTCGTCCAGGTACACGGTACAGTTCGGAATGTCAGCCACTAACTCGTTCATCAAGCTTTGGAAGGTCGCTGGTGCGTTCTTTAGACCGTACGGCATGACATTACAACGATATGTAGCACCATCCACCACAAAACCACACACCTCCTTCGCCCGTTCAGACAAAGGCACCTGCCAGTAACCTTTTACCAGGTCCACCTTGGTCAAGAACTTGGCCCTGCCAATCTTGTCTACACAGTCATCAACCCGGGGAAGATGATATGGGTTGGTGGGAGTCAAGCCGTTTAGCCTGCGGTAATCAACACAGAAGCGCACCTTGCCATCCGGCTTAGGTTGCAGCGTTACGGGAGATGTCCACTTTACCGCCCCCTTCTCGATCAGTCCCTGTTTTTTTTTGTTTTTTTTTTTTTTTCTATGTGATTGAGGGAGGCAAAAGGCATAACTGCCTATAGCGAGTGCCTCCCCCATAGTTGAAAGAGTGACAGGGCCAAAATCAAGGGACGTTCGAGCCAAAATGCCTGGACACACGGAGTTTGAAGCAATTTAAGTCATAGGAAGAGGGAAAGACTGATTCTGGGAGAGAGTTCCAGAGCTCAGATGTTGAGTAGAAGAAAGTTTGAGAGTAACGTTTCACTCTTGGGTTGGAGAGTTGCACAGAGTAGGGGTGGGATTGAGTTGCAAGACGGGTACCACGTGCCCTACGTAAAGGAGGTGGTATGCACTGGGATAGCTCTGAGGAACACTGATTATTATAGTAGCGATAGAATAGCGAGAGAGATGCAACATTGCGGCGGAGAGAGAGATTGCAGAGAGTTGGTGAGTGGACGGGAGTTAATGATACGAAAGGCCTTCCTTTCAACTTTGTCTAGGAGAGCGGTGTGAGAGGAACCTCCCCATGTGAACAATACTCAATACAAGGACGCACTATGCCCCTGTACAGAGCAAGAAGCTGTGCAGGGGAAAGAACCCCCTAAGGCGGTTGAGCACACCCAGCTTCTGGGAGGCTGCCTTAGCAAGACTGGTAATATGGTCCTTCCAAATGAGAGCAAAAGAGACACCAAGAATATTGAGAGAAGATGAAGGGTTGATTTTTGTATTGTTGAAGAATAAGGGATAGTCCGCTGGGAGATCCTGACGGGTAGATAGATGGAGAAATTGGGTTTTTGGAAGCATTAAAGTTAACAAGGTTTTCTCTGCCCCAATTGGAAATAGTATTTAGATCAGAATTTAAGAGTTCTATGGCTTCATTACGTTTGTCGTTGAGGGATTGCTGGCTGGGGCATTCTGAAAAACTAATGGAGTAGTGTAAGGTTGAGTCGTCTGCGTATGAATGGATGGGAATTAAGGTACAGTTAAGGAGATAATTTATAAAAATTAGAAAGAGAATAGGAGATAGGACAGAGCCCTGAGGAACACCGGAGTTTATAGGGTGAGGAAGTGAACAATGGCCGTCCACAACCCCAGCTATGGAACGGCCGGAAAGGAAATTAGAGACAAAGGCACAGATGGAGGGATAGAAACCGAAGGAGGGTAGTTTAGAAATTAAAGATTTATGCCAGACTCTATCGAAGGCTTTCGATATGTCTAGTGCAAAGAAAAAAGTCTCACCGAAGTCCCGAAAGGATGACCAAGAGTTAGTAAGATATGAAAGAAGATCACCAGTAGAGCGACCCTTAAGGAAGCCATACTGGCGATCTGAGAGCAGATTATGAGAAGAGAAATGCTTAAGAAATTTGGAAGCAAGAATAGTTTCAAAAACTTAGAAAGACAAGAGATAAGAGCAATTGGACGATAGTTGGAGGGTTGAGAGCGGTCACCCTTCTTTGGGACAGGTTGAATGTGAGCAAACTGCCAGCATGAAGGGAAGACGTTAGAGGATAGACAGGACGAAAGAGTTTGCCTAGGCAGGGAGTCAGCACGGAAGCACAGTTTTTGAGAACAACAGGAGGAACACCGTCCGGACCGTACGCCTTATTAGTGTTAAGCCCAGAGAGGGTAGAAAGTACGTCTTTAGAAGAGATTAAGATATTAGGCATAAGTAAGAGAGAGGAGGGCGGAGAGGGAGGAATAGCACCGGAATCATCCAAAGTGGAGTTTCTAGCAAAAGTTTGAGCGAAGAGTTTAGCTTTGTCAGAGGAAGAAGTGATGGTTGTGCCATCAGAGTGGGAAAGGGGAGGGAAAGACGAGGAAGAGAAATTGTTGGAGAGGTTTTTGGCTAGATGCCAGAAAGCTTGGGAAGAGCTAGAGTTGGATAGTTCAGTGCATTTATTATTGATGAAAGAGTGTTTGGCAAGTCGAAGAACAGATTTGGCTTGATTCCGGCAGAAACATATGAAGAATGAGAGTCTTGAGTTTTAAGGCGTCGGTACCGTTTGAATGCTTCCTCCTTATTGCGGACAGCAGTAGAACAGGCGTGAGTAAACCAAGATTTTTTAGCATTAGTCTGAGAGAAAGAGAATGGAATGTATGCTTCCATGCCCGATAGGATTACCTCGGTAATGCGTTCAGCACTCTCCGAGGGTCCCCGGCCATGGAAGCAGAAATAATTCCATGGGAAATCAAAGAAGTACTGCCGAAGAGCCTCCCAGTCGGCAGCGCCAAAGTGCCACAAGCGCCGCCGGCTAGGAGGATCGGGTGGCTGTACTGGAGATAGGAAGGTGACAGAGATAAGTTTATGGTCGGAGGAGCCCAAAGGAGAAAAGATCGACAGTATAAGAAGAAGGGTTAGAAGTTAGAAACAGGTCAAGAATGTTGGGCCGATCTCCGATGCGATCCGGGATACGGGTGGGTTGCTGAACTAACTGCTCTAGGTCATTTAGGATAGAAAAGACGTAGGCTTGTTCACCAGGTGGATCAGTAGTGTGAGAGGAGAGCCATTGGCGGTGGTGAACGTTGAAATCACCTAAGATGGAGATTTCTGAGAAAGGAGAAATGGATAGAATGTGTTCCACTGTAGAGTTTAGATAGTCAAAGAATTTAGGAAAGTTGGTAGAGTTAGGGGAAAGATAGACAGCACAGAAATATATAGTAAGAGAATGACAGGAAAGTTTGAACCATAAAGTTGAGAATTCAGAAGAGTCGAAATCGGGAACACGAGAGCAAGTGAGTTTGTTGTGCACATATGCACGACATCCGCCTTTGGCTTTGAAACTAGGATAGAGAAAGTAGGAGGATACAGAGAAGGGGTTGCTGGATGTTTCTACAGACACCTGGGTTTCGGTGAGGAAGAGAAGATCAGGTTTGTAGGAGGAGAGATGGTGCTCAACAGAGTGAAAGTTAGAGGAAAGTCCGCGAATGTTGCAGAAATTAATAGAAAGAGTAACAGGCCGAGGTCCAGGTAATTGTGGGGGGTCGTCAGGGGATGGTCGGTCGGGTGAGGGGGCATTTATGGTCCCCCCCCCTGGGGACTCCGAGGCTGGGCTAAAATTCATCATTTTGTGTTTTTTTAATTTTGGTGTGGAGGAATGAAGTGTGGTTTGCATGTTTAGTGTAGTGAAGTGGATAGGAGGAGGAGGTGTTTGTGAGAGCTAGCTGGATTGCTCTCAGTGTAAATGAGGCACAAAGAAAATCAGTAAGAGAGGCCAAGCAAATGAAACAGGAGTTCCAGCGACTCTTTATCACATGCCTATAACCTCACCTGGGTCTAGCCCTGATCGATTGGTGCCTACAATCTCCCCACCAAAAACATATACTCCATGCAACATATACTCCAACTCCGCCCGGAGGGCCGGAAGTTTAATAGGGGGCACCCTATAGGGCACTGATTTGAAGGGTGGGTGGTCTCCGACGTCAACGTCGTGCACCTCCTGAGTAGTGAGGCCTGGGTGTTCCGCAAATACAGTAGGGTATAAACAAAATAGGCGCTCGACAGCCACATGCTGTTGCTCAGGTAGGTGTTGCAAAGCCTCATGAGCCGCCTGTCTCGTGTTTCCCGCCCACTGATCTGCAGAAACATGATAATCCCAGTTGTCATCCACCTGCGCATGACTGTCCCGTTCTCCTTCTCCACCTTGACTGCTGAAAGTCATCACAGGGACAGTGAGAGGCTCAGGTGGGCGCCTCACATACTCCTTCATCAGGTTGACATGACATAACTGATTCCTCTTACGCCTGTCTGGAGTGGCCACCAGGTAATCTAAGTCCGAGAGCTTCTCTGCTACCCTATAAGGACCAGCGTACTTTGCGGATAAGGGGTGACCTACAAGAGGGAGTAGTATCAACACCTCCTGACCCACGTGAAACTCCCTGAGTTTCACCTTGTGGTCGTACCTGTCCTTCATGAGGGCCTGAGAGCCTACCAGATTGCGGCCAGCCAACTCCAGACTACGCAACATTCGTGCTCTACTCTCAAGGACATACTTAGGCATAGAACATGGTTTAGCGGTGCCTTCCCATATCTCCTTTACCATGTGGAGAGGCCCTCTGACGCGGTGTCCAAACACAAGCTCATTAGGGCTAAACCCTAAACTCTCCCCAGGTACCTCTCGTGCAGCGAATAACACATACGGCAGGCCAAGATCCCAGTCCTTGCCGTTCTCAAGACAATAGCAGCGAAGCATGCTTTTTAGAGTGGAATGCCACCTCTCTAACACCCCCTGACTCTCTGGGTGATAAGCAGATGACACTACAGTGACTATCCCGTGCTGCTTCATTGTCTGAACGAATAAGTTGGAGGTGAAATTCGATCCTTGGTCTAACTGTATCTCCTGCGGGTATCCGTACCGAGAGAAGTATAATAGCAAGTTACGGACCACCGTCTTCGCCAAACCATTTCTCATCGGGTATGCGTCTGGGTACCGAGTTGCTACGTCCATGACTGTCAAGAGATATTTATATCCGGCACTTGTGGGGGAGAGGGGGCCAACCATGTCGACTACTACTTTACTAAAGGGAGGCCCACTGACGGGAATTGGGCGTAACGGAGCCTTTGGGATGCTCTGGTTAGGTTTCCCGACCTTTTGGCACACACTGCACATTGCCACCCATGACACCACTTGTGCTCTCAAACCAGGCCACCAAAACAGTTTCCCCAAAGCCGCCACCGTCTTACGGACACCCAAGTGTCCCGCCAGCGGTACATCATGAGCCAACCTAAGTAGGCTATCCCTGCATACCCTCGGTACGACCAGCTGGTCTACCACTCCTGACCCACCCTCCCAACTTCTCTGCGGGTCTTTGAATCGCCGATACAAGATGCCATCAATGAAACAAAAATCTCCAGACTTTGCATCCCTGTCCTCTTCGAGTTCGACAGCGCCGTTACTACACTTTAGAACCTCCGGGTCTTCTAGCTGCAATTTGCGAATATCTGAGGGAGCTAGCCTGTCTAAGTGTTTGCGAAACAACTCATGCCCTCCCCCAACATCGAACTTTGCATCCCGTTGCTCTCTCCGTGTATACCGTTGCTGCCTCTGAGTCTCTTTAAGCCTTGCCTCTACACTCTCAGTGACAGGTGGTGGTGCTTCTCCAGATTCTAATAACGGTGGTAATACTGAGTCCCCGAGAAGCGCTGCTGGTACTAGACTCTCCACCGTATCATCTTTCAGCACCTTCTCGTGACCGTTCCTCCGCTTATTTGAAGACTGTTGGCTGTGACAGGCTGTGACTCCCTGGATGCGAGAGATCTGGTTACAACACACGCCATTGGTTGCACCTGACACTTCTCAACCCACTCCTGTTCCTCCCTACTCACGTCGGCCGGCTCCTCTGCAACGACAAAGGGTGAAACCTTAGAAGCAGGCACCGCAAAGTCATTGCCGAGAAGGAGGTCGACGCCCCCAACAGGCAATTTCTCCACGATTCCCACATCCAGTTCTCGAGTCACACCGTCAACTTCAAGCTCCATTCTAACAAGCGGGTATGACCTAGTTGCATTAACTCCCTGCACCACAACTACCCGCGCCGCGTTTATGGGTCTACCAGTGAAATTCTTCAAGAGTGTCTGAGAGGCACCTGTGTCACGCAAGAGCTGTACCCCGTGCTTCATGCCCCCCAACTTCACGCAGCCATGCCCTCTATGGTCGCAAAAGGCATCACGGACAGAGTTCGAGCCTTCCGGATCCTTCTTCACTGGCGGTGCTCCATCCTCTGATCTTATGTCTCCAGCAAACACAGAAGACTTTTGGAACACCCCAATGCTGCGAGCCAATGACACAGCCGCCGAGGGAGGTCTGCTCGGACAAACATTTGCCATGTGCCCCTCTTTGTGACAGTGATAACACTCAAATTTCACCTTGGACTTATACTGAGGTGTAAAAGTCCCCTGACCCTTCTTAAACAGGGCGGTGCTAGGTTTGTGATCAGTCTTGGTGTCATTGCTTTTAAATTTATGTGTGTCCATATTCCGGGGAGGGGGAGGGTAACGCTCCTTAACGCCTACATCGTTTCTCTGTGCAGAGCCGCACCCCCGAATTAGAGACAACCGAAGATCAGCCATCTCTGCTGCTTCTACGAGAGTCCTGGGGTTCTTCTCTTTAAGGTTTAAAGTCAAGTCGCCGCCCGTACACTTATAAAACTGCTCTAGAAGCATCAACTGTTTCATCTCATCAAACTTAGTTGTCTTCTCTGATCTGAGCCAGTTTCCCATAACGTCGGACAGGTCCCGGGCGTGCTCCAAGAAGGTACTGTCTCGCCCCTTAGTCACACCCCGGAACTTTAACCTATATGTCTCGGGTTGTAGCTCATATGCCCGCAGGACAGCCTCCTTGAGCTCCTCATCAACAACGCAGGACTCCAAAGGCAGTGCATCGTAAGCCTTGAGCCCCTTACCTACGAGTCTAGAGGACACAAGGGCCGCCCACTTAACTTCAGGCCACTGATGCTCCTGGCACTTCTTCTCAAATCTATTGAAAAACTCTGTGACACCAGACTCGTCAAATACAGGGACCAGTTTGAGAAGGTGCGACAGAGACTGATCATGCGCACGGTTTCCTGTACCGAGTCGCTGTCCCGTCGTCTCAACACGAGACTTCTCTAAATCCATGTCGACACGGTATCTTGTAGATTCTAGTTCAGTCCTAAGCTCAGCTTCCCTCGTCTGTTGCTGCATCCTAGCCAGCTCTTTTCTCTCTTCTATCTTAGCTAGCTCTATCTGCTGTTGACTCTGATGTTTTGCCATCTCGAGCTGAAAGAGCATCTCCGGGGTCAAACCTTGAGGAGGAGGAGGAGATGCAATGATGTTAGAAATACCCGGTGATCCCCCAGGGGCAAACCACCCTGCCAGTCACTACCCCCCTGCGGAAGCGTGCTCAGGGTCGGTACTCCAATAGGAGGATTGGGAGTCGAGTGAAGGGGAGGCTCGGCCAAAGGGCTCTGAGCACTCACCCTACCTCGTACGCCAGTCACCCAACCCAGCACACATGTCATCAGGTCATCCTTGGTCATGCCACTAGTACATACATGACCGATAGCTGCGGCTAAGCACTGGAGACCGTACCGATTCATACCCACCAACCGGTCGGAAGTAACAGACCATTGTAAAAAATTCCTTGCATCCTCCTCACTGTTCACCAAGTTAACAACCTGCCCATGCTGCTGCTCCTCAGCTTCTACATCACGTACTGTGTCCTCATCCTGCACTGATCCGCTATAAGACATGATGCTCACTGAAGATTTTTCACTTTGATACACAAAAAAGAAGTACCCCAAACTCTTATACCACAATATTCACAATAAAAAATTCTCGGAGACCGCTTAAGTGCTATATTACTTTGCTAAAAAAATAATTCTTGCATGTCCTCAAAAAATATTCCACAAAATCAACAAATGTTCACTGCCTAAACTGTGAGAAAAATCTGCACAATAACCTGCAATTATATGTCAGTTCACCAAATCCTGAGCTAGGTCGCCATTTGTTACGATCGGGTCTCGTATAAATCAGTGGCTCTTATACATTGGACTAGACTGGCATAAATGCAACAACGGAAACGCTAGATCCAACCCCTGATATATAATCCCGTCGAACAAAGAACACATATACCCTCCAGAGTTATATCTGCGATAGCGGGGTATCTTAACTCTCAGTATCTATGTGCTTCTACTATAGGCTGATGTTCTCTGAAACAGCCTATTACCTATAACATATGGTTGCTTAGTTATGGTACACAAGGAAAAGATAGTTAACTTAATTAAATCACAAGAGTGATCTAATGCAAACAAGAAGAAGGTTTACTTAACGTTACTTTAATCAATAATATCTGTCACTCCTTTATGAAAGAAAGTGTTGTAAAGTCCTCAAGCACCGAACAAGGAATCTTCTGAATAATGTCGGATGCTACTAAGAAGAACGTATCGGAAATGGAACCACAAAATAGCAGGAGGCAGGACAATGCACGTGTAGGCTAAATACACAAAAAGGCTGGACCTATAATATTATTGGACACAAGAATATTATAAGCGGTGCAACAGTAATAATGCTCGCCACGAAAAAGTTGTACTCCTATTAACAAAACCGGTCTATGCTGGTTGTGTCTCTCTACAGCAACCTAGACCTCAAAATGCTTGTGTAGAAATAATGGGTATGCATAAAAGAGTATATGATCTAATCCAGCTAATGTCTACCAGGGTTAATAAAGTCTAGCTGGGATGCGCAAAGGTACAAAATTCTGGTGGAGCAAGGCAGCTCCTAGCCTAGTGTGGACCTTGGGTCTGTGCGTCCTCATTGCGTTAATATGAAGGGGTGCTCTCTTGAGGATTCTCGATCACAAGTATCGAGTATCCTCCTGGCGACCCTCAAAAGTAAAAGCAAATAGAGTTAGAACAGTGTTGGGTGGATTAGGCAAGCAGCCCTCACGCACTACGCAGTCTAAACTCCAAGGTACACAGACAAAAGATCCACCCAGGTAACCCACAGAATCCGTAGTGTCGTGCAGCTCAAAAGTAGCCTACACACAGTGAAAACACCAACAGCAAGGTACCTGATCCCTAGTCTAGCATTATTTAACCCTGTAGAAACATTAGTGATTGATGGAGACAGTCCGAGCAATACAATCTCCCAAAAAGACAATGACTATCTTCAACCTTAGCCTAGTACATAAGAAATGTGAGATCCAGCATATAATACAGTCTGGCCACCAATTCAAGGTGTGGATGCAGGGAACCAGAGGGGGATTGATATTAATAAAAGGTGAGGAAGTAGTGGAAATGATAGAGGCAGTAGGAGAGAAAGATTCTAAGACAAGAGTGTGGAACAGTTCATGGGAGATGCTTAGAGTATGCTGTCTGGGACGGATCTGACAAGGATATTCCCAGGGACCGCCTCGCTGGAGTCCCAGTTCGCAGGAATGGCATGAGGGCGCGCGACAGTCGCCCAGTAAGCAGCCGCCTAGTAGGCAGTATTAGGCAGGAGGCAACGAATCCCACGAGGCCTATGTAAGGGGGCCAGCCACGCGCCACACTCACCACCAAGTCACACCACCCAGTCTCTCTCTCTCTCTCTCTCCCGCTCGCCTTCCCATCATTCAACTACTTAACACAATACTTTCAATTGACTAAATAAAATAGAAAAGATTGTGACAGACGAAAATAAAGAACAGTTCTGAACTGTCTGCAATACAAGCTTTCTCGAGAAGGAAAGTACACAATGATAGGTAGACTGTAGCTACATTCTCTGCCCTGGCGAGTCCTAGCGAGTAAGCCATGCGGTTCTGGGGGAAGCGGTGAGCGTCACAATCGTCTTTGTCGTCTTAGTCGTCGTCGTCGTTTTCATCGTTGTTGTCGTCATTGTCGTCATCATCGGCTTAATCATCTTCATTGTCATCGTCGTCGTCGTCTTCATTATCGTCGTCTTTGTCGTCGTCGTCGTCTTCATTGTCGTCATTGTTGTCTTCGTCGTCGTCGTCGTCTTTATCCTCGTCGTCTTCATCATCGTAGTCTTCCTCGTCGTCTTCGTTGTCGACGTCATCTTCGTCGTCATCGTAATCTTCGTCGTCGTCGTCTTCGTCGTCGTCGTCTTCGTCGTCATCATAGTCGTCGTTGTCATCCTCGTCTTCGTCGTCGTCGTAATCTTCGTCGTCGTCGTCGTCAACGTCGTCATTGTTGGCTTCGTCGTCGTCGTCGTCTTCATCCTCCACGTCTTCGTCATCGTCGTCTTCCTCGTAGTCTTTGTCGTCGACGTCATCTTCGTTGTCGACATCGCCTTCATCGTCGATGTCATCATCGTCTTCGTCGTCGTCTTCGCCTTTGTCGTCGACTTCGTCTTCATCGTCCTAATCTTTGTCGTCGTTGTCGTCTTCGTCGTCGGCGTCGTCTTCGTCATCTTCGTTGTCGTCGTCGTCGTTGTCTTCATTGTCATCGTCGTCGTCGTCGTCATCTTCTTTGTCTTCGATGTCGTTATCGTCTTCGTCGTCTTCATCGTCATCATCGTCGTCTTCGTCGTCGTCTTCGTCCTCATCTTAATTGTTGACGTCTTCGTTATAGTTGTCTTCGTCTTCGTTGTCGTCGTCGTCGTCATCGTTGTCGTCATCGTCTTCATAGACTTCATCATCGTCGTTGTCGTCATTTTCATCATCGTCGTCGTCTTCATCGTTTTCATCATCGTCGTCGTCTTCGTTATCGTCGGCGTCGTCTTTGTCGGCATCGTCGTCTTCGTCGTCGTCGTCGTCTTCATTGCCGTCGTCTTCGTGATCATCGTCTTCTTCTTCGTCATCATCATTGTCGTCGTCATCGTTGTCTTCGTCGTCTTCATCGACGTCGTCGTCGTCGTCTTCGTCGTCGTCGTCGTCGTCTTCGTCATCGTCTTCGTCGTCGTTGTTGTCTTCGTCGTCGTAGTAGTCGTCGTCGTCATCATCGTCTTCATCTTCTTTATTGTCATCGTCGTCGTCGTCTTCGTCATCGTCATCTCCGTCGTCGTCGTCGTCTTCATTGTCGTCATTGTTGCCTTCGTCGTCGTCGTCGACTTTATCCTCGTCGTCTTCATCATCGTAGTCTTCCTCGTCGTCTTTGTTGTCGACGTCGTCATCGTAATCTTTGTCGTCGTCGTCATCTTCGTCGTCGTCGTTGTCATCGTCTTCATGATCGTCTTCGTCATCGTCTTCGTCGGTGTCGTCGTCTTCGTCGTCGTTGTCGTCTTCATAGTTGTCGTTGTCGTCCTCGTCTTCGTCGTCGTCGTAATCTTCGTCGTCGTCTTTGTCGTCGTCAACGTCGTCATTGTAGTCTTCGTCGTCGTCGTCGTCTTCATCCTCCTCGTCTTCGTCATCGTCGTCTTCCTCGTAGTCTTTGTCGTCGACGTCGTCTTCGTCGACGTCGTCTTCGTCGACGTCGTCTTCGTCATCGTCTTCGTTGTCATCATCGCCTTCATCGTCGATGTCGTCATCGTCTTCGTCGTCGTTGTCGTCTTCGTCGTCTTCATCTTCGTCTTCGTCTTCGTCGTCGTCTTCTTCTTCGTCGTCGTCGTCGTCGTCGTAATCTTTGTCGTCGTCGTCGTCTTCATAGTCGTCGTCGTCATCCTCGTCGTCGTCGTGATCTTCGTCGTCTTCGTCGTCATCGTAATCTTCGTCGTCGTCGTCGTCTTCGTCGTCCTCATCTTCATCATCGTTGTCTTCGTCGTCATCGTCGTCCTCATCTTCGTCATCGTCGTCTTCGTCGTAATCGTCGTCCTCATCTTCGTCATCGTCGTCTTCGTCGTCATCGTAATCTTCGTCGTCGTCGTCGTCTTCGTCGTCCTCATCTTCATCATCGTCGTCTTCGTCGTCATCGTCGTCCTCATCTTCGTCATCGTCGTCTTCGTCGTCGTTGTCATCGTCTTCATCGTTGACGTCGTCGTCTCCCTCATAGTTTTCTTCGTCGTCATCGTCTTCGTCGTTTTCGTCGTCGTCGTCGTCATCGATGTCATCATCTTCTTCATCGTCGTCGTCGTCATCGTCTTCGTCATCGTCTTCGTCGTCGTCGTCTTTGTTGTCGTCATCATCTTCGTCGTGGTCGACGTCGTCTTCGTCGTCGTCGTAATTTTCGTCGTCGTCGTCGTCGTAGTCGTCATCTTCGTCATCGTCTTCGTCGTCGTCTTTGTCGTCTTCATCGTCGTCGTCGTCATCGTCGTTATCGTCGTCGTCGGCGTCGTCTTCGTCGTCTTCGTCATCTTCGTCGTCGTTGTCGTCTTCATTGTCATCGTCGTTGTCCTCTTCATCATCGTCGGCATCGTCGTCGTCGTCGTCATCATCGTCGTCGTCTTCGTCATCGTCGTCTTCGTCTTCGTCATCGTCTTTGTCGTCTTCGTCGTCATCGTCGCCTTCGTCGTCGTCGTCTTCGTCACCGTCTTCATCGTCTTCGTCGTCGTCGTCGTCTTCGTGATCGTCTTCGTCGTCGTCGTTGTCGTCTTCGTCGGTGTCGTCGTCTTCGTCATCGTCGTCGTCGACGTCGTCTTCGACATCGTCGTAATCTTTGTCGTCGTTGTCGTCTTCGTCGTCGTCATCGTCTTCATCTTCGTCATCGTTCTCGTCTTCGTCGTCGTCATAATCTTCGTCGTCGTCATTGTTGTCATCTTCATAGTCGTGATCGTCGTCATCTTCGTCAGCGTCTTCGTCGTCGTCGTCTTCGTCGTCTTCGTCGTCGTCGTCTTCATTGTCGTCATCGTCTTCGTCACTTCCGTAGTCGTCGTCGTCTTCATCATCGTCGTCTTCGTCATCGTCGTCGTCGTCATCATCATCGTCATTATCGTCACTGTCGTCTAGACGACGACGACGATGAAGACGACGAAGACGAAGACGAAGACGACGATGACGACAATGATGAAGACGATGAAGACGATGACGATGACGATGACAACGACGAAGACGACGACGACGAAGATTACGACGATGACGAAGACGTCAACAACGAAGACGACGACAACGACGACGAAGACGACGATGACGAAGATGAGGACGACGATGACGACGAAGACGACGACGACGAAGATGAGGACGACGATGACGACAAAGACGACGACGACGACAAAGATTACGACGACGAAGAAGACGACGTCGATGACGAACATTACGAGGACGACGAGGACGACGAGGACGACTATGACAACGACGACGACGACGAAGATTACGTCGACGACGAAGACGACGAGGATGACGACGACGACGAAGAAGACGGAGACGACGACGACGAAGTCGATGACGACGAAGTCGACGAAGACGATGACGACAACGACGATGAAGGCGATGATGACAACGAAGACGATTGTCGTCGTCGTCGTCGTCATCTTCATCTTCTTCATCGTCGTCGTCGTCATCGTCGTCATCGTCTTCATCTTCTTCATCGTCGTCGTTGTCATCGTCTTTGTCATCGTCTTCGTCGTCGTCGTCGTCGTTGTCTTAGTTGTCGTTATCATCTTCGTCGTGGTCGACGTCGTCTTCGTCGTCGTCGTAATTTTCGTCGTCGTCGTCGTCTTCATCGTCGTCGTAGTCGTCATCTTCGTCATCGTCTTCGTCGTCGTCGTCTTCATCATCGTCTTCATCGTCATCGTTGTCTTCGTCGTCGTCATCGTCTTCGTCGGCGTCGTCTTCGTCGTCGTCGTCTTCATCGTAGTCGTCGTCGTCGTCTTCGTCATCGTCTTCGTCGTCGTCTTCGTCGTCGTTGTCGTCATCATCGTTTTCGTCATCGTCGTCGTAGTCATCGTCTTCATCTTCTTCATCGTCGTCGTCATCATCATCTTCATCATCGTCTTCTTTGTCGTCGTCGTTGTCATCGTCTTCGTCGTCGTCTTCGTCGTTGTCGTCGTCTTCGTCTTCATCGTCGTTATCGTCGTCATTGTTGTCTTCGTCGTCGTCGTCGTCTTCATCCTCGTCGTCTTCATCATCGTAGTCGTCCTCGTCGTCTTCATCGTCGACGTCGTCTTCGTCGTCGTCGTAATCTTCGTCGTCGTCGATGTCTTCGTCGTCGTCATCGTCTTCATCGTCGTCGTCGTCTTCGTCATCTTCTTCGTTGACGACGTCGCCGTCTTCGTCGGTGTCGTCTTGTAGTTTTCGTCGTCGTCATTATCTTCTTTGTCTTTCTTCGATGTCGTTATCGTCTTCGTCGTTGTCGTCGTCGTCGTCATCTTTGTCGTCATCGTCTTCATCGTCATCGTCTTCGTCGACGTCGTCTTCATCGACGTCGTCTTCATCGTCGTCGTCTTCTTCGTCTTCGTCGTCGTCTTCGTCTTCATCTTCATTTTTGTCGTCTTCGTCATCGTCGTCTTCGTCTTCGTCGTTGTTGTCGTCGTCGTCGTCATCGTTGTCGTCATCGTCTTCATCTTCTTCATCGTCGTTATCATCGTCAAAGTTGTCTTTCGTCGTCGTCGTCGTCTTCATCCTCGTCGTCTTCATCATCGTAGTCGTCCTCGTCGTCTTCGTCGTCGTCGTAATCTTCGTCGTCGTCGATGTCTTCGTCGTCGTCATCGTCTTCATCGTCGTCGTCGTCTTCGTCATCGTCTTCGTTGACGACGTCGCCGTCTTCGTCGGTGTCGTCTTGTAGTCTTCGTCGTCGTCGTCATCTTCTTTGTCTTCGATGTCGTTATCGTCTTCGTCGTTGTCGTCGTCGTCGTCGTCATCTTTGTCGTCATCGTCTTCATCTTCTTCATCGTCATCGTCTTCGTCGACGTCGTCGTAATCTTCGTCGTCGTCGTCGTCTTCATCTTCTTCATCGTCGTCATAGTCGTCATCTTCGTCATCGTCGTTGTCATAATCTTCGCCGTCGTCGTCGTCTTCATCTTCGTGATCGTCTTCGTCGTCGTCGTTGTCGTCTTCGTCGGTGTCGTCGTCTTCGTCTTCATAGTCGTCGTTGTCGTCCTCGTCTTCGTCGTCGTCGTAATCTTTGTCATCGTCGTCGTCTTTGTCGTCGTCAACGTCGTCATTGTTGTCTTCGTCGTCGTCGTCATCTTCATCCTCCTCGTCTTCGTCATCGTCGTCTTTGTCGTCGACGTCGTGTTCGTCGTCGTCTTCGTTGTCGTCATCGCCTTCATCGTCGATGTTGTTGTTGTTGTTGTTGTTGTTCCCTAAGCTGCCTGGCCGAACAGCCCCGAGTCCCTGAGGAAGGCCATGGCCACGATCAGGCTTTCCCACAGAGCTCTCATTGAGTGTAGGTTGTGTTGTTGGCGTAAGTGGTTGTGTGAAATGCAGTCTTCTATGATGTGTTTAATGGTATGGGGTGCTGTGTTACATCCCGGGCAGGCGTCGACAACGGAGTCATCCTGTCTCTTCTGATAGCTTAGGAGAGCTGGATGGTGTCCGCATCTCAGCCTGGCCAGGTGGACTCTGTCCTCGCGAGGGAGGGAGGATTCGGAAGGATGGATTTCGGGAGGTCGTGCATGCAGCTGCGTGTTGTCTGTGAGTGAGTGGATGGATTGGCGAGAGATATGAGTATGGATGTGCTTCTGGAAGTTGGTTCGGGGTGGGCAGGGAGGGAGAGAGGACAATAATTGTGTGTGATACCGTGTGCTGGGTGTTGTTTTGATATTTCTTGGTGTCTGTGGGTGTGTTGCCATGTAGTTTAGTGGGTGGTCTTGGTTCGTGGAGGCTGCTGCCAGGAATTGAGTGCCTCTCATGTCCAGATGGTCTTTGACTTTGAGGATTTTTGTTTCTTGATGTAGATGATCTGTGGGTGTAGTAGCTGTGCAGCCTGTAATGATCTTCAGGGCTTTGTTTTGAATAGTCTGTAAGGTCTTATGATGTGTTTCAGCTAGGTTAGAAGCCCAGGCTGGGCTTGCGTATTCCATTACTGATCTTATGTATTGTTTATATACTGTGGTGGTAGTTTCTTTGTTGTGTCCAAATTTTGTGTGAGCAAGTGACCTGAGGGCGTTAAGTCTGGGTGTCAGTTTCTTTTTAACACCTTACGAGCGGCCTATGCGGTTTATTTATATGTACCGCCCAGCGGGGTGTTTTTAGCCAAAATAGGGCTGTTTACGTGATAATATTCATGCCTAAATAAGACCCAGAACGTAAAACAAGTACTATCCCTGAAAGGGCATAAACAGAGCTTTCGAATGACACCATAACGATCCTTTTATGATGGCTAGTTTTCTTGCAATAACCGTGCAACGCGAGTGCAAAAAGCATGTAATTAGCCACTTTCCCGATACAATTCCTTATATAGCGAGTGAGAGAGGGAGGAGGGAGCTGGGATTCGTGTCAGTATGTTCGCCGCGGTGGTCTGGAGCAGTCATACGCTCGCTACTCTCCTGCCACCACTTGTCTCTCTCTCTCAGCAACATTACGTGCTGAAATTGCCACTCGACCTATGTCGAGCGCCGCCACATAGTCCAGCTTTATTAAATACGACTTATGTGGTGAGCCGCTAATTAAGGGTTAATGCTTGTGGTGTGCTGTTTGAATGTCATATGAGTATCATATGTTACTCCTAGGATTTTGGGTGTGTGTGTATGTGTTAGGGGTGTGTTGTTTATGGTGAGTTGAGGGATGTATTCGTGTTCACCTGTCCAGCTTGTGAGCAGGGTTGCGGTGGATTTGGCTGGGGTAGATTAAGTCTGTTTGTAGTGCACCAGCCATGTAGTGTGTTGAGATAGGGTTGAAGGAGATCTGTTGCTCTTCTTGGGTCATGGTGTGTGCATGTGAGTGTTATGTCATCTGCATAGGAGGCTAAGTTTATTTGGGGAGTATTGGGTGTAGTCATATCGTGCATGTACAGATTGAAGAGTGCGGGCGATAGGACGGATCCTTGTGGGACTCCGTTTGGAAAGTTTCTGATTTTAGATGACTGACCGGCAAAAGATACGTGTGCACATCTGCCTGCTAGGAAGTTGGCCAGCCACCTTTTGTGTTGTTGTGCATGTTTGTGTTGTAGATTTTGTTTGTTAGGTTGTGGCGTGGGATGGCATCGAAGGCTTTACTAATGTCGAGTGTGGCTAATAGTGATCTGTGTGGTGGTCTAGCTGAGTTGATGCCGTCAAAAGCTCTTGTGTAAGGTCTGTGAGAAGAGTGTTTGTGGAGTGCAGTGGCCTAAAGCCATGTTGTGTTGGAGCTAGGGGTAGGTCGGTGTAATTAGTTGTAATACTAGGCGTTCCATGACTTTGGAGGGGGAGCAAAGGAGTGTAATGGGGCGGTGCGAGGAGGGTAGCGTGGGGTCTTTGTTGGGTTTGGGGAATGTGATGATGATACCATGCTTCCAAATGTCTGTATTGTGTGTGTGAATAGCTGTAGTTGATATGTTAGTGAGTGTTGTATGCCTTGTGGTCCCAGGTTTCTGTGGTGTATGTTCCTTATGTTGCCTAGGCCACAGGCGGGTGAGTGCTTGAGATTGTTGATGATATGCTTTGTCTGGTGATTGGTGAGGGTGTATAGTCAGGGTCTGTGGGGAATTGTCTCTTACGTCGGATGACACGTCGGTCGTCTTTGTGAGGTTTTAGGTGGCTGAAATGTGAGAAGTGATTGATGAGAGTGTTTGCTTGTTGTTTACATGAAGGAGTAGAGTCTGTTGTTGTGATTGCAGCATGTGATTGTGTTGTGTTGCTGTTGGAAAGTGTAATGCTGTTTAGTGTTTTGTAGAGTTTTTTGGGGTTTGTTTTGTGATCAAGTGTTTGTAGGAAGTTATTCCAATTTAGGTTTTGTTGTTCTTGTATTTTGTTGTTAGTTTGGGTGTTGAGTGCTTGAATTTGTTGTGTGATGTCTTGTGTGTGGGGTGCTGGGGAGTGTTTCAGTGTGTCGCGTTGTCTGATGAGGTTTTGAATTTCTGGTGTGAAGTTGGGGTTGTGTCTTTTTCTGTTACCTCTTGGAATGTGTTTCTTGTCAGCGTTTTGGATAGTTTTATTGAGTATGTGTACAGCATTGTTGATGTTAGTGATGGGTGTACTGTTTAGAGTTGTGAAGTGTTGTTCTGTCTCATTTGTAAATGCTTCCCAGTTAGCTCTTTTATAATTGGTGTATGTGTGTTTGTGGCTAGCTTGGGTGAGTCTGGTTTTGGTGGTGATAATGATCGGGAGGTGGTCAGAGCCTAAGGTTCTGACCACCCTCCAGGATGTTGTGGGGGCGAGTTCTGGGGAGCAAAAGGTGATGTCTGGAGATGATGGGTTATAGAGGGCTTGGTGAGGAATATGGGTATGTTGATGGATGTCGTTAAGGATGATGAGGTTATCTGTTTGGTTTTGTAGTACCAGCCCTCTGTCTGTGTCGGGGTTGTCGACAAACCAGGCCGACGTCTTGGCGTTGAAGTCACCACCCAGGATGATGTGTGGGGTGTTTGTGATGTGTTGTAAGTGTGGTCTGTATTCATTTGGTACTGTAGGGGATGTTTGGGGAGGGATGTATGTGTTTATGATGGTTATGTTGGATTTGTTGCCAGTGCGTATTTTAATTGATTGTATTTCTGTTGTGTTATCATTTGGGGGGAGGAGGGATTTGGTTTGTACACTGGTTACTATGTATGATATTTCATTGTGTACCAGGGTGATGAGTCCACCGCCCCCGCCGACAGCCCGGTCTTGTCTGATGGTGGTGAAATTATGAAATGTGGGTGTTTTTGTGATGTGCGGAGTTTTGTTTCTTGTAAGATGGCAATGTGTATGTTGTGTTGTTTGATGAAGTGTGAGAGTTCGTGTTTCTTTGTGTTAATGCCATCTATGCCAACATCGTCGATGTTGTCATCGTCATCGTCGATGTCTTCGTCGTCTTCGCCTTCGTCGTCGTCGTCGTCTTCGTCTTCGTCATCGTCTTCGTCTTCGTCATCGTCGTAATCTTTGTCGTCGTCGTCGTCTTCATAGTCGTCGTCGTCATCCTCGTCGTCGTCGTAATCTTCGTCGTCGACGTCGTCTTCGTCGTCATCGTAATCTTCGTCGTCGTCGTCGTCTTCGTCGTCATCGTCGTCCTCATCTTCATCGTCGTCGTCTTCGTCGTCATCGTCGTCCTCATCTTCGTCATCGTCGTCTTCGTCGTCGTTGTCATCGTCTTCGTCGTTGACGTCGTCGTCTTCGTCGTCATCGTCGTTGTCGTCTTCGTCGTCGTCATCGTCTTCATCTTCTTCATCGTCGTCGTCATCATCGTCTTCGTCGTCGTCGTCTTCATCGTCAGCGTCGTCGTCATCGTCGTAATTGTTATCTTCGTTGTCGTCGTTGTCTTCATCCTCGTCGTCTTCATCATCGTAGTCTTCCTCGTCGTCTTCGTCATCGTCGTAATCTTCGTCGTCGTCGTCGTCTTCTTCTTCATCGTTGTCGTCGTCTTCGTCATCGTCTTCGTCGGTGTCGTCGTCTTCGTCGTCGTCGTCGTCTTCATAGTCGTCGTTGTCGTCCTCGTCTTCGTCGTCGTCGTAATCTTCGTCGTCGTCGTAATCTTCGTCGTCGTCGTCGTCGTCTTTGTCGTCGTCAACGTCGTCATTGTTGTCTTCGTCGTCGTCGTCTTCATCCTCCTCGTCTTCGTCATCGTCGTCTTCCTCGTAGTCTTTGTCGTCGACGTCGTCTTCGTCGTCGTCTTCGTTGTCGTCATCGCCTTCATCGTCTATGTCATCATCGTCGTCGTCGTCGTCTTCGTCGTCTTCGCCTTCGTCGTCGTCTTTGTCTTCGTCGTCGTAATCTTTGTCGTCGTCGTCGTCTTCGTCGTCGACGTCGTCTTCGTCGTCGACGTCGTCTTCGTCGTCGTCATAATCTTCGTCGTCGTCATCGTCTTCGTCGTCGTCATTGTCTTCATCATCGTCGTCATCGTTGACTTCGTCATCGTCTTCGTCTACGTCGTCGTCGTCGGTGTCATCTTGTAGTCTTCGTCGTCGTCGTCATCTTCTTTGTCTTCGATGTCGTTATCGTCTTCGTCGTCTTAATCGGCATCGTCGTCGTCTTCTTCGTCTTCGTCTTCGTCTTCATCTTAATTGTTGTCGTCTTCGTCTTCGTCGTCGTCGTCGTCGTCGTCATCGTTGTCGTCATCGTCTTCATAGTCTTCATCGTCGTCGTAGTCGTCATCTTCATCATCGTCGTCGTCTTCATCGTCTTCATCATCGTCGTCGTCGTCGTCTTCGTTATCGTCTTCGTCGTCTTTGTCGGCGTCGTCGTCTTCATTGCCGTCGTCTTCGTCATCGTCGTCTTCGTCTTCGTCATCATCTTTGTCGTCGTCATCGTCGTCTTCGTCGTCTTCATCGACGTCGTCGTCATCGTCGTCGTCTTCGTCATCGTCTTCGTCGTCGTTGTCGTCTTCGTCGTTTTTGTCGTCGCCGTTGTCGTCGTCGTCATTGTCGTCGTCATTGTCTTCATCTTCTTCATTGTTATCGTCGTCGTTGTCTTCGTCATTGTCTTCGTCATCGTCGTCTTCGTCGTCATCGTCGTCTTCTTCGTCTTCGTCGTCGTCTTCGTCTTCGTCGTCGTCTTCGTCTTCATCTTAATTGTTGTCATCTTCGTCATAGTCGTCTTCGTCTTCGTCGTCGTCTTCGTCTTCGTCGTCGTCGTCGTCGTCATCGTTGTCGTCATCGTCTTCATAGTCTTCATCGTCGTCGTAGTCGTCATCTTCATCATCGTCGTTGTCTTCATCGTCTTCATCATCGTCGTCGTCGTCGTCTTCGTTATCGTCTTCGTCGTCTTTGTCGGCGTCGTCGTCTTCATTGCCGTCGTTTTCGTCATCGTCGTGTTCGTCTTCGTCATCATCTTTGTCGTCATCATCGTCGTCTTCGTCGTCTTTATCGATGTCGTCGTCGTCGTCGTCATCTTCGTCATCGTCTTCGTCGTCGTTGTCGTCTTCATCGTCGTCGTCGTTTTCGTCGTCGTCGTCGTCGTCATTGTCGTCATCATCGTCTTCATCTTCTTTATTGTCATCGTCGTCGTCGTCTTCGTCATCGTCTTCGTCATCGTCGTCTTCGTCGTCGTCGTCGTCTTCATTGTCTTCATTGTTGCCTTCGTCGTCGTCGTCGTCTTTATCCTCGTCGTCTTCATCATCGTAGTCTTCCTCGTCGTCTTTGTTGTCGACGTCGTCTTCGTCGTCATCGTAATCTTTGTCGTCTTCGTCGTCGTCTTTGTCATCGTCATCATCGTCGTCGTTGTCGTCGTCTTCGTGATCGTCTTCGTCGTCGTCGTTGTCGTCTTCGTCGGTGTCGTCGTCTTCGTCGTCGTCGTCGTCTTCATAGTTGTCGTTGTCGTCCTCATCTTTGTCGTCGTCGTAATCTTCGTAGTCTTTGTCATCGTCTACGTCGTCATTGTAGTCTTCGTCATCGTCGTCGTCTTCATCCTCCTCGTCTTTGTCATCGTCGTCTTCCTCGTAGTCTTTGTCGTCGACGTCATCTTCGTTGTCGTCATCGCCTTCATCGTCGATGTCGTCATCGTCTTCCTCGTCGTCGTCGTCGTCGTCGTCGTCGTCGTCGTCGTAATCTTTGTCGTCGTCGTCGTCTTCATAGTCGTCGTCGTCATCGTCGTCCTCATCTTCATCGTCGTCGTCTTCGTCGTCATCGTCGTCATCATCTTCGTCATCGTCGTCTTCGTCATCGTCATCGTCTTCGTCGTTGACGTCGTCTTCGTCGTCGTCGGCGTCGTCATCTTCATCGTCTTCATCGTCGTCGTCGTCGTCTTCCTCATCGTTTTCGTCGTCGTCGTCGTCTTCGTCGTTTTCGTCGTCGTCGTCGTCGTCGTCGTCGTCGTCATCGTTGTCATCATCGTCTTCGTCTTCTTCATCGTCGTCGTCGTCATCGTCTTCGTCATCGTCTTTGTCGTCGTCGTTTTCGTTGTCGTCATCATCTTCGTCGTGGTCGACGTCGTCATCGTCGGCGTCGTCTTCGTCGTCGTCGGCGTCGTCTTTCGTCGGCGTCGTCTTCGTCATCGTTGTCGTCTTCGCCTTCGTCGTCGTCGTCTTCGATGTCATTATCGTCTTCGATGTCGTTATCGTCTTCGTCGTCTTCATCGTCATCGTCGTCGTCTTCTTCGTCTTCGTCGTCGTCTTCGTCTTCATCTTCATTATTGTCGTCTTCGTCATCGTCGTCTTCGTCTTCGTCGTCGTCATCATCGTCATCGTTGTCGTCATCGTCTTCATCGTCGTCGTAGTTGTCGTCTTCATCATCGTAGTCGTCGTCGTCTTCGTTATCGTCTTCGTCGGCGTCGTCTTTGTCGGCGTCGTCATCTTCGTCGTCTTCGTCTTTGTCGTCGTCATCGTCTTCATCGTCTTCATCATCGTCGTCGTCGTCGTCTTCGTCATTTGTCTTCTTCGTCGTCGACGTCGTCTTCGTCGTCGACGTCGTCTTCGTCGTCGACGTCGTCTTCGTCGTCGACGTAATCTTCGTCGTCGTCGTCGTCTTCGTCGTCGTCATTGTCTTCATCGTCGTCGTCGTCGTTGTCTTCGTCATCGTCTTCGTCGACGTCGTCGTCGTCGGTGTCATCTTGTAGTCTTCGTCGTCGTCGTCATCTTCTTTGTCTTCGATGTCGTTATCGTCTTCGTCGTCTTCATCGTCATCGTCGTCGTCTTCTTCGTCTTCGTCGTCGTCTTCATCTTCATCTTAATTGTTGTCGTCTTCGTCATAGTCGTCTTCGTCGTCGTCGTCGTCATCGTTGTCGTCATCGTCTTCATAGTCTTCATCGTCGTCGTCGTCGTCATCTTCGTCATCGTCGTCGTCATCGTCTTCATCATCGTTGTTGTCGTCGTCTTCGTTATCGTCTTCGTCGTCATCGGCGTCGTCTTTGTCGGCGTCGTCGTCGTTGTCGTCTTCGTCGTTTTTGTCGTCGTCATCGTCTTCATCGTCTTCATCAACGTCGTCGTCGTTGTCTTCGTCATCGTCTTCTTCGTCGTCGACGTCGTCTTCGTCGTCGACGTCGTCTTCGTCATCGACGTAATCTTCGTTGTCTTCGTCGTCTTTGTCTTCATCATTGTCTTCATCGTCGTCGTCGTCGTTGTCATCGTCTTCGTCGACGTCGTCGTCGTCGGTGTCATCTTGTAGTCTTCGTCGTCGCCGTCATCTTCTTTGTCTTCGATGTCGTTATCGTCTTCATCGTCATCGTCGTCGTCTTCTTCGTCTTCGTCGTCGTCTTCATCTTCATCTTAATTGTTGTCGTCTTCGTCATAGTCGTCTTCGTCTTCGTCGTCGGCGTCGTCATCGTCTTCATAGTGTTACGACTGGGGTTCAAATATATCAGGGCTCTTATTCATTGGACTAGTAATGGCATAAATGCTACAACGGAAAGCGCTAGATCCAACCTCTGATGTATATTCCCAGTGAACAAAGAACACAAATACTCTACAGAGTTCTATATGCAATAATAGGCTATCAAACTCTCAATAAATGTGCGTCTACTCTAGGCTTAATGTTATGTGAAAACAGCCTATTACTACCTATAACCGAAGGTGCTTGGTTATGGTATGCAAAGTAAGGTGGTAAGAGAAGTTACAGCTTACCTTACTTTAACCCGTTGAGCCCCGGCTAGTTATAATATTTTGTTCACCCCAGTCCCAAGCCATTTTCAATTATTTGTTTTGTTTGCTAAAATGGAAGACAAGGATGAGAAATGAAAAAAAAACTAAAAAAAATCACCTCTGACATTTGTTTTTGGGGGGGGGGCCGGGGGGTGGGGGGGGGGGGGGGGTTGGTGGGGGGTCGGGGGGTGGGAGCTTCAAAAAAATTTGTTGAGCCAAAATGGAAGAGAATGGTGAGAAATGAACACAAATAAAAAAAACTCATTTCGGTCATTTGGGGGGCGGGGGGGGGGGGGTTTCAATAGTTCGTCTCCCCTGCATGACCACCCGCCCGGGAGCACTAGGGTAAAAACTGAGTATGGCATGGTACGGCATACATCCTAAGGAGTATCTCACATAAATCTCAAGCCTCTAGCTCCCATACGACCAGAGTAATGAAGGTTCAAAGTGGCGGTAAACTAGGGGTGTAAACTATCCCCACTAAGCCCACCACCACCAGCCGTGCGGCTGTCTCGGCCCGCTCACACCTACTGGCCCGGCTCCCCCACACACTACGGTACCTGCCCATCCTATTCTCCCGCCATTTCCTACCTTACGAGCCACGTAAGTGTTTTTTATATGTCGGACGCACGTGATGCGTCGCTGGGAGTTGGTGATCAAAGACTGCCGACGCAACACGTGTGACGCTGGGTCTCAACGGGTTAATCAATAAATGTCAGGCACTCCTGCATGAAAGAAAGTGCACTAAAGTCCTTCAACACTAACAAGGAATCTTCTTTAAATGTTAGATCCTATAAAGATGCTCGTATCGGAAATGGAACCCAAAAAGGCAGGCAGCGGAACAATGCTCGTGCAGGCTATGCACACAAAAAGGCAGAATATATAATGCCGTCGGAGCCAAGAATATCCTAAACACTACAACAATAATAATAATCGCCATGACAATGCAGTATTCCTATCAACAAAAAGAGCCTAAGTCGTTTGTATCTCCATACATCAAACTAGGCTGCGAAATGCTTGTGTAATCATAAATGGGTATGCATAAAAAGAGTACTTGGTTTAATATACTTAATGTCTACTGTGACTGACAAAGTCAAGCTAGAGTCAATGATACGAAATACTGGTGCGCATGGCATGCCGCATAGCCTAGTGCAAATCTCAAGTCTGTTCGTCAAATATTACGTTATAATGAAGGGTAGCTCTCTTGAGAAACCTTAATACCGAAGTATTAAGCGTTCTCCTGGCGTACCTCAAAGACAAACAACGAGCTTAGAACAGTGCAGAATGGTATAGGCAAAAAGCCCTCATTCGTGCATGCTCTACTCTCAATGGCACACAGACTAGAATTTACTCAATCAACTCCAGTTCTCAGGTATGTCGTGCAGCTTTTACCTAAAGCCAGCACTCATAGGAAACAATACCTTATAATATCCGACCCCTAGTCTAGCATTATCTAATCCAGCAGAACACTAATAATTAAAGGAAGCGGTACTATGAAAGCCAACCAATGCTTCGTGATCCACTTATCTTAACAACTAACATACATAGGTTATATCAGACCTTAACGCACAATACAACTGGCCAGCATGAAGCTGATTTTGCAGAGTTAACCAGAGGGGGTATAATATTAATGAAGGGTGGTGAAAGATATGGAAAATGAGAGAGATAGGCAGAGGAAAAGATTCTCAGGTCAGAGCAGGGGACAGGTAGCAAGGGAAAAAGATGGGTGCGTTCTAGAAACCAGATCTGAGGGAGAGAGTGGCGAGGAACTGTATATATACTCGCACTAGCTCAAGGCGCGTGGGAAAAAAGCGGTTACAAGTCCTCTAGCCACTAGCAAGGGAGCTCAGCATGGTAAGGACCTCTCTCAACCAACCACCACGAGGCAGCCAGCCGTGACGTCATCGAGCGGAACAAAAACTGCGCGCTCCCTCTCACTCTGTTCTACTCTCTCTCTCTCTCCCAGATCCCATCATTACTAGTTAATGATAAAACATATACTTTACAATTAAATATATAAAGCCTTGACATGGGTGAAAACAAAGAGCCTTTCTGGACTGCCCATGACACAAGCTTTCATATGAAATAAAGCACACTCTAATACATAAACTGTAGCCCCATCCACTGCCCTGGCGATCCTAGCGAGTCACTGTAGGACAAGCCATGCGGTTCTAACGGAGTGGTTAACGTCACAATAGTCTTCATCGTCGTCGTAGTCGTCATCTTCATCATCGTCGTTGTCTTCGTCGTCTTCATCATCGTTGTTTTCGTCGTCTTCGTTATCGTCTTCGTCGGCGGCGTCCTTGTCGGCGTCATCGTTTTCGTCATCGTCGTCGTCTTCATTGCCGTCATCTTCGTCATCGTCGTCTTTGTCTTCGTCATCATCTTTGTCGTCGTCATCGTCGTCTTCGTTGTCGTCATCGTTGTTACGACTGAGGTTTAAATATATCAGGGCTCTTATTCATTGGACTAGTAATGGCATAAATGCTACAACGGAAAGCGCTAGATCCAACCTCTGATATATATTCCCAGTGAACAAAGAACACAAATACTCTACAGAGTTCTATATGCAATAATAGGCTATCAAACTCTCAATAAATGTGCGTCTACTCTAGGCTTAATGTTATGTGAAAACATCCTATTACTACCTATAACCGAAGGTGCTTGGTTATGGTATGCAAAGTAAGGTGGTAAGAGAAGTTACAGCTTACGTTACTTTATTCAATAAATGTCAGGCACTCCTGCATGAAAGAAAGTGCACTAAAGTCCTTCAACACTAACAAGGAATCTTCTTTAAATATTAGATGCTATAAAGATGCTTGTATCGGAAATGGAACCCAAAAAGACAGGCAGCGGAACAATGCTCGTGCAGGCTATGCACACAAAAAGGCAGAATATATAATGCCGTCGGAGCCAAGAATATCCTAAACACTACAACAATAATAATCGCCACGACAATGCAGTATTCCTATCAACAAAAAGAGCCTAAGTCGTTTGTGTCTCCATACATCAAACTAGGCTGCGAAATGCTTGTGTAATCATAAATGGGTATGCATAAAAAGAGTAATTAGGTTAATATACTTAATGTCTACTGTGACTGATAAAGTCTAGCTAGAGTCAATGATACGAGATACTGGTGCGCATGGCATGCCACATAGCCTAGTGCAAATCTCAAGTCTGTGCATCAAATATTACGTTATAGGGAAGGGTAGCTCTCTTGAGAAACCTTAATAACGAAGTATCAAGCGTTCTCCTGGCGTACCTCAAAGACAAACAACGAGCTTAGAACAGTGCAGAATGGTATAGGCAAAAAGCCCTCATTCGTGCATGCTCTATTCTCAATGGCACACAGACTAGAATTTACCCAATCAACTCCAGTTCTCTGGTATGTCGTGCAGCTTTTAACTAAAGCCAGCACTCATCGGAAACAATACCTTATAATATCAGACCCCTAGTCTAGCATTATCTAATCCAGCAAAACACTAATACTTATAGGAAGCAGTACTGAACAATATGGATGCTAACCAATACTTCGTGATCAACTTATCTTAACAACTAAACATACATAGGTTATATGAGACCTTAACGCACAATACAACTGGCCAGCATGAAGCTGATTTTGCAGAGTTAACCAGAGTGGATATAGTGTTAATAAAAGGTGGTGAAAGATATGAAAAAAGAGAGAGGTAGGCAAAGGAAAAGATTCTCAGGTGCAGACGGGGGACAGGTAGCATGGGATAAGATAGATGTGTTCTAGAAACCAGATCTGAGGGAGAGAGTGGCGAGGAACCAGTATATATACCGGGACTAGTTTTCACCGCGCAAAGTACAGCGGTAACAAGTCCTCTAGCCACTAGCAAAGAAGCTAGCAACATGGTAAGGACCTCCCTCAACCAACCTCCACGAGGCAGCCAGCCGTGACGTCATCGAGCGGGACAAAAGCACTGCGTGCTCCCTCTCACTCTGTTCTACTCTCTCTCTCTCTCCCAGATCCCATCATTACTAGTTAATGATAAAACATATACTTTACAATTAAATATATAAAGCCTTGACATGGGTGAAAACAAAGAGCCTTTCTGGACTGCCCATGACACGAGCTTTCATATGAAATAAAGCACACCCTAATACATAAACTGTAGCCACATCCACTGCCCTGGCGATCCTAGCGAGTCACTGTAGGACAAGCCATGCGGTTCTAACGGAGTGGTTAACGTCACATCGTCTTCATCGACGTCGTCGTCGTCGTCTTCGTCGTCGTCGTCGTCTTCGTCATCATCTTCGTCGTCGTTGTCGTCTTCGTCGTCGTCGTCGTTTTCGTCGTCGTCGTCGTCATTGTCGCCATCATCGTCTTCATCTTCTTCATTGTCATCGTCGTCGTCGTCTTCGTCATCGTCTTCGTTATCGTTGTCTTTGTCGTCGTCGTCTTCATTGTCGTCATTGTTGTCTTCGTCGTCGTCTTCGTCTTTATCCTCGTCGTCTTCATCATCGTAGTCTTCCTCGTCGTCTTCGTTGTCGACGTCATCTTCGTCGTCATCGTAATTTTCGTCGTCGTCGCCGTCTTCGTCGTCGTCGTCGTCGTCGTCTTCGGCGTCGTCGTTGTCGTCTTCGTCGGTGTCGTCGTCTTCGTCATCGTCGTCGTCTTCATAGTCGTCGTTGTCGTCCTCGTCTTCGTCGTCGTCGTAATCTTCGTCGTCGTCGTCGTCGTCTTTGTCGTCGTCAATGTCGTCATTGTTGGCTTCGTCGTCGTCGTCGTCTTCATCCTCCACGTCTTTGTCATCGTCGTCTTCATCCTCCACGTCTTCGTCATCGTCGTCTTCCTTGTAGTCTTTGTCGTCGACGTCGTCTTCGTTGTCGACATCGCCTTCATCGTCGATGTTGTGATGTCTACCAGCGTTTGCAGAATCGCCTCTCGTTGTCCACTAGCCAGGGCAGTGAAATGGGCTACAGTTATCCAAGAAGGTTGTTCTTTATTTCGTAGTACTCGCATTGTCACAGACAGTCCAGTGGTGGTCTTTATTTTCGTCTGTGACAACGGGAAGTATTTTATATCATTAATAGAATACAAGATGCATTGTGTAAGAGTTAAGGAGAGAGAGAGATATAGGCAGTGAGGTGGTAATATGTGCATGCGTATGTATGTTCTGCCTCGCTCGGAGGAGTTTTCCCGCTCGCGCGGGCTTTCCCTCGCCTTTGATTGGCTGGTGGCTCCGGGCCCGTCCTAGGGGCCTGCTGCCTTCTAACGTCTCGGGCCGTGATTGGCCGACCATCGCGCCCTTGCGAGCTCCTGTGTAACTAACCTCCTGCGTGAGGGTCCCGAGGAGCTGCCCTCCTCAGGACAGGCTAGGTGTGCATGCTTCTAACATCCCTTTGCATACTCTCTCCCAATCACCCCCTTTACCACTGTCTCTCTCTCTGACCTTCTTCTTTTCCATTGCTCCTCACCTTTATTCAATTACTTATCCCCTTGGGTTCTGCATACCGTTTCCATAGCCGGCCCATTGTATTGCATGCCCCGTCCTCTGAGATATTTACATGTACTTAGAATAGGTTTGAAGGTTCTTAATTAGTAGAGGTTAAGAACTCGGTGTGTGTCTCCATTATTGATTTAGTGTTCTGCTCTTTTATTTAATGCTAGACTGGGATAAGGTTACTGTAGTCGTTGTCTCCGATATGTGTATGGTTTGTTTATACATACACGACTTCGACCGGTCCTGTGGTAGCCTAGGTTGTCTTTTCGGCTGCGTCTTTTTGCGAGTGCAGCATTGTGTTGACTGAGGGCTTTGGCCTGTTCCAGTTCCACACTTTGCTGCCTCTTTGCTTGTCTTTTGAGGGTCGCCAGGATAGAACCAGATACTTGTGATCTGGATCTATCAAGAGAGCACCCCAGTCAATTAACGTAACTTAAAGGATGCAGTCTTAAGGACATCGCTAGGCTACGAGCCTGTCTTGCTCAACCCCAGTTCCTTACCTAGAGTATCCCAGCTAGACATTATTAATTGAGTAGACACTTATTAGTATTTAATATAAGCTCTTTGATATGTACGCATTATTATTCACAGCATTTATTAGTCTAGGTTGTTGCTGAGCCGCACAACCATAGCAGACTGTTTCGTTGATGAGGAAGTACTTCTTTTAGTGTCGAGCATTACTACCGTTGCGCATTTATAGTATTGTCGTGTCAGTTAACATTATATGTCCTATCTTTTAGTGTATTCAGTCTACACGTGTGGTGTCCTGCCGCCTGCCTTTATGTAATTTAAGATACGAGCATCTTATGAGCATCAGACTTTCTTCAGAAGTTTCCAGGTCTATGCTGTAGGACTCTACTTCACTTTCTTTCCGATAGGAGTGAAGAGTTTATTTTTGTTTAGAGTAACTGTATTGAAGCATCTTTTTATTGTATTAACCCTTTATTAGCGGTGCGCAACTTATGTCGTGTGAAAGAAATTTGAATAAGTTGCGGTTCACAACTTACGTCATGTGCCATTTTCAGCACGTAATGTTGCTGAGAGAGAGAGATAAGTGATGGCAGGAGAGTAGCAAGCGTATGACTGCTCCAGACCACCGCGGCGGACCTAGTGACATGAATCCCACCCTCCCCCACCCTCACTCACTCGCTACACAGGGAATTATGTAGGGAAACTACCTAATTACATGGTTTTTGCACTCGTGTTGCGCGATCATTGCAAGAAAACTAGCGGTCGTACAAGGATGGTTGGGGTGTCATTGGAAAGCTCTGTTTATGCCCTTTCAGGGATAGATACTTGTTTTACGCTCTGGGTCTTATTTAGGCATGAAAATGATCACGTAAACAACCCTATTTAGGGTAAAAACACCCCGCTGGGCGGTACATATAAGTTACCGCCTAGGCCGCTCGTTAGGTGTTAAATCTTGCAGTGATTTAATTGATCTTTCCATAGCTTCCCTTTTATGCATTTTAACGTAACTTGCATCTTGTTTGTTATCAGGCTACACCAGTGTGGGTTAGCCTGAAATAGAGTACATTTATGCCCAGTTAAGGATACTCTGGAGGGTATAGGTGTTTTTGTTCGCCGACATATAAGTTCGAGGGTTTGGATCTAGCGTACCGTTGTTGCATAGTGCCCTATTACTAGTCCAATCATTAAGTGCCCTTGTTTTATTCGTAGCCCCGGTCGTAACAAATGGCGATCTAAGAAAGAATTGCAGGATTGTTGGACATTTGTTTTTTGAGGAATATTTTGGACATGTGGATTTTTTTTTTGGCAACGTAGTATAGCACTTGAGTTGTCTTCGAGCATTTTTTTGGGTGAATAGTGCTACATGAGAGTTTAGGTACTCCTTTTTTTTTATAAACGTTGAGATTTTTCGGTGGACACTATGTCGAACGACGGATCAATGCACAGTGAGGACACAGTACGGGAAGCAGACTCTGAGGTGCAGCAGCGGGGTTTGTTAGAAGGCATTAGAGTAATAACTAGTGAGGAGGATGTAAGGGAGTTTCTGGAGATGCCTATTACTGTTGACCGGGTGTCGGAGATTGATCGGTATGGTCTCCAGTGTTTGGCCACGGTCATGGGGCATGTGGGCACTAGCAGCATGACGAGAGGTGACCTGGTGGCCTGTGTGCTCGGCGGGGTGCGTGGGGCTTCGGGTGGAGCGGGAGCTGGGGCACCTTCGGCCCAGCCCCCATCCCACTCGACTCCTACCATGGCGCCCCCTCGGGCTCCGGAGCCGGGTACGTTCCCGCAGGCCGATAGTCACTGACAGCGTGGTTTGTCACTGGGTGGGTCTCCAATTGTTGCATCTCCTCCTCCTCAAGGTTTAACTGCAGATATGATCTTCCAGCTTGAGATGGCTAAACTTAACCAGCAGGCTGAGCAACGAAGGCATGAGGCTGAGCTTGAGCAACGAAAGCAGCAGCGGGAATCTGAGCTTGAGTTGGCTAAGATTCAGCAGCAGCAGCGGGAGGCTGAGCTCAGGATTCAGGCTGAGGAGAGAAAGACCATGTACTGTGCAGACATAGAGCTTGAGAAGTCTCGGGTGGAGTCGACAGGGCAGCGTCTCAGTTCTGGGAATCGAGGTCTTGATCAGTCTTTATCGCACCTTCTTAAGTTAGTCCCTGCATTTGACGAGTCGGGTGTCACCAAATTTTTCCTGCGTTTTGAGAAGAAGTGCCGGGAGCACCAATGGCCCGAGGTTAAGTTGGCAGCCCTTGTTTCCTCTAGATTGGGCGGCAAAGGACTCAAGGCATATGATGCGTTGCCCTTGGAGTCTTGCATCGATTATGAGGTATTGAAGGAAGCTGTTCTGCGGGCGTACGAGTTACAACCAGAGACATATAGGTTGAAGTTCCGGGGTGTTACGAAGGGTCGTGAGTGCACTTTCCTAGAACATGCCCGGGAACTGTCTGATGCTTTGAGAAATTGGCTGAGGTCAGAGAAGGTGACGACGTTCGAGGAGCTTGAGCAGTTAGTCCTTCTAGAGCAATTTTTCAAGTGCACATGCGGCGACCTGACTTTGAACCTCAAAAAGAAACAGCCTAAAACTCTACAAAAGGCAGCCGAGTTGGCTGACCTGAGAATGTCACTGATTCGTGGGTGCGGGTCTGCACAACGGACCGATGCAGTTAACAAGGGGCGCAACACTCCACCCCCCCCCCACCCCCCAAGTCAGTGATGCACAATTTAATAACGAGAGTAAGAGCAATGATACCAATTTTGATCACAAACCTAAAACCGTCACGTTTAAGAAAGGTCAGGGCCCTTCCCCACCTCAGGGGAAGTCCAAGGGTGTAGTAGAGTGTTTTAACCCTTATTTAGCGGCGAGCAACATAAGTCGAGTTAAATAAAGCTGGACTATGTGGCGGCGCTCGACATAACTCGAGTGGCAATTTCAGCACGTAATGTGGCTGAGAGAGAGAGACAAGTGGTGGCAGGAGACTAGCGAGCGTATGACTGCTCCAGACCACCGCGGCGAACCTACTGACACAAATCTCAGCTCCCTCCTCCCTCTCTCACTCGCTACATACTCAATTATGTACTGAAAGTACCGAATTACCTGCTTTTTGCACTCGCGTTGCACGGTTATTGCAAGAAAACTATCCATCATACAAGGATCGTTATGGTGTCATTCGAAAGCTCTGTTTATGCCCTTTCAGGGATAGGTACTTGTTTTACGTTCTGGGTCTTATTTAGGCATGAAAATGATCACGTAAACAGCCCTATTTTGGCTAAAAACACCCCGCTGTGCGGTACACATAAATAAACCGCATAGGCCGCTCGTAAGGTGTTAAGTGTCATAACAAGGGGCATTTCGCACGTTTCTGCCCTAGTAACCAACCTACTGCAGTTGTGTCTTTGGCTAGCAGCATTGGGATGTCTCTGAGGTCTTCTGTATTTACCCGGGGTGATATGTCAGATGCGGGGGCACAGCCAGTGAAGGAGTGTCCGGAAGGCTCGAAATCTGTCCGCGATGCTTTTTGCGACCATAGAGGGCGTGGCTGCGTGAGTTGGGCTGGTTGCAAGTATGGGTTGGAGTTGTTGCGTGATACAGGTGCATCCCAGATTCTCATGGAAAACTTTACAGGCCAACCTATAAACACGGCACGGGTGGTTGTGGCATTAATGCTACACGGTCATACCCGTTGGTTCGAGTAGAGCTGGATGTTGAAGGTGTGACACGAGAGTTGGATGTTGGAATCGTGGAGAAACTGCCAGTAGAGGGCGTCGACCTTCTTCTCGGCAACGACTTTGCGGTGCCTACTTCTGAGGTTCCACCCTTAGTCGGTGCCGAGAGGGTGGCCGACGTGAGTAGGGAGGGGCAGGAGTTGGTCGAGAGGTGTCAATCACAGCAGAGGGCGTGTGTTGTCACCCGATATAATAATAATAATAATAATAATAAACGGTTTATTAAAGAATGGCAGCCTCATGAGCTGAAAATACACATTTTACAATTTAGTGGATGAACATGAGATGTACAGATATGAGGATGGTAAGCTCAGTTTACAAACAAAATAAATAAATACAATAATGATGCAGGTGCAGAATACAAATTATCATAAAATAACCATGAGAGTATGTGATATACAGTACATATACACATTTATTTACTTACTCATATACAGAACATACGTATATACACGTACGTGCGCCCATACATATACATACATATATAGGAACATAAGAACATGCAGTAAGTGTGCACATGTCCACTTACTGCATGTTCTTAGTGTGTGTGTGTGTGTGTGTAATAATAATAATAATAATAATAATAATAATAAACGGTTTATTAAAGAATGGCAGCCTCATGAGCTGAAAATACACATTTTACAATTTAGTGGATGAACATGAGATGTACAGATATGAGGATGGTAAGCTTAGTTTACAAACAAAATAAATAAATACAATAATGATGCATGTGCAGAATACAAATTATCATAAAATAACCATGAGAGTAAGTGATATACAGTACATTTACACATTTATTAACTTACTCATATACAGAACATACGTATATACACGTACGTGCGCACATACATATACATACATATATAGGAACATAAGAACATGCAGTAAGTGTGCACATGTCCGTATACACAAACGCTCACGTATGCACACAGACATACATACATACAGAAACTGTTTTGGTAAGTGAGGTAAAGAGGGTGCGGGTACTACAATGGGAGGTTAATCCTCGGTAGTGCAGGTGTGTGTGTGTGTGTGTGTGTGTGTGTGTGTGTGTGTGTGTGTGTGTGTGTGAGTGTGTGTGTGTGTGTGTGTGTGTGTGTGTGTGTGTGTGTGTGTGTGTGTGTGTGTGTGTGTGTGTGTGTGTGTGTGTGTGTGTGTGTGTGTGTGTGTGTGTGTGTGTGTGTGTGTGTGTGTGTGTGTGTGTGTGTGCATCTAAGGTGTCACAGCCTTTTCCTCAGTCTCTGGACCAGCAGAGGAACGGTCGGAAGGAAAAATCTAAAGTTGTGAGTTTTGTGAGTTTTGCTCCAGCGGCTCTTCTTATCGACTTAGTACTTGACCCAAAGGTGAGCTCCGGAGTGGCCCCAGAACCTGTCACCCCTAGTGACATGGTTAGGCGTGATGGCACTCCGCGACAGAGTAGTTCCCAGGTGGAGAAGAGTTGTGGGAACGGGGCTATTGAACACGAGGACGGGGAAACATGTCCTGTTAAGGGAGTTTGTGAGGCAACCACCTGAGCAGCCTACTGTCTCTGCGTTGGTCTGCAGCAGCCAAGGTGGAGAAGGAGAGGGGGTAGTGGGGCTCAGGTGGAGGAGAGTTGGGATTGTCATGTCTCGGCGGAGCAGTGGGCGGGGGACACGAGTCTGGTGGCTATGGAAGTGCTAGAGCACCTGCCTGAGGAGCAGTGTGCACCGCTCCAGCACCAGCTCTGTTCATACCCCACTGGTAGTGCCAAGCACCCAAGCCTCACAACTCATGCGGTGCACGATGTTCCGCTGGCAGATCACTTGAGTGTTAATAGACCGTTAGCCTCGTTGTTTCGGTGGTTCAAGGTGGGCGACGAGGCTTTGGCATGGTTGTCAGGTCAGGGTCGACCCATAGCTGCCAAGGGTGGTGGTCAGAAGGAGGACATTGAGCAGATTGGTGAGGTTGGCTGTGGAGTAGATGTGCCCGGTCGTCGCATAGCCTCCCAATGCTGCTCTAGTCGAATGCAACAGCCCTACCATAGACTGACTGTATCTGGCCATGTCGCTGAAAGCGGTGATGCTGCGCAGGCAGATGTAGTCGCAAGGAATGTGGGGGTGCGCATGTACGGTATCGGCGGGGAAGCCTTAGCAATTATGAACTGTGGGAGTGACTGCACAGATGGTACTGATTGTCCCTCTCATGACCTGGCAGTTCTAGGGACGAAGGTGGAGAAGGAGGGAGACTATAGTTTAGAAGCTGCGGTCTCGGCTGGGTTGTGGAAGGGCACTAGGCATGTTGTTCATGAGGAGTTGTTTACTAAGCTGTGGCAGTACATCCGCATGTTTGTTGCTTCTCCAGGCCTGATGTACGGGGTAGAATCCGACATGGAGGCTGGAGACAGTGCAAGGCCCAAGTTAGTTCCCTACCGTATAAATCCTGCTCAACAGCCTGTCGTGAACACAGAGCTAGACGACATGTGGAAAAAGGGTCTGAGGGATAAAGGATATCGTGAGTGGTCGTTGCCAGTGAGTTTGCAACCTGAGTTGAGTGGCAAGATCCGTGTGTATGGTGATTCCAAGAGTGTGGAAGCATTATCCATGACAGACGCCTATCCATTACCCAGAGTTGACAACACCATAGACCGCTTCGGGGCTGCCTCGCTCATCACGAAGGTAGAAATAGTGAAAGGTTATTGGCAGGCCCCGTTGCCGGAAAGAGCGAAGAGAAGTGCCAGTCATGTGATGAACTGGGCAGTTTATCTGTGTAAGGTGTTGTTTTGTTGCCGGAACACAAGTTGGATTTGTGGCATGTTAATGGCACTGATAATGTTTTGGCTGGTTGTTTGTCACGGGAGTGTTTGTTTGCAGGAGAACCCTCGCGGTTCAGTCAGTGTGTGTTGAGAGTGGAGAAAAATCAGGCTTGCCCCTGTAGAGCAGCCGTCAAAAACAACATTAAAATTAAATAAAACAAATCACATAAAAACTCTTTCTTTTTTATAGTTAATTGTAAGTTGCCAATCTTATAGCTAAAGTCCTAAGTTGAACCTGTCTTTCACTTAGTAGGCTGGGCTCTGTTATGCTCGCTCAGGGAGCATAGCAGGCTAAAATTATACTATTATGTTTGGGAGGGGTTATAAGATTTTCTGTATGCTAATATGTTGTTTTTATTTAAGATTGAACTTTGCATTTCATTTCTGGTGGAGTGGCTAGGTGTGGCGGGTCTTGTCGGCACTCTGCCTTGTCAGATATGGTGCTCGCCTAATGTTGAGCGTCCCATATCTTGGGCGGGGTGTGACGTCTACCAGCGTTGGCAGAATCGCCTCTCGTTAGTCACTAGCGCTCGCCAGGGCAGTGATAATGGGCTACAGTTATCCGAGAATGTTGTTCTTTATTTCCTAGTACTCGCATTGTCACAGACAGTCCAGTGGTGGTCTTTATTTTCGTCTGTGACAACGGGAAGTATTTTATATCATTAATAGAATATAAGATGCATTGTGTAAGAGTTAAGGAGAGAGAGAGATATAGGCAGCGAGGTGGTAATATGTGCGTGCGTATGTATGTTCTGCCTCGCTCGGAGGAGTTTTCCCGCTCGAACGGGCTTTCCCTCGCCTTTGATTGGCTGGTGGCTCCGGGCCCATCCTAGGGGCCTGCTGCCTTGTAACGTCTGGGCCCGTGATTGGCCGACCATCGCGCCCTTGCGAGCTCCTGTGTAACTAACCTCCTCCGTGAGGGTCCCGAGGAGCTGTCCTCCTCAGGGCAGGCTAGGTGTGCATGCTTCTAACATCCCTTTGCATACTCTCTCCCGATCACCCCCTTTACCACTGTCTCTCTCTCTGATCTTCTTCTTTTCCATTGCTCCTCACCTTTATTCAATTACTTATCCCCTTGGGTTCTGCATACGGTTTCCATTGCCGGCCCATTGTATTGCATGCGCCGTCCTCTGAGATATTTACATGTACTTAGAATAGGTTTGAGGATTCTTAGTTAGTAGAGGTTAAGAACTCGGTGTGTGTCTCCATTATTGATTTAGTGTTCTGCTCTTTTATTTAATGCTAGACTGGGATAAGGTTACTGTAGTCGTTGTCTCCGATGTGTGTATGTTTGTTTATACCTACACGACTTCGACCGGTCCTGTGGTAGCCTAGGTTGTCTTTTCGGCTGCGTCTTTTTGCGAGTGCAGCATTGTGTTGACTGAGGGCTTTGGCCTGTTCCAGTTCCACACTTTGCTGCCTCTTTGCTTGTCTTTTGAGGGTCGCCAGGATAGAACCAGATACTTGTGATCTGGATCTATCAAGAGAGCACCCCAGTCAATTAACGTAACTTAAAGGATGCAGTCTTAAGGACATCGCTAGGCTACGAGCCTGTCTTGCTCAACCCCAGTTCCTTACCTAGAGTATCCCAGCTAGACATTATTAATTGAGTAGACACTTATTAGTATTTGATATAAGCTCTTTAGTTTGGGGGAGCCCAGTGAGATTAAAACAATCTATTATTTAGTATATTTGCTTGAAACATTGGCTATGGTTTTCTAGTATAGATGTTGGATTCACTGTTGTGGCAGTATTTTTCATTGAGAAGGATTACTATTGGAAAAATATTTGTTTTTAGAGAGTGCCATGGAAAACTGACAGAAAATTTTCAGAGTATATAGAAAATATTTTTTGTTCGTGGTCTTCGAGGAGAACGGCCATATGGAGAAGGAAAATATTAGTATATTCTGTTATGAGTTTATGATGAAATAAAATGCTAGGAGTTAATTTATTAATATCTATACGGTCTATGGTATTTAATATGACTTCTGTGTAATTTTATGGGGACATACATTTTCTTGGTGAATTAAGTTTGTACATGTATGATTTATTAATATCTGTATGTTGTAAGGTATTATATATAACTCGACATGATTTTATTTTAAGAGAACATTTCTTGGAGGGGTTCGAGTGTGAATCCTTAGGATTTTCTTGGGGTTTATGGAATTTATTTTAGAATTTATTTTGCACTAACTTGTAATAATGTATTTGCAACGTGGAGTGTGTGAATTTATTCTGTATTTTCTATAGGTTTGGCCATAGGATATTGCCCATCACAATACCGGTTATGGCTAGCTACCGTCAGAAAACATCTATTACAATTTTATTTGAATTCTATGTGAATTTATTTGCGCAATGATTTTTATCAGAATAGGAAGGTACTCATATTACATACCACAGGATGTGGATGGCTGTGTTACATATTGATGTGTCTATTTCCTTGAGTTTACATTGAAATTTTATTTTTTATTTTATTTTATTTTTTTTTGGGGGGGGGGGTTGTGTTTTTTTGTTTATATATAAACTAGATAGTATTATGACATATCACAGGTTTGTGGAGTTGTGTTTATTGCTATTTGGTGGGTTTTCCTATGGGTAGGAATATTATTTTACTTTACTACCATTGTATATGTGTGATTTTTCCCAAGAATATTTTTGTTTTGCACCTGTATATTTTAAATGTTCTTCTTATTTTAAATCAATATATTTCTTTACTTTGTTACTTGATCTACAACAGACACCATAATTATAATGTGTCTTTGTTTTTGTTCTTTTTGGGTTTCTTATTGAAATTTGTTTGAAAATAATACCTATAGTATTTTACTTTATACAATTTTTGTTTTTGTTCATTGTCTTTGCATTTGTATTTGCTTTGTTCAATTTGTAATCCGTTCTTTATAATTTTGCTATAACCTTTTATTTTATTAACAAAATACTTTGAAAATTTCCATTCCACTTTCAATTTTTATCTTCAACTTAAAATTTATTTACTTACAGTAGGTGAATATTCATCTTTTATTTTCATTGTAGCTTCATGTACTTCCGCCTGCTTCGCTATTAGGCCTACCTTTGTATTCTGTAGTCACCCAGACATTGTTCATTTGCCAATAATGAATCGTGTTGCAGGGGGCTACGAGGGGACCATAGGAGAGCCGAGAGGTAATGTGCGAGGGATGGAGTTAGTTAGATTCATACCTTACTCATTTTATCTGTAATTTGCCTAACTCTCATTATCATTTTAAGTGCTACCTTGCTGTGGGAAGCAAGAATTTTACTGGGGGCGTATTACATCTCAAGATTATACTATTTATAATGGATTCATTATATCCAACTATTATATCATTTTAAGACGTTTTATTTACTGTGTCTGTATTTGTGTGAAGAACTGTACATTTCAGAGGTCAACAGCATCATCCATTGTATCTCCTTGTCAGATTTGTCATGATTCAGATTCTGTACACTGGCTAACATTCCGCTAATTCATACATTCTCAACCACCATCTGGTAACTCAACACGGGTAGCCATCTTGTATCCAGAAGGTGTGGCCCAGGGTGGTGATAGGTGAGAAGGTACTGAGAGGAAGCAGATTGATTATAACCACAGGCCAGACAAGTTGCCTTTTAGAGTTCCCTCTCAATATAGGAAGGCTATCTCACTTACTTAAGTTTTAGTATTCTGTATATTATTTCAGTTTGTGCTTAACCCGCTGGATCCTAGCGTCGCACGTGTTGCGTCGACAATGTTCGATCACCAGAACCCAGCGACGCAACGTTTGCGTCCTGGCCGGTCCGGTCCTAATTTCTCCGGTCCTATGGCACCTAGAGGGCTCAGACTTGTATGGGAACTGTGTAAGTATCCCACGCACCCATGCCAATGGTTGAAAACTCTCAAAGTCCAACCGCGTGCGCGTGAGCGTGCAAAAACATTTTTTTTGGGGGAAATTGCCTTCAATTTTTTACTCTTGTAAAATCCGTTTTCGGGGGCTCTGTAGGACCATTTTTTGCACTCTATGACCAATTTTGTTTTCCTTCATTCCTAACCCATTCGCTATTGTTTCTGGAATAAAAAAAAAAAAAAAAATGCTGGGCCCTGGTGGTACATTTATTAATAACTAGCTGGGGCTCAGCGGGTTAAATATATATCAAAGTGGTTTTGGACCTGATATCTTTATTTTCCCTCTTTACCTATATAATTATAATCTATGTATAAGGTATAAGTGGGATGGTGGCAGCATTACTATTATTATATATCTACCAATTATCTATCATCATCGAGGAAAGCTGAGATCAACCTATCTTCAATCAACCTACATTAACCTACTGCTCATAGGGGACACCTTAAGTCTACCTACATCGAGTAAGAGGTTAAACCTTATAGTAAATAATTATACAGGTCGTATCTCAAAACGTCCTAATACTCCTACCTGGAGCTAACCCTATGAATACATTTGACTACCCATAAAAGTCATACGTAACATATGTAAGCATTATTATTCACAGCATTTATGAGTCTAGGTTGTTGCTGAGCCGCACAACCATAGCAGACTGTTTCGTTGATGAGGAAGTACTTCTTTTAGTGTCGAGCATTACTACCGTTACGCATTTATAGTATTCTCGTGTCAGTTAACATTATATGTCCTATCTTTTAGTGTATTCAGTCTACACGTGTGGTGTAGAGGCCTCCTGCCTTTATATAATTTAAGATACGAGCATCTTATGAGCATCACACTTTCTTCAGAAGTTTCCAGGTCTATGCTGTAGGACTATACTTCACTTTCTTTCAGATAGGAGTGAAGAGTTTATTGTTGTTTAGAGTAACTGTATTGAAGCATCTTTTTATTGCATTAAATCTTGCAGTGATTTAATTGATCTTTCCATAGCTTCCCTTTTATGCATTTTAACATAACTTGCATCTTGTTTGTTATCAGGCTACACCAGTGTGGGTTAGCCTGAAGTAGAGTACATTTATGCCCAGTTAAGGATTCCCCGTTATCGCAGATTAACTCTGGAGGGTATAGGTGTTTTTGTTCGCCGGCATATAAGTTCGAGGGTTTGGATCTAGCGTACCGTTGTTGCATAGTGCCCTATTACTAGTCCAATCATTAAGTGCCCTTGTTTTATTCGTAGCCCCGGTCGTAACAATGTCGTCATCGTCTTCGTCGTCGTCTTCGCCTTTGTCGTCGACTTCGTCTTCGTCGTCGTAATCTTTGTCGTCGTTGTCGTCTTCGTCGTCGATGTCGTCTTCGTCATCAACGTCGTCTTCGTCGTCGTCGTAATCTTCGTCGTCGTCGTCGTCGTCGTCGTCGTCGTCGTTGTCTTCATCGTCGTCGTCGTCGTTGTCTTCGTCATCGTCTTCGTCGACGTCGTCGGTGTCATCTTGTAGTCTTCGTCGTCGTCGTCATCTTCTTTGTCTTCGATGTCGTTATCGTCTTCGTCGTCTTCATCGTCATCGTCGTCGTCTTCTTCGTCTTCGTCGTCGTCTTCGTCCTCATCTTAATTGTTGTCGTCTTCGTCATAGTCGTCTTCGTCTTCGTTGTCGTCGTCGTCGTCATCGTTGTCGTCATCGTCTTCATAGTGTTACGACTGGGGTTCAAATATATCAGGGCTCTTATTCATTGGACTAGTAATGGCATAAATGTTACAACGGAAAGCGCTAGCTCCAACCTCTGATGTATATTCCCAGTGAACAAAGAACACAAATACTCCACAGAGTTCTATATGCAATAATAGGCTATCAAACTCTCAATAAATGTGCGTCTACTCTAGGCTTAATGTTATGTGAAAACAGCCTATTACTACCTATAACCGAAAGTGCTTGGTTATGGTATGCAAAGTAAGGTGGTAAGAGAAGTTACAGCTTACGTTACTTTAATCAATAAATGTCAGGCACTCCTGCATGAAAGAAAGTGCACTAAAGTCCTTCAACACTAACAAGGAATCTTCTTTAAATGTTAGATGCTATAAAGATGCTCTTATCGGAAATGGAACCCAAAAAGGCAGGTAGCGGAACAATGCTCGTGCAGGCTATGCACACAAAAGGCAGGATATATAATGCAGTCGGGGCCAAGAATATCCTAAACGCTACAACATTAACAATCGCCACGACAATGCAGTATTCCTATCAACAAAAAGAGCCTAAGTCGTTTGTGTCTCCATACATCAAACTAGGCTGCGAAATGCTTGTATAATCATAAACGGGTATGCATAAAAAGAGTAATTAGGTTAATATAATTAATGTCTACTGTGACTGACAAAGTCTAGCTAGAGTCAATGATACGAGATACTGGTGCGCATGGCATAGCCTAGTGCAAATCTCAAGTCTGTGCGTCAAATATTACGTTATAGGGAAGGGTAGCTCTCTTGAGAAACCTTAATACCGAAGTATTAAGCGTTCTCCTGGCGTACCTCAAAGACAAACAACGAGCTTAGAACAGTGCAGAATGGTATAGGCAAAAAGCCCTCATTCGTGCATGCTCTACTCTCAATGGCACACAGACTAGAATTTACTCAATCAACTCCAGTTCTCAGGTATGTCGTGCAGCTTTTTCCTAAAGCCAGCACTCATAGGAAACAATACCTTATAATATCAGACCCCTAGTCTAGCATTATCTAATCCAGCAGAACACTACTAATTATAGGAAGCGGTACTTAAACAATATAAATGCCAACCAATGCTTCGTGATCAACTTATCTTAACAACTAACATACATGGGTTATATCAGACCTTAACTCACAATACAACTGGCCAGCATGAAGCTGATTTTGCAGAGTTAACCAGAGGGGATATAGTCTTAATAAAAGGTGGTGAAAGATATGAAAAAAGAGAGAGGTAGGCAGAGGAAAAGATTCTCAGGTGCAGAGCGGGGAACAGGTAGCAAGGGATAAGATAGATGCGTTCTAGAAACCAGATCTGAGAGAGAAAGTGGCAAGGAACCTGTATATATACCGGGACTAGGTCGAGCCGCGTGGGAAAAAAGAGGTAACAAGTCCTCTAGCCACTAGCAAGGGAGCTAGCAGCATGGTAAGGACCTCTCTCAACCAACCCCCACGAGGCAGCCAGCCGTGACGTCATCGAGCGGGGCAAAAACACTGCGCGCCCCCCTCTCACTCTGTTCTACTCTCTCTCTCTCTCCCAGATCCCATCATTACTAGTTAATGATAAAACATATACTTTACAATTAAATATAGAAAGCCTTGACATGGGTGGAAACAAAAGAGCCTTTCTGGACTGCCCATGACACGAGCTTTCATATGAAATAAAGCACACTCTAATACATAAACTGATCCACTGCCCTGGCGATCCTAGCGAGTCACTGTAGGACAAGCCATGCGGTTCTAACGGAGTGGTTAACGTTACACCCCCCCCCAAGATTTTTCTCAGAGGCCCCAAGGCTCACAAAAATCTGATGGTTAGAACCCATGCTATATCTCCACTTCCCATCACCCAGCGGCAGTAAAATATCTGGCACAGTTCTTCAACAAAACATTTTTCAAAATTATAACCCTCCCCAACACAATAGGTTAAATTATATGTAGTTATGCTCCTCAAGAGCGAGCTTCTCTAGCCCAGCATTCTGAGAGGAGTGCAACTCAGAATTAATGCTATAACATACTGAAAAATTCAACTATCAAAGAAAGAGTTTTTATTTGATTTTTATGTTTTTAATTTGTTTATTTCGGCTGCACTATAGGGGCAAGCCTAGTTTTTTCTTCTATACCAAACTCTCAACTCCTGCTTTACGACCCAATACGCTGGGCTACAACTGCGAGCCAAGAAGCACCAAGTGCAAAATATTATTCAAACTAAAGCAGGAGGCTACCCGTGTGTCAATCTACCCAGGATCATATACCCTTGAACGACCATCTGCAACCACGTTGTCACAACCGGCAATATGGTGTATGTCCAGGTTATATACCAATAACCTTAGTGACCACCTGGTCAGCCTCATATTCCGATTGTGAAACTGGTCCAAGAACTTGAGAGGGTGATGATCTGGGTAAACTACAACGACCGCACCATAGGCTGGAACATAGACCTCGAAATGCCCCAGCGCAAGCACAACCGCCAGCAGCTCCTCCTCGACAACAGAGCAGCTCCCCTGGGCCGAATTGTACTTCTCCGAGCAGAGACTAACAGGATGCTCCAGCCCATCATCGTCCCTTTCCACAAGGACGGCACCAGCCCCCACACCACTAGCCTCCGTTGCTAGTTGGAAAGGTAGGCTAAAGTCAGGGGCCCTGAGGATCGGGTGAGTGCACAACAGGTGTTTTACTTCCCTAAACACCTTCTCACACTCAGGCGCCCATTTGAACTTCTTATCCTTCCAGTTATCCTCCACCTGAGCTTGACTGTCCCATTCTCCTTCTCCACCTTGACTGCTAAACGTCATCACAGGCACAGTGAGAGGCTCAGGGGGGTGCCTCCCATACTCCTTCACGAGATTAACGTGACATAACTGATTGCGCTTCCGTCTGTCTGGAGTGGCTACCAAGTAATCCAGGTCTGATAGCTCCTCAACCACCCTATAAGGACCAACGTACTTCGCGGATAAGGGGTGACCTACAAGGGGCAGTAGAATCAACACCTCCTGACCCACGTGAAACTCCCAGAATTCAACCTTGAGGTCGTACCTGTCCTTCCTGAGGGCCTGAGAGCTAGTCAAATTACGGCCAGCCAACTCCAGACTGCGCAACATCCGTTCTCGACTGTTGAGGACACACTGGAGCATAGAACAAGGTTTTTCTGTGCCCTCCCATACTTCTTCAACCATATGGAGAGGCTCTCTGACACGGTGTCCAAAGACGAGCTCATTAGGGCTGAATCCCAAACTCTCCCCAGGTACCTCCCGCACAGCAAACAAAACACATGGCAGGCCAAGATCCCAATCCTTCCCACTCTCAAAGCAACAACAATGAAGCACAGATTTCAAGGCTGAGTGCCATCGCTCTAACACACCCTGGCTCTCTGGATGATACGCAGATGACACAACCCCAACAATCTCATGCTGCGGCATTGCTTGAACAAAGAGGCTAGAAGTGAAGTTGGGTCCCTGGACTGACTGAATCCCCTGCGGGTAACCATACCGGGAAAAATACACTAGCAAGCTTCGGACCACCGTCTTCGCCGACCCATTTCTCATAGGGTACGAGTCAGGGTACCTTGTCGCTACATCTCCCGACTGTGCCTCACTGTCCTCCTTCAACTCTTTCGTCTTTTTAAGCCCATCCTCTGCCCCTTCAGGAACAGTTACTGGGTCTTCTCCAGACTCGAAATGTGGTCCTAATAATGAGTCCCCGAGAAGGTCCGTTGACACTAAACTCTCAACCGCATCAACTTTCAACCCCTTCTCGGTACCCTTCCTCCGCTGGTCTAAAGATTGTTGACCAGAATGTGACTCCCTGGATGCAGGATCTCCGGTGACAACACACGCCATAGGCTGCACCGGACACTTCTCAACCCACTCCTGCTCCTCCCTACTCACGTCGGCCGGCTTCTCGGCAACGACCAAGGGTGGAGCCTCAGAAGTAGGTCCCGCAAAGTCGTTGCCGAGAAGGAGGTCGACGCCCCCAACAGGTAACTTCTCCACAATTCCTACATCCAGGTCCCGAGTCACACCATCAACTTCCACCTTCATTCTTACAAGCGGGTATGACCTTGTCGCATTAACTCCCTGAACCACAACCACCCGCGCCGTATTGACAGGTTTACCAGTGAAATTTCTCAACAGTGTTTGCGATGCCCCAGTGTCACGCAAAATTCTCACCTCATGTCTTCTACCCCCCCACTCCACACAACCGAGTCCCCTGTGGTCACTAAAGGCATCACGGACAGGGAATAAGCCTTCCGGATCCTTCTGCACTGGCAGTGTATTTACCTCGGAAGAAATGCCTCTAACAAACTCCGATGTCCTCTTGAACACTCCAATGCCGTGAGCAAAAGACACGGCTGCTGGAGGAGGTCGACTAGGGCACTCATTTGCCTTATGACCCTCCTGGTGGCAACTAAAACACATAAATTTCGGTTTCGGCTTATACTGTGATGTAAAAGGCCCCTGACTTTTCACATACGGTGTGGTGTAAGGTTTTGATTCAGTTTTAGTTTCATTGCTCTTTTGTTTATCACCTTACGAGCGGCCTATGCGGTTTATTTATGTGTACCGCACAGCGGGGTGTTTTTAGCCAAAATAGGGCTGTTACGTGATCATTTTCATGCCTAAATAAGACCCAGAACGTAAAACAAGTACCTATCCCTGAAAGGGCATAAACAGAGCTTTCGAATGACACCATAACGATCCTTGTATGGATAGTTTTCTTGCAATAAACGTGCAACGCGAGTGCAAAAAAGCAGGTAATTCGGTACTTTCAGTACATAATTGAGTATGTAGCGAGTGAGAGAGGGAGGAGGGAGCTGAGATTTGTGTCAGTAGGTTCGCCGCGGTGGTCTGGAGCAGTCATACGCTCGCTAGTCTCCTGCCACCTTGTCTCTCTCTCTCAGCACATTACGTGCTGAAATTGCCACTCGAGTTATGTCGAGCGCCGCCACATAGTCCAGCTTTATTTAACTCGACTTATGTTGCTCGCCGCTAAATAAGGGTTAAATGTGTCATTGTTACGGGGAGGGGGAGGATAACGGTCCTTAGCACTTACATCGTACTTCTGTGAGGACCCGCAACCCCGAATCAACGACAGCCGTCGATCAGCCATTTCTGCTGCTTCGACTAGAGTTCTTGGGTTTTTCTCCTTTAAGTTCAAAGTTAGATCACCGCCCGTGCTCTTAAAGAACTGCTCCAACATCATCATCTGCTTAACTCCATCAAACGTTGTTACTTTCTCAGATCTGAGCCAGTTCCCCATAGCATCGGACAAGTCCCGGGCGTGTTCCAAAAAGGTGCTATCTCTTCCCTTAGTTACACCCAGGAACTTCAAACGGTACGTTTCTGGTTGCAGTTCGTAAGCCCTCAGGACAGCCTCCTTGAGATCCTCATACACAATACATGACTCCAAAGGTAACGCATCGTAGGCTTTAAGACCATTGCCTATTAATCTAGAGGATACAAGTGCTGCCTATTTATTCTCTGGCCACTGGTGTTCCTGGCACTTCTTCTCAAAGCGTGCGAAAAATTCTGTTACACCACTCTCATCAAACACCGGAACCAGTTTCAATAAGTGCGAGAGAGATTGATCATGAACACGGTTACCAGCCCCAAGTCGCTGTCCCGTTGTCTCTACTCGCGACTTCTCTACGTCCATGTCGGCACAGTACCTATTCGACTCTAAATCCGCTTGGATTTTTGCTAGCTCTATGTGCTGCTGACTGATAGTTTTCTCTCTTCTATCTTGGCTCTCTCATCTATCTTGGCTAATTCTAATTGCTGCTGATGCTGAAGCTGAAGCTCACATACCCTGATAGCCTTTCTCTCTTCGATCTTAGCTAATTCGAGCTGAAGCAATAATTCTGGAGATAGCCCTTGAGGAGGTGAAGGTGCTACAATGTTTGAAATTACCGGTGGTCCCCCCAGGGGCAACCCACCCTGCCAGTCACCACCCAACTGTGGAAGCGTACCCGGGGTCGGCAAACCACTGGGATGGCTGGGAGTCGAGTGTAGGGGAAGCATGGCCGAAGGGCTCTGAGCACTCAACCCATCTCGCTCACCAGTCACCCTGCCCAGTACACACGTTATCAAGTATCCCTGGTCATGCTGCTAGTAACCGCGTGACCGATAGCTGTGGCCAGGCATTGAAGACCGTACCGATCCATACCCTCCAACCGCTCGGCAGTAACAGGCCATTGCAAAAATATCCTAGCATCCTCCACACAGTTCACCCGATTAACCCTTTCATCATGCTGCTGTTCCTCAGTTTCGACATTACGTACTGTGTCTCCATTCTCCTCTGATCCGGTATAAGACATGATGCTCACAAAATTTCCCACCTCAATATTCAGAAAAGAAGTACCCCAAAATCTTATACCTCAATATACACACAAAAAATTCTCAGAATACTCAAGGGCTATACTATGTTGCAAAACAAAATTATTCTTGCTGATCCCCGCAAAATATTCTCCAAAACAACAAATGTTCCCTGCTAATAAATGTAGGTTCACCAAATCCTAGGCAAGGTCGCCATTTGTTACGACTGGGGTTCAAATATATCAGGGCTCTTATTCATTGGACTAGTAATGGCATAAATGTTACAATGGAAAGCGCTAGCTCCAACCTCTGATGTATATTCCCAGTGAACAAAGAACACAATAATACTCTACAGAGTTCTATATGCAATAATAGGCTATCAAACTATCAATAAATGTGCGTCTACTCTAGGCTTAATGTTATGTGAAAACAGCCTATTAGTACCTATAACCGAAGGTGCTTGGTTATGGTATGCAAAGTAAGGTGGTAAGAGAAGTTACAGCTTACGTTACTTTAATCAAAAAATGTCAGGCACTCCTGCATGAAAGAAAGTGCACTAAAGTCCTTCAACACAAGGAATCTTCTTTAAATGTTAGATGCTATAAAGATGCTCGTATCGGAAATGGAACCCAAAAAGGCAGGCAACGGAACAATGATCGTGCAGGATATGCACACAAAAAGGCAGGATATATAATGCAGTCGGGGCCAAATATATCCTAAACGCTACAACAATAATAATAGCCATGACAATGCAGTATTCCTATCAACAAAAAGAGCCTAAGTCGTTTGTGTCTCCATACATCAAACTAGGCTGCGAAATGCTTGTATCATAAACGGGTATGCATAAAAGAGTAATTAGGTTAATATACTTAATGTCTACTGTGACTGACAAAGTCTAGCTAGAGTCAATGATACGAGATACTGGTGCGCATGGCATGCCGCATAGCCTAGTGCAAATCTCAAGTCTGTGCGTCAAATATTACGTTATAGGGAAGGGTAGCTCTCGTGAGAAACCTTAATACCGAAGTATTAAGCGTTCTCCTGGCGTACCTCAAAGACAAACAACGAGCTTAGAACAGTGCAGAATGGTATAGGCAAAAAGCCCTCATTCGTGCATGTTCTACTCTCAATGGCACACAGACTAGAATTTACTCAATCAACTCCAGTTCTCAGGTATGTCGTGCAGCTTTTCCTAAAGCCAGCACTCATAGGAAACAATACCTTATAATATCAGACCCCTAGTCTAGCATTATCTAATCCAGCAGAACACTACTAATTATAGGAAGCGGTACTTAAACAATATAAATGCCAACCAATGCTTCGTGATCAACTTATCTTAACAACTAACATACATGGGTTATATCAGACCTTAACGCACAATACAACTGGCCAGCATGAAGCTGATTTTGCAGAGTTAACCAGAGTGGATATAGTCTTAATAAAAGGTGGTGAAAGATATGAAAAAAGAGAGAGGTAGGCAGAGGAAAAGATTCTCAGGTGCAGAGCGGGGAACAGGTAGCAAGGGATAAGATAGATGCGTTCTAGAAACCAGATCTGAGAGAGAAAGTGGCGAGGAACCTGTATATACCGGGACTAGGTCGAGCCGCGTGGGAAAAAAGCGGTAACAATTCCTCTAGCCACTAGCAAGGGAGCTAGCAGCAGGTAAGGACCTCTCTCAACCATCCCCCACGAGGCAGCCAGCCGTGACGTCATTGAGCAGGGCAAAAACACTGCGCGCCCCCCTCTCACTCTGTTCTACTCTCTCACTCTCTCCAGATCCCATCATTACTAGTTAATGATAAAATATATACTTTACAATTTAATATAGAAAGCCTTGACATGGGTGAAAACAAAGAGCCTTTCTGGACTGCCCATGACACGAGCTTTCATATGAAATAAAGCACACTCTAATACATAAACTGTAGCCCCATCCACTGCCCTGGCGATCCTAGCGAGTCACTGTAGGACAAGCCATGCGGTTCTAACGGAGTGGTTAACGTCACAATTGTCTTCATCGTCGTTGTAGTCGTCATCTTCATCATCGTCGTCGTCTTCATCGTCTTCATCATCGTCGTCGTCGTCGTCTTCGTTATCGTCTTTGTCGGCATCGTCGTCTTCGTCGTCGTCGTCGTCTTCATTGCCGTCGTCTTCGTCATCGTCGTCTTCTTCTTCGTCATCATCTTTGTCGTCGTCATCGTCGTCTTCGTCGTCTTCATCGACATCGTGGTCGTCGTCTTCGTCGTCGTCGTCGTCGTCTTCGTCATCGTCTTCGTCGTTGTTGTCGTCTTCGTCGTCGTCGTCTTCGTCGTCGTCGTCGTCGTCGTCGTCATCATCGTCTTCATCTTCTTTATTGTCATCGTCGTCGTCTTCGTTGTCGTCATCGCCTTCATTGTCGATGTCGTAATATTTGTCGTCGTCGTCGTCGTAATCTTTGTCGTCGTCGTCCTCGTCGTCGTCGTAATCTTCGTCGTCGACGTCGTCTTCGTCGTCATCGTAGTCTTCGACGTCGACGTCGTCTTCGTCATCATCGTCGTCCTCATTTTCATCGTCGTCGTCTTCGTCGTCATCGTCGTCCTCATCTTCGTCATCGTCGTCTTCGTCGTCGTTGTCATTGTCTTCGTCGTTGACGTCGTCGACGGCGTCGTCATCTTCGTCGTCGTCGTCGTCGTCTTCCTCATCGTTTTCGTCGTCGTTATCGTCTTCGTAGTTTTCGTCGTCATCGTCGTCATCGATGTCATCATCTTCTTCATCGTCTTCGTCGTCGTCGTCTTTGTTGTAGTCATCATCTTCGTCGTGGTCGTCGTCGTCTTCGTCGTCGTCGTCCTCTTCGTCGTCTTTGTCTTCGTCTTCGTCGTCGTCTTCGTCTTCGTCTTTGTCGTCGTCGTCGTAATCTTTGTCGTCGTCGTCGTCTTCATAGTTGTCGTCGTCATCCTCGTTGTCGTCGTAATCTTCGTCGTCGACGTCGTCTTCATCTCCATCGTAATCTTCGTCGTCGTCGTCGTCTTTGACGTCGTCGACGGCGTCGTCATCTTCGTCGTCGTCGTCGTCGTCTTCCTCATCGTTTTCGTCATCGTCATCGTCTTCGTAGTTTTCGTCGTCATCGTCGTCATCGATGTCATCATCTTCTTCATCGTCGTCGTCATCGTCTTCGTCGTCGTCTTTGTTGTAGTCATCATCTTCGTCGTGGTCGTCGTCGTCTTCGTCGTCGTCATCCTCTTCGTCGTCTTTGTCTTCGTCTTCGTCGTCGTCTTCGTCTTCGTCTTTGTCGTCGTCGTCGTAATCTTTGTCGTCGTCGTCGTCTTCATAGTTGTCGTCGTCATCCTCGTTGTCGTCGTAATCTTCGTCGTCAACGTCGTCTTCATCTCCATCGTAATCTTCGTCGTCGTCGTCGTCTTCGTCATCATCGTCGTCCTCATTTTCATCTTCGTCGTCATCGTCGTCCTCATCTTCGTCATCGTCGTCTTCGTCGTTGTTATCGTCTTCGTCGTTGACGTCGTCGTCGGCGTCGTCATCGTCTTCGTCGTCGTCGTCGTCTTCCTCATCGTCTTCACCGTCGACGTCGTTTTCGTCGTCGTTTTCGTTGTCGTCGTCATCATCGTCTTCATCTTCTTCATCGTCGTCGTCATCGTCTTCGTCATCGTCTTCGTCATCGTCTTCTTCGTCTTCGTTGTCGTCATCATCTTCGTTGTGGTCGACGTCGTCTTCGGCGTCATCGTAATCTTCGTCGTCGTCGTCGTCATCTTCGTCATCGTCGTCGTCATCTTCGTCGTCTTCATCGTCGTCATCGTCGTCATCATCTTCGTCGGCGGCGCGTCGTCTTCGTCGGCGTCGTCTTCGTCGTCTTCGTCGTCGTCGTCGTTGTCCTCTTCGTCATCGTCGGCATTGTCATCGACGTCGTCATCATCGTCGTCGTCTTCGTCATCGTTATCTTCGTCTTCGTCATCGTCTCTTCGTCGCCTTCGTCGTCGTCGTCGTCTTCGTCACCGTCTTCGTCGTCGTCGTCGTCTTCGTGATCGTTTTCGTCATCGTCGTTGTCGTCTTCGTCGGTGTCGTCGTCTTCTTCGTCGTCGTCGTCTTCATAGTCGTCGTCGTCGACATCGTCTTCGTCGGTCGTCGTCGTCTTCATCGTCGTCGTCGTTGTCCTCTTCGACATCGTCGTCGTCGTCGTCGTCGTCGTCATCATCGTCGTCGTCCTCTTCATCGTCGTCTTCGTCGTCGTTTTCGTCGTCTTTGTCGTCTTCGTCTTCGTCGTCGTCATCGTCTTCTTCGTCACCGTTGTCGTCTTCGTCGTCGTCATCGTCTTCATCTTCGTCATCGTTCTCGTCTTCGTCTTCGTCGCCGTCGTCGTCTTCGTCGTCGTCCTCGTCCTCGTCTTCGTCGTCGTCGTAATCTTCGTCGTCGTCATCGTCGTCGTCTTCATAGTCGTCATCTTCGTCAGCGTCTTCGTCGTCGTCGTCTTCGTCTTCATTGTCGTCATCGTCTTCTTCACTTCCGTAGTCGTCGTCGTCTTCGTCGGCGTTGTCATCGTCTTCGTCGTTGACGTCGTCGTCAGCGTCGTCATCTTCGTCGTCGTCGTCGTCGTCTTCCTCATCGTTTTCGTCGTCATCTTCATCGTTTTCGTCGTCGTCGTCGTCATCGATCTTCTTCATCGTCGTCGTCATCGTCTTCGTCACCATCTTCGTCGTCGTCGTCTTTGTTGTCGTCATCATCTTCGTCGTGGTCGACGTCGTCTTCGTCGTCGTCGTAATTTTCGTCGTCATCGTCGTCTTCATCGTCGTCGTAGTCATCGTCTTCGTCGTCGTCTTTGTCGTCTTCATTGTCGTCGTCATCATCGTCGTCGGCGGCGTCGTCTTCGTCAGCGTCGTCTTCGTCGTCTTCGTCGTCGTCGTCGTTGTCCTCTTCGTCATCATCGGCATCGTCGTCGACGTCGTCATCATCGTCGTCGTCTTCGTCATCGTCGTCTTCGTCTTCGTCGTCATCTACGTCATCGTCTTCGTCGTCGTCGCCGATTTCGTCGTCGTCACATCGTCGTTGTCGTCGTCGTCTTCGTGATCGTCTTCGTCGTCGTCGTTGTCGTCTTCGTCGGTGTCGTCGTCTTCATCGTCGTCGTCGTCTTCATAGTCGTCGTCGTCGGCGTCGTCTTCGTCGTTGTCGTCTTCGTTGTCTTCGTCTTCGTCGTCGTCGTCGTCGTCGTCATCGTCGTCATCGTCGTCGTCGTCGTCATCATCGTCGTCGTCGTCATCGTCGTCTTCGTCTTCGTCATCGTCTTTGTCGTCTTCGTCGCCTTCGTCGTCGTCGTCGTCGTCTTCGTCACCGTCTTCGTCGTCTTCGTCGTCTTCGTGATCGTCTTCTTCGTCATCGTTCTCGTCTTCGTCTTCGTCGCCGTCGTCGTCTTCGTCGTCGTCCTCGTCGTCGTCTTCGTCGTCGTCGTAATCTTCGGCGTCGTCATCGTCGTCGTCTTCATAGTCGTCATCGTCGTCAGCGTCTTCGTCGTCGTCGTCTTCGTCTTCATTGTCGTCATCGTCTTCTTCACTTCCGTAGTCGTCGTCGTCTTCATCATCGTCTTCTTCGTCATCGTCGTCTTCATCGTCGTCATCATCGTCACTGTCGTCTAGACGACGACGACGATGAACATGGCAAAGACGACGATGCCGACGAAGACGATGACGAAGACAACGATGACGACAATGATGAAGACGATGAAGACGATGACGACGACGACGACAACGACGAAGACGACGACGACGAAGATTACGACGACGACGAAGACGTCAACAACGAAGACGACGACAACGACGACGAAGACGACGATGACGAAGATGAGGACGACGATGACGACGAAGACGACGACGACGAAGATGAGGACGACGATGACGACAAAGATTACGACGAAGACAAAGAATGCGACGACGAAGAAGACGACGTTGACGACGAACATTACGACGAGGACGAGGACGACGAGGACGACTATGACAACGACGACGACGACGAAGATTACGTCGACGACGAGGATGACGATGACGACGAATAACACGGAGACGACGACGACGAAGTCGACGAAGACGATAACGACAACGACGATGATGACAACGAAGACGATTGTCATCGTCGTCGTCTTCGTTTTCGTCGTCGTCGTCGTCGTCGTCGTCGTCATCGTCTTCATCTTCTTCATCGTCGTCGTCGTCATCGTCTTTGTCATCGTCTTCGTCGTCGTCGTCGTCGTTGTCTTAGTTGTCGTTATCATCTTCGTCGTGGTCGACATCGTCTTCGTCGTCGTCATCGTCATCGTCGTCATCGTCATCGTCGTCGTAGTCGTCATCGTCTTCGTCTTCGTCTTTGTCGTCTTCATTGTCGTCGTCATCATCGTCTTATCGTCTTCGTTGTCTTCGTCGTCGTCGTCGTCGTCTTTGTCATCGTCTTCATCATCGTCGTCGTCGTCTTCGTCATCGTCTTCGTCGTCGTCGTCGTCTTCGTTATCGTCTTCGTCGTCGTTGTCGTCGTCATCGTTTTCGTCATCGTCGTCGTCGTCATCGTCTTCATCTTCTTCATCGTCGTCGTCATCATCATCTTCGTCATCGTCTTCTTCTTCGTCGTCGTTGTCATCGTCTTCATCGTTGTCGTCGTCTTCGTCTTCATCGTCGTTATCGTCGTCATTGTTGTCTTCGTCGTCGTCGTCATCTTCATCATCGTAGTCTTCCTCGTCGTCTTCGTCGTCAACGTCGTCTTCGTCGTCGTCGTAATCTTCGTCGTCGTCGTCTTCTTCGTCGTCATCGTCTTCATCGTCGTCGTCGTCTTCGTCATCGTCTTCGTCGACGTCGTTGTCGTCTTCGTCGGTGTCGTCTTGTAGTCTTCATCGTCGTCGTCATCTTCATTGTCTTCGATGTCGTTATTGTCTTCATCGTCGTCGTCGTCGACGTCATCGTTGTCGTCATCGTCTTCATCTTCTTCATCGTCGTCATTGTTGTCTTCGTCGTCGTCGTCTTCATCCTCGTCGTCTTCATCATCATAGTCTTCCTCGTCGTCTTCGTCGTCAACGTCGTCTTCGTCGTCGTTGTAATCTTCGTCGTCGTCGTCTTCTTCGTCGTCATCGTCTTGATCGTCGTCGTCGTCTTCGTCATCGTCTTCGTCGACGTCGTTGTCGTCTTCGTCGGTGTCGTCTTGTAGTTTTCGTCGTTGTCGTCATCTTCTTTGTCTTGTTACGATCGGGTCTCATATAAATCAGTGGCTCTTATACATTGGACTAGACTGGCATAAATGCAACAACGGAAACGCTAGATCCAACCCCTGATATAGAACTCCCGTTCGAACAAAGAAACACATATACCCTCCAGAGTTATATCTGCGATAGCGGGGGTGAGTCTTAACTCTCAGTATCTCTTGTGCTTCTACTATCGGCTGATGTTCTCTGAACCCCCGCCTATTACCTATAACCTTATGGTGGACCTTAGTTATGGTGCCCCAAGGAAAACGATACAGATTAACTTAATTCAAATCACAACAGTGATCTAAATGCAAACAAGAACGTCGGGTTTCCCTTAAAACGTTACTTTACTCAGAAAAATTATCTGTTCCACTCACTGATTATGAAAGAAAGTGTGTTAAAGTCCTCAAGCACCGTAAACAAGGAATATTCTGAATAATGATCGGATTGTACTAAGAAGAAAAAGTATCGGAAAAGTGGCAACCACAAAATACGCAGGAGGCAGGACAATGCACGTGTCGGCTAAATACACAAAAAGGCTCGACATATAATGTTATTGGACACAACGCAATATTATAAGCGGTGCAACAGTAAATTTTAATGTTGGCCACGAAAAAGTAGTACTCCTATTAACAAAACCGGTCTATGCTGGTTGTGTCTCTCTTACAGCAACCTAGACCTCAAAACTGATTGTGGACAAATAATGGGTATGACATAATAAAGAAGTATACCATTATGATCTAATCCAGCTAATGTCTACCCGGGTGTCATAAAGTCTAGCTGGGATGCGCAGCCGGTACAGAAAAACTCTGGTGGCAGCAAGGCAGCTCCTAGCCTAGTGTGGACCTTGGGTCTGTGCGGTCCGATTACGTTAATATGAAGGGGTGCTCTCTTGAGGATTCTCGATCACAAGTATCGAGTAACCTCCTGGCGACCCTCAAAAGTAAAAGCAAATAGAGTTAGAACAGTGTTGGGTGGCTTAGGGCAAGCAGCCCTCAAGCACTACACAGTCTAAACTCCAAGGTACACAGACAAATGATCCCACCCAGGTAACCCCACCGAATCAGTTAGTGTCGTGTGAGCTCATAAAGTAGCCTACACACAGTGAAAACACCAACAGGCAAGGTACCTGATCCCTAGTCTAGCATTATCTTAACCCTGTCGAAACAATTAGTGATTGATGGAGACAGTCTGAGCAATACAATCTCCCAAAAGACAATAATGGACGATCTTCAAACCTTAACCCTAGTAACATAGGAAATGTGAGATCCAGCATATAATACAGTCTGGCCACCAATGCAAGGTGTGGATGCAAGAGAACCAGAGGGGGATTGATATTAATAAAAGGTGCGGAAGTAGTGGAAATGATAGAGGCAGTAGGATGAGAAAGATTCTAAGGACAAGAGTGTGGAACAGTTCAGGGGAGATGCTTAGAGTAGGCTGTTATGTGGGAAGGATCTGACAAGGATATTCCCCTGGACCTACTGATGGAGTCCCAGTTCGAAGGAAGGGCACGAGGCGCGCGCGACCGTCGCCCAGTAAACAGACGCCTAGTAGGCAGTGTTAGGCAGGAGGCAACGAATCCCGCCAGGCCTATTTAAGGGGGCCAGCCAAGCGCCGCACTCCCTACCAAGTCACACCACCTGGTCTCTCTCTCCTTCGCTCCCGCTGGGCCTTCCCATCATTCAACTACTTAACACAATACTTTCAAGTGCCTAAATAAAATAGAAAGGATGTGACAGGACGAAAAAAAAGAACAGGTTCTGAAATGTCTGCAACAAAAGCTTTATCGAGACAGGAAAGTACACAATTATAGGTTAGACTGTAGCTATATTCTCTGCCCTGGAGTGCCCTAGGGAGTAAGCCATGCGGTTCTGGGGGAAGCGGTGAGCGTCAACAGTCTTCGATGATTATCGTACTTCATCGTCGTCGTCGTCGTCTTCTTCGTTCTCTTCACCGTCAGTTTTCATCTTAATCTTCATTTTTGTCGTCTTCGTCAATCGTCGTCTTCGGCGTTGTTGTCGTCGTCGGCGTCCCGTTGTCGTCATCGTCTTCATCTTCTTCATCGTCAGTTATAGTCGTCATTCGTTGTCTTCGTCGTATCGTATTCATCCCTCGTCATCTTCATCATCGTACGCGGTCCTCGTCATCTTCATCGTCGACGTGTCTTCGTAATCTTCGTCGGCGTCGAGGTCTTCGTCGTCGTCATCTTCGTGTTCGTCGACGTCTGGTGTCGTCGTCGTCTTCATTGCCGTCGTCTTCGTCATCGTAATCTTTTTCTTTCGTCATCATCTTTGTCGTCGTCTTCATCGACGGTGGCGTCGTCGTCTTCGTCAATCGTCTTCGTCTGTCGTTGTCGTCTTCGTCGTAGTCCGTCGTCGTCGTCAGCATCGTCTTCATCTTGTTTATTGGCATCGTCGTGGTCGTCTTCGGCATCGTCGTTGTCATCGTCATATGGTAGTCGTCTGTCGATTTCATTGTCGTCATTGTTGCCTTCTGTCGTCGTCGGCGTCGTCTTCTCCTCGTCGTCTTCATCATCGTTAGTCTTCCTCATAGTCCTTGTTGTCGATGTTGTCGTAATCGTAATCTTTGTCGTCGTCGTCGTATTCGTCATCGTCGTCATCATCGTCGTCGTTGTCATCGTTTCCGTGATCGTCTTCGTCGTCGTCGTTGTCGTCTTCGTCGGTGTCGTCGTCTTTGTATTCGTCATCTTCGTCGTCGTTGTCGTCCTCGTCTTCGTCGCCGTCGTCGTCGTCTTTGTCATAGTCAACGTATCATTGTAGTCTTCTTCGTCGTCGTCGTCTTCATCCTCCTCGTGGTCGTCATCGTCGTCTTCCCCGTAGTCTTTGTCGTCGGCGTCGTCTTCGTCATCGTATTCGTTGTCGTCATCGACGTCATCGACAGATGTCGTAGTCGTCGTCGTTCATCGTCGTCGTCTTAGTCTTTGTATTCGTCGGCGTCTACGTATTCGTCCATCGTCGTCGTCGTCGTCCTAATCTTTTGTCGTCGTTGTCGTCTTCATAGTCGTCGTCGTCATCCTCGTCGTCGTCGTAATCTTTGTCGTCGACGTCGTCTTCGTCGTCATCGTAATATTCGTCGTCATCGTCGTCTTCATCGTCATCGTCGTCCTCATCTTCATCGTTGTCATCTTCGTCATCATCGTCGTCCTCATATTCGTCATCGTCGTCTTCGTCGTCGTTGTCAGCTATTACGACTGAGGTGACAATAGATCAGGGCTCTTATTCATCGGGACTAGTAATGGCATAATGGCTACAAACGACAGCGCTCGATCCAATCTCTGATGTATATTCCAAGTGAACAAAGAACACAAAATACTCTACAGAGGTTTCTATATTCACTAATAGGTTATCACAACTCTCAATAAATGTGCGTCTACTCTAGGCTTAATGTTATCGTGAAAACAGCATATTACTACATATAACCGAAGGTGCTTGGTTATGGTATGGCAAAGTAAGGTGGTAAGGGGAGTTTGGAGTTACAGTGTTTACGTTACTTTAATCAATAAATGTTCCAGGCACTCCTGCATGAAAGAAAGTGCACTAAAGTCCTTCAACACCAACAAGGAATCTTCTTTAACTGTTAGATGCTATCAAGATGCTCGAATCGGAATCGGACACCCAAAAAAGGACGGCAGCGGAACAATGCTCGTGGAGGCTATGCACACAAAAGGCAGGAAATATACTGCAGTCGGGGCCAAGAATATCCTAAACGCTACAACAATAATAATCGCCACGACAATGCACTTATTCATAGCAACAAAAAGAGCCTAAGTCGTTTGTGTCTCCATACATCTAAACTAGGCTGAGCGAAATGCTTGTGTAAATCATAAAACGGGTATGCATACAAAGAGGTAAATTGGGTTAAAATACTTAATGTCCTCTATGACTGATAAAGGCTAGGTAGAGACAATGATACGAGATAATGGTGCGCATTGGCCATGCCGCATAGCATAGTGCAAACATCTCAAGTCTGTGTGTCAAATATTACGTTATAGGGAAAGGGTAGCTCTCTTGAGAAAACCTTAATACCGAACGTATTAAGCGTTCTCCTGGCGTACCTCAAAGACAAACAACGAACTTAGAACAGTGCAGAATGGTATAGGCAAAAAGCCCTCATTCGTGCATGCTCTACTCTCAATGGAACACAGGAATAGGGAATGTACTCAAATCAACTACCAGTTCTAAGGTATGGCGTGCAGCTGTAAACTAAAGCCAGCACTCATAGGAAATAATACCTTATAATATCAGACTCCTA
>CM064507.1:16047923-16167866 GCA_032716605.1 Paralithodes platypus
GAGAATATAGGTTAAAGTTCCGGGGTGTGACTAAGGGGCGATACAGTACCTTCTTGGAGCACGCCCGGGACCTGTCCGACGCTATGGGAAACTGGCTCAGATCAGAGAAGACAACTACGTTTGATGAGATGAAACAGTTGATGCTTCTAGAGCAGTTTTTCAAATGCACGGGCGGCGACCTGACGTTAAACCTTAACCTCTGAAGTGCGCATGGGGGTAATTGGAAACGTCCCCCTGTGCTGACGTATTTGAGGTGTTTCCGCCACTAAAATATTCATTGTGCCATTAATAGCATTAATACTTATCCATGCGCCTATATGGGTTGATTATAAAGGTATTAACCTGAAACAACAATAAAACGAGTGAAAACAGCGTTTGGATGGGCAAAATCGGAGATATAGCCCGCGAGTTGTATAATGTATGGGTGAGGCAATCTGCTTTCCCGCCAATTTCCCCCAAGGCCACTGAGACACAGTCGATCGATACTCTCTCTCTCTCTCTTGCACTCGCTTGCTATCAGTGATGACCACACACCCATCGGATTTCTAATGTTAGCACGAAATTATACCTCAGAATAAGGGAATAACAGGGAAAATAGGTGATAACTGAAGGAGAGGAGGAAAGTGGGGAAGGAGGGAGGTAGAGGACTGAGATTTTTGCATGGCCCAGGGGCCAAAAAAAAAAAAAAAAAAAAAAAAAAATTAAATTTTTTTTTTTTTTCGATGTCAAAAGTTGATTTTTATTTTCTCTGACTCTTAAGAGTCTCCCCGCAGTGCGCCGGGGGAACTCTTAAGAGTCTCCCCGCAGCTCCCGGGTTAAAGAGAAGAACCCAAGAACTCTCGTAGAAGCAGCAGAGATAGCTGATCTTCGGTTGTCACTAATTCGGGGATGCGGCTCTGCACAGAGAAACGATGTAGGCGTTAAGGAGCGTTACCCTCCCCCTCCCCGGAATATGGACACACATAAATTTAAAAGCAATGACACCAAGACTGATCACAAACCTAGCACCGCCCCGTTTAAGAAGGGTCAGGGGACTATTACACCTCAGTACAAGTCCAAGGGGAAATTTGAGTGTTATCACTGTCACAAAGAGGGGCACATGGCAAAAGCTTGTCCGAGCAGACCTCCCACGGTGGCTGTGTCATTGGCTCGCAGCATTGGGGTGTTCAGAGTCTTCTGTGTTTGCTGGTGGTATAAGATCAGAGGATGGAGCACCGCCAGTGAAGAAAGATCCGGAAGGCTCGAACCCTGTCCGCGATGCCTTTTGCGACCATAGAGGGCATGGCTGCGGCAAGAAGCACGGGGTACAGCTTTTGCGTGACACAGGTGCCTCTCAGACACTCTTGAAGAATTTCACTGGTAGACCCATAAACGCGGTGGGTAGTTGTGGTGCAGGGAGTTAATGCAACTAGGTCATACCCGCTTGTTAGAATGGAGCTTGAAGTTGACGGTGTGACTCGCGAACTGGATGTGGGAATCGTGGAGAAATTGCCTGTTGGGGGCGTCGACCTCCTTCTCGGCAATGACTTTGCGGTGCCTGCTTCTAAGGTTTCACCCTTAGTCGTTGCCGAGGAGCCGGCTGACGTGAGTAGGAGGAACAGGAGTGGGTTGAGAAGTGTCAGGTGCAACCAATGGCATGTGTTGTAACCAGACCTCTCGCATCCAGGGAGTCACAGCCTAACCAACAGTCTTCAAATAAGCGGAGGAACGGTCACGAGAAGGTGCTGAAAGCTGATACGGTGGAGAGTCTAGTACCAGCAGCGCTTCTCGGGGACTCAGTATTAGCACCGTTATTAGAGTCTGGAGAAGCATCACCACCTGTCACTGAGAGTGTAGAGGCAGGGCTTAAAGAGACTCAGAGGGAGCAACGGTATACACGGAGAGAGCAACGGGATGCAAAGTTCGATGTTGGGGGAGGGCATGAGTTGTTTCGCAAACACTTAGACAGGCTAGCTCCCTCAGATATTCGCAAATTGTAGCTAGAAGACCCGGAGGTTCTAAAGTGTAGTGACGGTGCTGTCGAACTTGAGAGTAGAGAACTAATGTTGCGTAGTCTGGAGTTGGCTGGCCGCAATCTGGTAGGCTCTCAGGCCCTCATGAAGGACAGGTACGACCACAAGGTGAAACTCAGGGAGTTTCACGTGGGTCAGGAGGTGTTGATACTACTCCCTCTTGTAGGTCACCCCTTATCCGCAAAGTACGCTGGTTCTTATAGGATAGCAGAGAAGCTCTCGGACTTAGATTACCTGGTGGTCACTCCAGACAAGCGTAAGAGGAATCAGTTATGTCATGTCAACCTGATGAAGGAGTATGTGAGGCGCCCACCTGAGCCTCTCACTGTCCCCGTGATGACTTTCAGCAGTCAAGGTGGAGAAGGAGAACGGGACAGTCATGCGCAGATGGATGAAAACTGGGATTATCATGTTTCTGCAGATCAGTGGGCGGGAAACACGAGACAGGTGGCTCATGAGGCTTTGCAACACCTACCTGAGCAACAGCGTTTGGCTGTCGAGCGCCTATGCTGTTTATACCCTACTGTATTTGCGGAACACCGAGGCCTCACTACTCATGAGGTGCACGACGTTGATGTCGGAGACCACCCACCCTTCAAATCAGTGCCCTATAGGGTGCCCCCTATTAAACTTCCGGCCCTCCGGGCGGAGTTGGAGTATATGTTGCAACAGGGACTGATCGAGAAGGGGGCGGTAAAGTGGACATCTCCCGTAATGCTGCAACCGAAGCCGGATGGCAAGGTGCGCTTCTGTGTTGATTACCGCAGGCTAAACGGCTTGACTCCCACCAACCCATATCCTCTTCCCCGGGTCGATGACTGTGTAGACAAGATTGGCAGGGCCAAGTTCTTGACCCCGGTGGACCTGGTAAAAGGTTACTGGCAGGTGCCTTTGTCTGAACGGGCAAAAGAGGTGTGTGGTTTTGTGGTGGATGGTGCTACATATCGTTGTAATGTCATGCCATACGGTCTAAAGAACGCACCAGCGACCTTCCAAAGCTTGATGAACGAGTTGGTGGCTGACATTCCGAACTGTACCGTGTCCTGGACGACGTCATTATCTACGATGACGATTTCAAGAGCCACTGTGAACATGTAGAATCCCTATTTAAGAAATTAACTCCTTCAGACATATTATGTTCCAATAAGTCCGAGGAGGCGGGAGCCCCAGGATCATTACCACTGCCTCGCACTACACTCACAACAACACTGCGCCCGTTAGAATTATCGGAGGAGGCTGGGGTTACCACCAACGGTTTTATCGTAAGCTAACTTATCGGACTTACTGAGCTATGACGCAAAATCGCGTCATAAACTTATTGGAGAGGCATAGAGATAAATCCATATGACACGATCGCGTCATATGAGTTTTTGGTTATAAGTTCCATATGACGCGATCGCGTCATATATGTCTGGGGGAGTTAAGCGAGGCAAACTTGGTGGTCAACCTGGGAAAGTGTGATTTTGTGCGGGCTACCGTGCAGTATCTGGGGTTCATGGTGGGTTTGGGCCAGGTGTGCCCCCCACAGAACAAGATATTGGCTATTAACCACTTCCCCAGGCCATCCACCAAGAAGCAGATCATGAGGTTTTTGGGCATGATTGGTTACTACCGCCACTTTATAAAGGGCTATTCTACTGTGCTGGCTCCTCTGATGGACCTATTGGCCAAAGATAGAAAGTTTAAGTGGGCGCCTGAGTGTGAGAGGCCTTTTTTGCTAGTAAAACACCTGTTGTGTACTCACCCAATCCTCAGGGCCCCGGACTTTAGCCGACCATTCCAGCTGGCAACTGATGCCAGTGGTGTGGGGGCTGGTGCCGTTCTGATGCAATCAGACGAAGATGGGCTGGAGCACCCAGTCAGTTTCTTCTCAAAAAAGTTCAACTCGGCGCAGAAGAACTATTCAGTAGTTGAGAAGGAACTGCTGGTGATTGTACTAGCGCTCAGGCACTTTGAGGTGTATGTTCCAGCCTATGGACCAGTTGTGCTGATCTACACCGACCATCACCCCCTCAAGTTCCTGAATCAATTCCCTAACCAGAATATGAGGCTGACCAGGTGGTCATTAATGTTGCAGGAATACAACCTAGACATACGCCATATTGCCGGTCCTGAGAATGTGATTGCAGATTGCTTATCGAGGGTGGAAGACCCGGGGTAGATCATCACAAGGGTAGCCTCCTACTTTGGTTTGATTAGTATGTTTACGTCTGATGCTTGTTGGCTCGCGTGTGTAGCCCAGCGTATTGGGTCGTAAAGTAGGAGTTGCTGTGTTGGTATAGAATAAAAAACTAGGCTTTCCCCTGTAGTGCAGCCGCCATAAACATATTAAAAATATAAAAATCCTATAAAAACTCTTTCTTTGATAGTTAATTTTTGTTTAAGTATGTTATAGCAGAAATTCTGAGTTGTACTCCTCTCAGAAGGCTGGGCTAGTGAAGCTCGCTCTTATGAGCATAACTATGTAATTTAATCTATTGTGTTGGGAAGGGTTGTTAATTTTTATAATGTGTTATTTTGATGAGAACTGTGCTTTACATTTCATTGTCGCTGGGTGGCTAGGAGTGGCGAATTTTGTATGGGTTCTGCGTGTCAGATTTAGAGCTCATAGTTGGAGCCTCTTAAAAATCTTGGGGGGGGTGTGACGCTCACCGCTTCCCCCAGAACCGCATGGCTTACTCGCTAGGACTCGCCAGGGCAGAGAATATAGCTACAGTCTACCTATCATTGTGTACTTTCCTTCTCGAGAAAGCTTGTGTTGCAGACAGTTCAGAACTGTTCTTTATTTTCGTCTGTCACAATCCTTTCTATTTTATTTAGTCAATTGAAAGTATTGTGTTAAGTAGTTGAATGATGGGAAGGCGAGAGGGAGAGAGAGAGAGAGAGAGAGACCAGGTGGTGTGACTTGGTAGGGAGGGCGGCGCGTGGCTGGCCCCCTTACATAGGCGTCGCGGGATTCGTTGCCTCCTGCCTAACACTGCCTACTAGGCGGCTGCTTACTGGGCGACTGTCGCGCGCCCTCGTGCCATTTCTGCGAACTGGGACTCCAGCTAGGAGGTCCCTGGGAATATCCTTGTCAGATCCTTCCCAGACAGCATACTCTAAGCATCTCCCATGAACTGTTCCACACTCTTGTCTTAGAATCTTTCTCTCCTACTGCCTCTATCATTTCCACTACTTCCTCACCTTTTATTAATATCAATCCCCCTCTGGTTCTCTGCATCCACACCTTGAATTGGTGGCCAGACTGTATTATATGCTGGATCTCACATGTCTTATGTACTAGGTTAAGGTTGAAGATAGTCATTGTCTTTTTGGGAGATTGTATTGCTCAGACTGTCTCCATCAATCACTAATGTTTCTACAGGGTTAAATAATGCTAGACTAGGGATCAGGTACCTTGCTGTTGGTGTTTTCACTGTGTGTAGGCTACTTTTGAGCTACACGACACTACGGATTCTGTGGGTTACCTGGGTGGATCTTTTGTCTGTGTACCTTGGAGTTTAGACTGTGTAGTGCGTGAGGGCGGCTTGCCTAATCCACCCAACACTGTTCTATCTCTGTTTGCTTTTACTTTTGAGGGTCGCCAGGATACTCGATACTTGTGATCGACAATCCTCAAGAGAGCACCCCTTCATATTAACGTAATCAGGCCGCACAGACCCAAGGTCCACACTAGGCTAGGAGCTGCCTTGCTCCACCAGAATTCTGTACCTTTGCGCATCCCAGCTAGACTTTATTAACCCGGGTAGACATTAGCTGGATTAGATCATATACTCTTTTATGCATACCCATTATTTTTACACAAGCATTTTGAGGTCTAGGTTGCTGTAGAGAGACACAACCAGCATAGACCGGTTTTGTTAATAGGAGTACTACTTTTTCGTGGTGAGCATTATTACTGTTGCACCGCTTATAATATTCTTGTGTCCAATAACATTATATGTCCAGCCTTTTTGTGTATTTAGCCTACACATGCATTGTCCTGCCTCCTGCTATTTTGTGGTTCCATTTCCGATACGTTCTTCTTAGTAGCATCCGACATTATTCAGAAGATTCCTTGTTCGGTGCTTGAGGACTTTATAACACTTTCTTTCATAAAGGAGTGACAGATATTATTGATTAACCCTTATTTAGCGGCGAACAACATAAGTCGAGTTAAATAAAGCTGGACTATGTGGCGGCGCTCGACATAACTCGAGTGGCAATTTCAGCACGTAATGTGGCTGAGAGAGAGAGACAAGTGGTGGCAGGAGACTAGCGAGCGTATGACTGCTCCAGACCACCGCGGCGAACCTACTGACACAAATCTCAGCTCCCTCCTCCCTCTCTCACTCGCTACATACTCAATTATGTACTGAAAGTACCGAATTACCTGCTTTTTGCACTCGCGTTGCACGGTTATTGCAAGAAAACTATCCATCATACAAGGATCGTTATGGTGTCATTCGAAAGCTCTGTTTATGCCCTTTCAGGGATAGGTACTAGTTTTACGTTCTGGGTCTTATTTAGGCATGAAAATGATCACGTAAACAGCCCTATTTTGGCTAAAAACACCCCGCTGTGCGGTACACATAAATAAACCGCATAGGCCGCTCGTAAGGTGTTAAAGTAACGTTAAGTAAACCTTCTTCTTGTTTGCATTAGATCACTCTTGTGATTTAATTAAGTTAACTATTTTTTCCTTGTGTACCATAACTAAGCAACCATATTTTATAGGTAATAGGCTGTTTCAGAGAACATCAGCCTATGGTAGAAGCACATAGATACTGAGAGTTAAGATACCCCGCTATCGCAGATATAACTCTGGAGGGCATATGTGTTCTTTGTTCGACGGGATTATATATCAGGGGTTGGATCTAGCGTTTCCATTGTTGCATTTATGCCAGTCTAGTCCAATGTATAAGAGCCACTGATTTATACGAGACCCGATCGTAACACGTCGTCGTCATCGTCTTCGTCATCGTCTTCGTCGTCGTCGTCTTTGTTGTCGTCATCATCTTCGTCGTGGTCGACGTCATCTTCGTCGTCGTCGTAATTTTCGTCGTCGTCATCGTCGTAGTCGTCATCTTCGTCATCGTCTTCGTCGTCGTCTTTGTAGTCTTCATCGTCATCGTCGTCATCATCTTTGTCGTCTTCGTCGTCATCGTCGCCTTCGTCGTCGTCGTCTTCGTCACCGTCTTCATCGTCTTCGTCGTCGTCGTCGTCTTCGTGATCGTCTTCGTCGTCGTCGTTGTCGTCTTCGTCGGTGTCGTCGTCTTCGTCGTCGTCGTCGTCTTCATAGTCGTCGTCGTCGACGTCGTCTTCGTCATCGTCGTAATCTTTGTCGTCGTTGTCGTCTTCGTCGTCGTCATCGTCTTCATCTTCGTCATCGTTCTCGTCTTCGTCTTCGTCGCCGTCGTCGTCTTCGTCGTCTTCGTCGTCATCGTAATCTTCGTCGTCGTCATCGTCGTCGTCTTCATAGTCGTCATCGTCGTCATCTTCGTCAGTGTCTTCGTCGTCGTCGTCGTCTTCATTGTCGTCATCGTCTTCGTCACTTCCGTAGTCGTCGTCGTCTTCATCGTCGTCGTCTTCGTCATCGTCGTCTTCGTCGTCGTCGTCTTCATCGTCGTCATCATCGTCACTGTCGTCTAGACGACGACGACGATGAAGACGACGAAGACGAAGACGAAGACGACGATGACGACAATGATGAAGACGATGAAGACGATGACGACGACGACGACAACGACGACGACGAAGATTACGACGACGACGAAGACGTTAACAATGAAGACGACGACAACGACGACGAAGACGACGATGACGAAGATGAGGACGACGATGACGACGAAGACGACGACGACGAAGATGAGGACGACGATGACGACAAAGACGACGACGACGACAAAGATTACGACGACGAAGAAGACGACGTCGATGACGAACATTACGACAATGACGAGGACGACGACGACGACTATGACAACGACGACGACGACGAAGATTACGTCGACGACGAAGTCTATAAGGATGACGACGACGACGAAGAAGACGGAGACGACGACAACGAAGTCGACGAAGACGATGACGACAACGACGATGAAGGCGATGATGACAACGAAGACGATTGTCGTCGTCGTCGTCGTCGTCTTCGTTTTCGTCGTCGTCGTCGTCGTCGTCATCGTCTTCATCTTCTTCATCGTCGTCGTCGTCATCGTCTTTGTCATCGTCTTCGTCATCGTCATCGTCATTGTCTTAGTTGTCGTTATCATCTTCGTCGTGGTCGTCGTCGTCTTCGTCGTCATCGTAATTTTCGTCATCGTCGTCGTCATCGTCGTCGTCTTCATCATCGTCGTAGTCGTCATCTTCGTCATCGTCTTCGTCGTCATCGTCTTCGTCGTCGTCGTCTTCATCATCATCTTCATCATCTTCGTCGTCTTCGTCGTCGTCATCGTCTTCGTCGGCGTCGTCTTTGTCTTCGTCGTCTTCATCGTAGTCGTCGTCGTCGTCTTCGTCATCGTCTTCGTCGTCGTCGTCGTCGTCGTTGTCGTCGTCATCGTTTTCGTCATCGTCGTCGTCGTCATCGTCTTCATCTTCTTCATCGTCGTCGTCATCATCATCTTCGTCATCGTCTTCTTCGTCGTCGTCGTCGTCATCGTCTTCGTCGTCGTCTTCGTCGTTGTCGTCGTCTTCGTCTTCATCGTCGTTATCGTCGTCATTGTTGTCTTCGTCGTCGTCGTCGTCTTCATCCTCGTCGTCTTCATCATCGTAGTCTTCCTCGTCGTCTTCGTCGTCAACGTCGTCTTCGTCGTCGTCGTAATCTTCGTCGTCGTCGTCTTCTTCGTCGTCATCGTCTTCATCGTCGTCGTCGTCTTCGTCATCGTCTTCGTCGACGTCGTTGTCGTCTTTGTCGGTGTCGTCTTGTAGTCTTCGTCGTCGTCGTCATCTTCTTTGTCTTCGATGTCGTTATCGTCTTCATCGTCGTCGTCGTCGTCTTCTTCGTCTTCGTCGTCGTCTTCGTCTTCATCTTCATTTTTGTCGTCTTCGTCATCGTCGTCTTCGTCTTCGTCGTTGTTGTCATCGTTGTCGTCATCGTCTTCATCTTCTTCATCGTCGTTATCGTCGTCATTGTTGTCTTCATCCTCGTCGTCTTCATCATCGTAGTCGTCCTCGTCGTCTTCATCGTCGACGTCGTCTTCATCGTCGACGTCGTCTTCGTCGTCGTCGTAATCTTCGTCGTCGTCGATGTCTTCGTCGTCGTCATCGTCTTCATCGTCGTCGTCGTCTTCGTCATCGTCTTCGTCGACGTCGGTGTCGTCTTGTAGTCTTCGTCGTCGTCGTCATCTTCTTTGTCTTCGATGTCGTTATCGTCGTCCGTCGTCATCTTTGTCGTCATCGTCTTCATCTTCTTCATCGTCATCGTCTTCGTCGACGTCGTCTTCGTCGTCGTCGTAATCTTCGTCGTCGTCGTCGTCTTCATCTTCGTCATCGTCTTCATCGTCGTCGTAGTCGTCATCTTCGTCATCGTCGTTGTCGTAATCTTCGTCGTCGTCGTCGTCTTCATCTTCGTGATCGTCTTCGTCGTCGTCGTTGTCGTCTTCGTCTTCGTCGTCGTCGTTGTCGTCCTCGTCTTCGTCGTCGTCGTAATCTTCGTCGTCGTCGTCGTCTTTGTCGTCGTCAACGTCGTCATTGTAGTCTTCGTCGTCGTCGTCGTCTTCATCCTCCTCGTCTTCGTCATCGTCGTCTTCCTCGTAGTCTTTGTCGTCGACGTCGTGTTCTTCGTCGTCTTCGTTGTCGTCATCGCCTTCATCGTCGATGTCGTCATCGTCTTCGTCGTCGTCGTCGTCTTCGTCTTCGTCGTCGTCGTCGTCGTAATCTTTGTCGTCGTCGTTGTCTTCATAGTCGTCGTCGTCATCCTCGTCGTCGTCGTAATCTTCGTCGTCGACGATGTCGTCTTCGTCATCATCGTAATCTTCGTCGTCGTCGTTGTCTTCGTCGTCTTCGTCGTCCTCATCTTCATCGTCGTCATCTTCGTCGTCTTCGTCATCGTTGTCATCGTCTTCGTCGTTGACGTCGTCGCCTTCGTCGTTGTCGTCTTCGTCGTCGTCATCGTCGTCGTCGTCATCGTCGTCGTCGTCATCGTCTTCATCTTCTTCATCGTCGTCTTCGTTGTCATCATCGTCTTCGTCGTCGTCGTCGTCGTCTTCATCGTCATCGTCGTCTTCATCGTCGTTATCGTCGTAATTGTTGTCTTCGTCGTCGTCGTCGTCTTCATCCTCGTCGTCTTCATCATCGTAGTCTTCCTCATCGTCTTCGTCGTCGTCGTAATCTTCGTCGTCGTCGTCGTCGTCGTCTTCTTCTTCATCGTCGTCGTCGTCTTCGTCATCGTCTTCGTCGGTGTCGTCGTCTTCGTCGTCGTCGTCGTCTTCATAGTCGTCGTTGTCATCTTCTTCTTCGTCGTCGTCGTAATCTTCGTCGTCGTCGTAATCTTCGTCGTCGTCGTCGTCGTCTTTGTCGTCGTCAAAGTCATCATTGTCCCGTTTAAGAAAGGTCAGGGCCCTTCCCCACCTCAGGGGAAGTCCAAGGGTGTAGTAGAGTGTTTTAAGTGTCATAACAAGGGGCATTTCGCACGTTCCTGCCCTAGTAACCAACCTACTGCAGTCGTGTCTTTGGCTAGCAGCATTGGGGTGTCTCTGAGGTCTTCTGCATTTACCCGGGGTGATATGTCAGATGCGGGGGCACAGCCAGTGAAGGAGTGTCCGGAAGGCTCGAAACCTGTCCGCGATGCTTTTTGCGACCATAGAGGGCGTGGCTGCGTGAGTTGGGCTGGTTGTAAGTAGGGGTTGGAGTTGTTGCGTGATACAGGTGCATCCCAGACTCTGATGAAAAACTTTACAGGCCAACCTATAACCGCGGCACGGGTGGTTGTGGCATTAATGCTACACGGTCATACCCGTTGGTTCGAGTAGAGCTGGAGGTTGAAGGTGTGACACGAGAGTTGGATGTTGGAATCGTGGAGAAACTGCCAGTAGAGGGCGTCGACCTTCTTCTCGGCAACGACTTTGCGGTGCCTACTTCTGAGGTTCCACCCTTAGTCGGTGCCGAGAGGGCGGCCGACGTGAGTAGGGAGGGGCAGGAGTTGGTCGAGAGGTGTCAATCACAGAGTAGTTCCCAGGTGGAGAAGAGTTGTGGGAACGGGGCTATTGAACACGAGGACGGGGAAACATGTCATGTGAACCTGTGAAGGGAGTTTGTGAGACAACCACCTGAGCAGCCTACTGTCCCTGCGTTGGTCTGCAGCGGCCAAGGTGGAGAAGGAGAGGGGGGCAGTGGGGCTCAGGTGGAGGAGAGTTGGGATTGTCATGTCTCGGCGGAGCAGTGGGCGGGGGACACGAGTCTGGTGGCTATGGAAGCGCTAGTGCACCTGCCTGAGCAGCAGTGTGCAGCGCTCCAGCACCAGCTCGGTTCATACCCCACTGGTCGTGCCGAGCACCCAAGCCTCACAACTCATGTGGTGCACGATGTTCCGCTGGCAGGTCACTTGAGTGTTAACCCGGGAGCTGCGGGGAGACTCTTAAGAGTTCCCCCGGCGCACTGCGGGTAGACTCTTAAGAGCAGAGACTTTGAACACGTACCAAAACCGCGCGTTTATAGCCAGGCGGCTGAAAATTGGTGTGGGTATAGTACTACATGTCAACTCTCGATACCACCCCGCCAAACGCTCGCCCCGCACTCGTGCAAGCACCACCGCGCCAGTAACCACGCACTAGTCATGGAGCCTACACGTCCCTCACGCTCGCTCCCTGATGACACAACCAGCCCTCCTTCTGGTGGTGTTAGCCGCCGTGGAAGGCAGAGGGTGGCTGCCAAAGACCCTAGCTACCAGTACGACACGCCCTACAGCTCAGAGGACGAATCACCAGCACCAAAAGCACGTAAAACACGTGCAAGCAGGGCAATGGCACAGAGGTCATTGGTCTTTCGGGACACTGCCACCACGACCCAGGCCACTGCAACAACCACTACTACCACCACTGCCACCACTGCCACCCCTGCCACCCCTGCCACCGGTACCAGCGACGCAGGAGGCCGCCCTAGGGCTGCATTACCTGCGGGGGCAGGAAAAATGAAAGGCACGGGCGTAGGGAAAAGAACCCGTACGCCAGCCACAGTGCCCCTACCACCACCAACACCACCAGCCGCCCCTGGCCCGGCTGCCCCTGCCGCCCCTGCTGCCCCTGCCGCCCCTGCCGCCCCTGCTGCCCCTGCCGCCCCTGCCGCCCCTGCCCAAGGAACAGGGAAGGGGAAGGGGAAAGGGAGAGGGAAAGCGACTGGGAAAGCGACTGCTGGCCCTGGTGTCCCTGCCGGCCCTGCTGCCCCTGCCGCCCCTGCCGCCCCTGCTGCCCCTGCCGCCCCTGCCGCCCCTGCTCAAGGAACAGAGAGAAGGGCGACAGGCACCACCATCATCTTGCCATCAAGGCCACGCACCACTGCTGCCCCTGCCGCCGCCGCCCCTGCCGCCGCCCCTGCCACCACCTCTGCTGTCCCTGTCCATAAGACTCCCGCACGTGCCAAAGTGACCCGGAAAACTCTTACACCATCTAAGTATGCCGCCCTGCTGTTTGATGGTGATTCGCAGGACATTGGCAGCCCGGGTTTCGACGACGAAGCCCTAGCACGGGACCAAGGGTGGGGGGATTTGGGAGTGGACAGTGGGAGTGAGTCCGACGTCGGTGACGAAAACGAGGAAGGGCATCGTCTGTCGAGTGAAGAGGAGGGTAATGATGATGAAGTGCTGTATCGCGACCATGGAAGCGATATTTCAGACGCAGAAGCAGACGCAGACGACATTCCGATCCCTGGCATGCCTTCGTTCGATTGGTCTGACGGGGTCAATTTTGTACCTGACGTGCCCCAGTTCAATCCTGGGACGTCAGGAACAACTGACGACTGGCCCTGTGATGATCAAGCGAACGAAAGCGACTTCTTCCTCGCTTTTTTCGACATGGAGGTAATGACGTACATCGTTGCCCAAACAAACGCCTACTACAGGTGGGTGTTTGGCAGATTGGACGTCCTTTCTCCAAAAGCGAGAATACGAGGCTGGGTGGATACGACTGTGGCAGAATTTCTGACGTTCTTTGCCTTGTTGTTCCTCATGCCTCTGATCAAGAAGCATGTGTTGCAACACTACTGGAAGCACGACCCTCTCATCGCCACCCCAACTTTCAATAAGTTCATGACTCGTGACAGATTTTTGTTGCTGCTAAGATTTATGCACTTTGCAGACAACGAAAATCCTAACAGGATTGACAGGATATGGAAAGTTCGGGATGTGTTCACCATGTTGTTGGAGAGGTATAGGAAATACTTTTACCCCTTCCTCAATTTGGTGATTGATGAGTCGCTCGTGCTCTTCAAAGGACGTCTTGTTTTCAAGCAGTATATCCCCTTGAAGAGGCATAGGTTCGGAATCAAGCTCTTCGTGTTGTGCGACTGTGAAACTGGAATAGTGCTTGACATGATCGTGTATACAGGAACTGACATTGACGTACCGAAAGCCGCTGCCAATGACCCCATGGGCATGTCAGGTGCCATCGTCAGGAAAATGTTGGCACCTTACCTGGGCAAAGGCCACATCATCTACACTGACAACTGGTATACTTCTCCTGCTCTCTGCCAGTTTCTTTATGACAACCAAACGGGGTCATGTGGGACTGTCAGAAAGACAAGAAAGTTTATGCCAAAGTTCACAGGTGATGTCATTCCTCTCACAGATGCCTCCTCCAGTGACACACCTTCAGAAGACGACCTGGCCCAGGAACACCGCGAGAGGCATGTGCGAAGAAGGCGACGAAAGGGGCAGAAATACAAGCAGCTCGAGAAGTGTGGGAAACTGATAGCCCTGAAGTGGAAGGATAAGCGAGACGTCCACCTGCTTTCCACCGTCCACACAGGTGCCCAGGTGGATTCTGGCAAAATCCACTACCGAACCAGGAAGACAATCTACAAGCCCGACATGGTAGTGGACTACACCAAAAACATGCGCCTGGTGGACAAGTCTGACTGTCAGCTGTCAGGTGTTGAGTGTCTGAGGAAGACTGTGAAGTGGTATCACAAGCTCTTCCTCCACCTAGTTGACATAACGATGCTGAACGCCTACAACTTGTGGTTGGTGAAGAAGGATATGGCCCCAAACCAGAAGCTGAAATTCCGGGAGTTCGTGTACAACGTCTCCTACCAACTCCTGGAGAAGTATGGCACCACCACTCACAGACGTACGGCATGGCGTGGGGATCACGTTCCTGACCGCATCCAGCTGGGTGTCGAAAGACACTACACAACCAACACCGAGCTGATTGGCACTCGTCACAGGCAGGTGCAGTGCACCGTCTGCAGCTCCAGTGTGAGGAAACCCAATGTGACCAAAAGAGTCACCTCAATGTGCGCCGAGTGCAAAGTTGCACTCTGCCTGGGTGACTGCTTCAGGGACTACCACACCTTCAAGAACTACTGAGTGTCGGCCCCTGCCCTGCCCTGCCCTGCCCTGGACTCGCCCCGTGCCCTGCCCTGGACTCGCCTCCTGCCCTGCCCTGCCCTGGACTCGCGCCCTACCTTACCTGACCTGACCTAATTGATCACGCTACCTCATAATGTAACATATATATTATATAATGTATAAGTTCCAAAGATGTCCCTGTGATATAGCTTTTACATTATATAATTGTATGTTTCATTATTTAGTTTATAAGTTTCAAAGATTTACATGTAATATGCCTTATTTTTTTAGTATATCAATATATATGTTTGTTATTAGCCTAAGTAATGTGTATATAATTATTTTCTTACCTCAAATGAATTGTACAAAAATAAATATGTTTCAATAAATCATGTCAAACCTACTATGATAATAAAATAAAACAATAAAAAAAGAAAAAAAGAAAACAAGGTCATGTCATTGTATTCTTACAATATGATATATTCTATGAATATTTCATATTGTTTGAATACAATGGCATGATCTTGTAAAAAAAAAAATTTATAAAACATTTTCTAGACAATATAAAACCTTCCCCATAACCCCCTCCTGGATTCGATCCCACTACCCTACGACACTTTGAGTTTTCCAGTCCGCGACCTTACCAACCATGCCACAGGAGCTCATACCAAATATCACTCAAAACTTCGTGTCTACAATCGAAATGACAATATACAAAAAAAAATGAATTATCCCACCAATTTACGTTTGTAAATTGATGGGATTATCAATTATATCATGCCAAGGTTTATAATAGTTTGTCTCTGTCAAGAATTAGTAATTATATAACTTTATTCTGTCAAAAATTGCCCAAACACTCAGCAAAATTGCCCCTCTCAGTGTGACTCCACTCATTTTCACACGGTCAGGCGGTCACGAGGTGACCCTTGCCGCTCCTTGATTCTCCAGCTACAGCAGCTCTGTCTGGGAACAAAATTGGTATAAATACAATAATGGATAAAATACTCTTCACAAATACATTTGTATTGTATAATATTGTAAATAAAAATGAATAATAACTGTGTGGGTGTCGAAAATTGCTCAACCAGCTTTCTTATGTCTCGCCTACGCGCGTATATTGGATTATACATAGTCATGACTGTCATACAAATAATTGCAGTAGGTCTCGAATATACATTTAGATTGCATATTACTTCGAAATAAATAAGTAAACGTTTCTCTGGTGGCAATCTACCCTTTCGCAGGTGTAAGGAGACACCAGTCTATATTTAGCCCTCTATCACAACAGGCAATCTGCCTGTGTTGACTCAGCACCGTCGCTGGTGGTCTATAAATATAGTACTTTATTTACAGTCAATGGCCTACATGTTTCTGTGGTACTTCACATGTGTCTAAAATGCAATGTCTGCTTGCATAAAAATGCAATTCTGAAGTCCATTTATATGTACGACATACGCATGTCTCAGTTTCTCTCTCTCTCTCTCTCTCTCTCTCCATTCCTGACTCATGTTATTGTAGACCTGTTGATGGCAACGAACACCAGCCATCTGGTAGACATAAGGGTCAAAATACCAAACATCAATACGCCTGGGGCGCCTCCACAATTATCACTAAGCTGGTTATCTATCTAGAGATCTGCCTGACTTCCATCTCTCCACGACTCACTCACTCACTGCACCCCTGCATGCCTCCCTCCCACCCACCCACCCACCCCCAACCCCCCCTTTCAGGCTTCCGTCTGCTAGAAACACATTCACAATTTGCGTAAATATCGCATCAATTGGGCTATATGCGGTATATTCCTTGTTATATGGGACGCCTACATATGTACACGTCTTTATTATAGCATGAGAGTGCTCTAAATACAAGATTGACGTGATATTTATGGCGTAACACACCCTCTCTCCCCCTTTCATTCCCACCACAACTCACTCACACCTTGGTTCACGCATAGAAACTCATTGATAATGTGCGTAAATATCGCATGAATTGGTTTATATGCGGTATATATTTTGATATATGGCACGTATACATACGTACAAGTCTGTATTATAGCGTGACAGTGCTCTACGTACAAGATATACGTGATATGTATGGCGTAAACCACACTCTCAGCTCATAAATTGCCGCCAAACCTCCAACACATCTTCATTCCCGCCTAAATATTCTCTTATAATTCCCTTATATATTGCAATTTTTGGTCACTATGAGGCATATTCATTGTTATATGGGTGCCCTACACATGTATACATACTCTAAATAGCCTAAAAGGGCTCGAAAAAAGAGATATACGTGATAATACGCGGTAACCCACCCCCTCCTCCCTCTCCTTCTATCCCCTGCGCGCGTAAATATTCGGCAGGGAAATCTCGCCGCTCGATGACAATCTAGCCGCGCGGTGCCATTCGCTCCACATTTTTCAACTACGGACCGTTCCCCTACCCCCCCCAGACATATTTTGGGGGGTCAAATATATATGGGCCGATGCACGCAAACATTCCCTACACGATGATGTACTTTTTATCGAAATTGGCAATAGGTCCCAAAATCATCATAGGTGCGCACAGTCTTACCCTGTAGAAAACCCCCTGTGCGCCGCGGAGAGGTTAATAGACCGTTAGCCTCGTTGTTTCGGTGGTTCAAGGTGGGCGACGAGGTTTTGGCATGGTTGTCAGGTCAGGGTCGACCCATGGCTGCCAAGGGTGGTGGTCAGAAGGAGGACATTGAACAGATTGGTGAGGTTGGCTGTAGAGTAGATGTGCCCGGTCGTCGCATAGCCTCCCAATGCTGCTCTAGTCGAATGCAACAGCCCTACCATAGACTGACTGTATCTGGCCATGTCGCTGAAAGCGGTGATGCTGCGCAGGCAGATGTAGTCGCAAGGAATGCGGGGGTGCGCATGTACGGTATCGGCGGGGAAGCCTTAGCAATTATGAACTGTGGGAGTGACTGCACAGATGGTACTGATTGTCCCTCTCATGACCTGGCTGTTCTAGGGACAAAGGTGGAGAAGGAGGGAGACTATAGTTTAGAAGCTGTGGTCTCGGCTGGGTTGTGGAAGGGCACTAGGCATGTTGTTCATGAGGAGTTGTTTACTAAGCTGTGGCAGTACATCCGCATGTTTGTTGCTTCTCCAGGCCTGATGTACGGGGTAGAATCCGACATGGAGGCTGGAGACAGTGCAAGGCTCAAGTTAGTTCCCTACCGTATAAATCCTGCTCAACAGCCTGTCGTGAAAACAGAGCTAGACGACATGTGGAAAAAGGGTCTGAGGGATAAAGGATATCGTGAGTGGTCGTTGCCAGTGAGTTTGCAACCTGAGTTGAGTGGCAAGATCCGTGTGTATGGTGATTGCAAGAGTGTGGAAGCATTATCCCTGACAGATGCCTATCCATTACCCAGAGTTGACGACACCATAGACCGCTTCGGGGCTGCCTCGCTCATCACGAAGGTAGAACTAGTGAAACGGCTGGCCCCGTTGCCGGAAAGAGCGAAGAGAAGTGCCAGTCTTGTGATGAACTGGGCAGTTTATCAGTGTCAGGTGTTGTTTTGTTGCCGGAACACAAGTTGGATTTGTGGCATGTTAATGGCACTGATAATGTTTTGGCTGATTGTTTGTCACGGGAGGGTATGTTTGCAGGAGAACCCTCGCCGTTCAGTCAGTGTGTGTTGAGAGTGGAGAAAAATCAGGTTTGCCCCTGTACAGCAGCCGTCAAAAACAACATTAAAATTAAATAAAAAAAAAATCACATAAAAACTCTTTCTTTTTGATAGTTAATTGTAAGTTGCCAATGTTATAGCTAAAGTCCTAAGTTGAACCTGTCTTTCACTTAGTAGGCTGGGCTCTGTGAAGCTCGCTCAGGGAGCATAGCAGGCTAAAATTATACTATTATGTTTGGGAGGGGTTATAAGATTTTCTGTATGCTAATATGTTGTTTTTATTTAAGATTGAGCTTTGCATTTCATTTCTGGTGGAGTGGCTAGGTGTGGCGGGTCTTGTCGGCACTCTGCCTTGTCAGATATGGTGCTCGCCTAATGTTGAGCGTCCCATATCTTGGGCGGGGTGTGACGTCTACCAGCGTTGGCAGAATCGCCTCTCGTTAACCACTAGCGCTCGCCAAGGCAGTGATAATGGGCTACAGTTATCCGAGAATGTTGTTCTTTATTTCCTAGTACTCGCATTGTCACAGACAGTCCAGTGGTGGTCTTTATTTTCGTCTGTGACAACGGGAAGTATTTTATATCATTAATAGAATATAAGATGCATTGTGTAAGAGTTAAGGAGAGAGAGAGAGAGATAGGCAGCGAGGTGGTAATATGTGCGTGCGTATGTATGTTCTGCCTCGCTCGGAGGAGTTTTCCCGCTCGTGCGGGCTTTTTCTCGCCTTTGATTGGCTGGTGGCTCCGGGCCCGTCCTAGGGGCCTGCTGCCTTGTGACGTCTCGGCCCGTGATTGGCCGACCATCGCGCCCTTGCGAGCTCCTGTGTAACTAACCTCCTGCGTGAGGGTCCCGAGGAGCTGCCCTCCTCAGGACAGGCTAGGCGTGCATGCTTCTAACATCCCTTTGCATACTCTCTCCCGATCACCCCCTTTACCACTGTCTCTCTCTCTGACCTTCTTCTTTTCCATTGCTCCTCACCTTTATTCAATTACTTATCCCCTTGGGTTCTGCATACGGTTTCCATAGCCGGCCCATTGTATTGCATGCGCCGTCCTCTGAGATATTTACATGTACTTAGAATAGGTTTGAGGGTTCTTAATTAGTAGAGGTTAAGAACTCGGTGTGTGTCTCCATTATTGATTTAGTGTTCTTCTCTTTTATTTAATGCTAGACTGGGATAAGGTTACTGTAGTCGTTGTCTCCGATGTGTGTATGGTTTGTTTATACCTACACGACTTCGACCGGTCCTGTGGTAGCCTAGGTTGTCTTTTCGGCTGCGTCTTTTTGCGAGTGCAGCATTGTGTTGACTGAGGGATTTGGCCTGTTCCAGTTCCACACTTTGCTGCCTCTTTGCTTGTCTTTTGAGGGTCGCCAGGATAGAACCAGATACTTGTGATCTGGATCTATCAAGAGAGCACACCAGTCAATCAACGTAACTTAAAGGATGCAGTCTTAAGGACATCGCTAGGGTACGAGCCTCTCTTGCTCAACCCCAGTTCCTTACCTAGAGTATCCCAGCTAGACATTATTAATTGAGTAGACACTTATTAGTATTTAATATAAGCTCTTTAGTTTGGGGGAGCCCAGTGAGATTAAAATAATCTATTATTTAGTATATTTGCTTGAAACATTGGCTATGGTTTTCTAGTATAGATGTTGGATTCACTGTTGTGGCAGTATTTTCATTGAGAAGGATTACTATTGGAAAAATATTTGTTTTTAGAGAGTGCCATGGAAAACTGACAGAAAATTCTCAGAGTATATAGAAAATATTTTTTGTTCGTGGTCTTCGAGGAGAACGGCCATATGGAGAAGGAAAATATTAGTATATTCTGTTATGAGTTTATGATGAAATAAAATGCTAGGAGTTAATTTATTAATATCTATACGGTCTATGGTATTTAATATGACTTCTGTGTAATTTTATGGGAGATACATTTTCTTGGTGAATTAAGTTTGTACATGTATGATTTATTAATATCTGTATGTTGTAAGGTATTATATATAACTCGACATGTTTTCATTTTAAGAGAACATTTCTTGGAGGGGTTCGAGTGTGAATCCTTAGGATTTTCTTGGGGTTTATGGAATTTATTTTAGAATTTATTTTGCACTAACTTGTAATAATGTAATTGCAACGTGGAGTGTGTGAATTTATTCTGTATTTTCTATAGGTTTGGCCATAGGATATTGGCCATCAAAATACCGGTTACGGCTAGCTACCGTCAGAAAATATCTATTACAATTTTATTCGAATTCTATGTGAATTTATTTGCGCAATGATTTTTTTCAGAATAGGAAGGTACTCATATTGCATACCACAGGATGTGGATGGCTGTGTTACATATTGATGTGTCTATTTCCTTGAGTTTACATTGACATTTTATTTTATTTTATTTATGTTTTTTTTGGGGTGGGGGTTGTGTTTTTGTTTTATATATAAACTAGATAGTATTATGACATATCACAGGTTTGTGGAGTTGTGTTTATTGCTATTTGGTGGGTTTCCTATGGGTAGGAATATTATTTTATTTTACTACCATTGTATATGTGTGATTTTTCCCAAGAATATTTTTTTTTTGCACCTGTATATTTTAAATTTTCTTTTTATTTTATATCAATATATTTCTTTACTTTGTTACTTGATCTACAACAGACACCATAATTATAATGTGTCTTTGTTTTTGTTCTTTTTGGGTTTCTTATTGAAGTTTGTTTGAAAATAATACCTATAGTATTTTACTTTATACAATTTTTGTTTTTGTTCATTGTCTTTGCATTTGTATTAAATTGCTTTGTTCAATTTGTAATCCGTTCTTTATAATTTTGCTATAACATTTTATTTTATTAACAAAATACTTAGAAAATGTCCTTTCCACTTTCAATTTTTATCTTCAACTTAAAATTTATTTACTTACAGTAGGTGAATATTCATCTTTTATTTTCATTGTAGCTTCATGTACTTCCGCCTGCTTCGCTATTAGGCCTACCTTTGTATTCTGTAGTCACCCAGACATTGTTCATTTGCCAATAATGAATCGTGTTGCAGGGGGCTACGAGGGGACCATAGGAGAGCCGAGAGGTAATGTGCGAGGGATGGAGTTAGTTAGATTCATACCTTACTCATTTTATCTGTAATTTGCCTAACTCTCATTATCATTTTAAGTGCTACCTTGCTGTGGGAAGCAAGAATTTTACTGGGGGCGTATTACATCTCAAGATTATACTATTTATTATGGATTCATTATATCCAACTATCATATCATTTTAAGACGTTTTAGTTACTGTGTCTGTATTTGTGTGAAGAACTGTACATTTCAGAGGTCAACAGCATCATCCATTGTAACTCCTTGTCAGATTTGTCATGATTCAGATTCTGTACACTGGCTAACATTCCACTAATTCATACATTCTCAATCACCATCTTGTAACTCAACATGGGTAGCCATCTTGTATCCAGAAGGTGTGGCCCAGGGTGGTGATAGGTGAGAAGGTATTGAGAGGAAGCAGATAGATTATAACCACAGGCCAGACAAGTTGCCTTTTAGAGTTCTCTCTCAATATAGGAAGGCTATCTCACTTACTTAAGTTTTAGTACTCTGTATATTATTTCAGTTTGTACTTAACCCGCTGGATCCTAGCGTCGCACGTGTTGCGTCGGCAATGTTCGATCACCAGAACCCAGCGACGCAACGTTTGCGTCCTGGCCGGTCCGGTCCTAATTTCTCCGGTCCTATGGCACCTAGAGGGATTATGGGAACTGTGTAAGTATCCCACGCACCCATGCCAATGGTTGAAAACTCTCAAAGTCCAACCATGTGCGCGTGAGCGCGCAAAAACCTGTTTTTTGAGGGAAATTGCCTTCAATTTTTTACTCTTGTAAAATCCGTTTTCGGGGGCTCTGTAGGACCATTTTTTGCACTTTATGACCAATTTATTTATTTTTCCTTCATTCCTAACCTATTGTTTCTGGAATAAAAAAATAAATAAAAACCTGCTGGGCCCTGGTGGTACATTTATTAATAACTAGCTGGGGCTCAGCGGGTTAAATATATATCAAAGGGGTTTTGGACCAGAGATCTTTATTTTCCCTCTTTACCTATATAATTATAATCTATGTATAAGGTATAAGTGGGATGGTGGCAGCATTACTATTATTATATATCTACCAATTATCTATCATCATCGAGGAAAGCTGAGATCAACCTATCTTCAATCAACCTACATTAACCTACTGCTCATAGGGGACACCTTAAGTCTACCTACATCGAGTAAGAGGTTAAACCTTATAGTAAATAATTATACAGGTCGTATCTCAAAACGTCCTAATACTCCTACCTGGAGCTAACCCTATGAATACATTTTACTACCCATAAAAGTCATACGTAGCATTATTATTCACAGCATTTATGAGTCTAGGTTGTTGCTGAGCCGCACAACCATAGCAGACTGTTTCGTTGATGAGGAAGTACTTCTTTTAGTGTCGAGCATTACTACCGTTGCGCATTTATAGTATTCTCGTGTCAGTTAACATTATATGTCCTAACTTTTAGTGTATTCAGTCTACACGTGTGGTGTCCTGCCTCCTGCCTTTATATAATTTAAGATACGAGCATCTTATGAGCATCACACTTTCTTCAGAAGTTTCCAGGTCTATTCTGTAGGACTATACTTCACTTTCTTTCAGATAGGAGTGAAGAGTTTATTGTTGTTTAGAGTAACTGTATTGAAGCATCTTTTTATTGTATTAAATCTTGCAATGATTTAATTGATCTTTCCATAGCTTCCCTTTTATGCATTTTAATGTAACTTGCATCTTGTTTGTTATCAGGCTACACCAGTGTGGGTTAGTCTGAAGTAGAGTACATTTATGCGCAGTTAAGGATACCCCGTTATCACAGATTAACTCTGGAGGGTATAGGTGTTTTTGTTCGCCGGCATATAAGTTCGAGGATTTGGATCTAGCGTACCGTTGTTGCATAGTGCCCTATTACTAGTCCAATCATTAAGTGCCCTTGTTTTATTCGTAGCCCCGGTCGTAACAATGTCGTCATCGTCTTCGTCGTCGTCTTCGCCTTTGTCGTCGACTTCGTCTTCGTCGTCGTAATCTTTGTCGTCGTTGTCGTCTTCGTCGTCTTCGTCATCAACGTCGTCTTCGTCGTCGTCGTAATCTTCGTCGTCGTCATCTTCGTCGTCGTCATCGTCGTTGTCTTCATCGTCGTCGTCGTCGTTGTCTTCGTCATCGTCTTCGTCGACGTCGTCGGTGTCATCTTGTAGTCTTCGTCGTCGTCGTCATCTTCTTTGTCTTCGATGTCGTTATCGTCTTCGTCGTCTTCATCGTCATCGTCGTCGTCTTCTTCGTCTTCGTCGTCGTCTTCGTCCTCATCTTAATAGTTGTCGTCTTCGTCATAGTCGTCTTCGTCTTCGTTGTTGTCGTCGTCGTCATCGTTGTCGTCATCGTCTTCATAGTGTTACGACTGGGGTTCAAATATATCAGGGCTCTTATTCATTGGACTAGTAATGGCATAAATGTTACAACGGAAAGCGCTAGCTCCAACCTCTGATGTATATTCCCAGTGAACAAAGAACACAAATACTCCACAGAGTTCTATATGCAATAATAGGCTATCAAACTCTCAATAAATGTGCGTCTACTCTAGGCTTAATGTTATGTGAAAACAGCCTATTACTACCTATAACCGAAAGTGCTTGGTTATGGTATGCAAAGTAAGGTGGTAAGAGAAGTTACAGCTTACGTTACTTTAATCAATAAATGTCAGGCACTCCTGCATGAAAGAAAGTGCACTAAAGTCCTTCAACACTAACAAGGAATCTTCTTTAAATGTTAGATGCTATAAAGATGCTCTTATCGGAAATGGAACCCAAAAAGGCAGGTAGCGGAACAATGCTCGTGCAGGCTATGCACACAAAAAGGCAGGATATATAATGCAGTCGGGGCCAAGAATATCCTAAACGCTACAACAATAACAATCGCCACGACAATGCAGTATTCCTATCAACAAAAAGAGCCTAAGTCGTTTGTGTCTCCATACATCAAACTAGGCTGCGAAATGCTTGTATAATCATAAACGGGTATGCATAAAAAGAGTAATTAGGTTAATATAATTAATGTCTACTGTGACTGACAAAGTCTAGCTAGAGTCAATGATACGAGATACTGGTGCGCATGGCATAGCCTAGTGCAAATCTCAAGTCTGTGCGTCAAATATTACGTTATAGGGAAGGGTAGCTCTCTTGAGAAACCTTAATACCGAAGTATTAAGCGTTCTCCTGGCGTACCTCAAAGACAAACAACGAGCTTAGAACAGTGCAGAATGGTATAGGCAAAAAGCCCTCATTCGTGCATGCTCTACTCTCAATGGCACACAGACTAGAATTTACTCAATCAACTCCAGTTCTCAGGTATGTCGTGCAGCTTTTTCCTAAAGCCAGCACTCATAGGAAACAATACCTTATAATATCAGACCCCTAGTCTAGCATTATCTAATCCAGCAGAACACTACTAATTATAGGAAGCGGTACTTAAACAATATAAATGCCAACCAATGCTTCGTGATCAACTTATCTTAACAACTAACATACATGGGTTATATCAGACCTTAACTCACAATACAACTGGCCAGCATGAAGCTGATTTTGCAGAGTTAACCAGAGGGGATATAGTCTTAATAAAAGGTGGTGAAAGATATGAAAAAAGAGAGAGGTAGGCAGAGGAAAAGATTCTCAGGTGCAGAGCGGGAACAGGTAGCAAGGGATAAGATAGATGCGTTCTAGAAACCAGATCTGAGAGAGAAAGTGGCGAGGAACCTGTATATATACCGGGACTAGGTCGAGCCGCGTGGGAAAAAAGAGGTAACAAGTCCTCTAGCCACTAGCAAGGGAGCTAGCAGCATGGTAAGGACCTCTCTCAACCAACCCCCACGAGGCAGCCAGCCGTGACGTCATCGAGCGGGGCAAAAACACTGCGCGCCCCCCTCTCACTCTGTTCTACTCTCTCTCTCTCTCCCAGATCCCATCATTACTAGTTAATGATAAAACATATACTTTACAATTAAATATAGAAAGCCTTGACATGGGTGGAAACAAAAGAGCCTTTCTGGACTGCCCATGACACGAGCTTTCATATGAAATAAAGCACACTCTAATACATAAACTGTAGCCCCATCCACTGCCCTGGCGATCCTAGCGAGTCACTGTAGGACAAGCCATGCGGTTCTAACGGAGTGGTTAACGTTACACCCCCCCCCAAGATTTTTCTCAGAGGCCCCAAGGCTCACAAAAATCTGATGGTTAGAACCCATGCTATATCTCCACTTCCCATCACCCAGCGGCAGTAAAATATCTGGCACAGTTCTTCAACAAAACATTTTTCAAAAATTATAACCCTCCCCAACACAATAGGTTAAATTATATGTAGTTATGCTCCTCAAGAGCGAGCTTCTCTAGCCCAGCATTCTGAGAGGAGTGCAACTCAGAATTAATGCTATAACATACTGAAAAAATTCAACTATCAAAGAAAGAGTTTTTTATTTGATTTTTATGTTTTTAATTTGTTTATTTCGGCTGCACTATAGGGGCAAGCCTAGTTTTTTCTTCTATACCAAACTCTCAACTCCTGCTTTACGACCCAATACGCTGGGCTACAACTGCGAGCCAAGAAGCACCAAGTGCAAAATATTATTCAAACTAAAGCAGGAGGCTACCCGTGTGTCAATCTACCCAGGATCATATACCCTTGAACGACCATCTGCAACCACGTTGTCACAACCGGCAATATGGTGTATGTCCAGGTTATATACCAATAACCTTAGTGACCACCTGGTCAGCCTCATATTCCGATTGTGAAACTGGTCCAAGAACTTGAGAGGGTGATGATCTGGGTAAACTACAACGACCGCACCATAGGCTGGAACATAGACCTCGAAATGCCCCAGCGCAAGCACAACCGCCAGCAGCTCCTCCTCGACAACAGAGCAGCTCCCCTGGGCCGAATTGTACTTCTCCGAGCAGAGACTAACAGGATGCTCCAGCCCATCATCGTCCCTTTCCACAAGGACGGCACCAGCCCCCACACCACTAGCCTCCGTTGCTAGTTGGAAAGGTAGGCTAAAGTCAGGGGCCCTGAGGATCGGGTGAGTGCACAACAGGTGTTTTACTTCCCTAAACACCTTCTCACACTCAGGCGCCCATTTGAACTTCTTATCCTTCCAGTTATCCTCCACCTGAGCTTGACTGTCCCATTCTCCTTCTCCACCTTGACTGCTAAACGTCATCACAGGCACAGTGAGAGGCTCAGGGGGGTGCCTCCCATACTCCTTCACGAGATTAACGTGACATAACTGATTGCGCTTCCGTCTGTCTGGAGTGGCTACCAAGTAATCCAGGTCTGATAGCTCCTCAACCACCCTATAAGGACCAACGTACTTCGCGGATAAGGGGTGACCTACAAGGGGCAGTAGAATCAACACCTCCTGACCCACGTGAAACTCCCAGAATTCAACCTTGAGGTCGTACCTGTCCTTCCTGAGGGCCTGAGAGCTAGTCAAATTACGGCCAGCCAACTCCAGACTGCGCAACATCCGTTCTCGACTGTTGAGGACACACTTGAGCATAGAACAAGGTTTTTCTGTGCCCTCCCATACTTCTTCAACCATATGGAGAGGCTCTCTGACACGGTGTCCAAAGACGAGCTCATTAGGGCTGAATCCCAAACTCTCCCCAGGTACCTCCCGCACAGCAAACAAAACACATGGCAGGCCAAGATCCCAATCCTTCCCACTCTCAAAGCAACAACTGAAGCACAGATTTCAAGGCTGAGTGCCATCGCTCTAACACACCCTGGCTCTCTGGATGATACGCAGATGACACAACCCCAACAATCTCATGCTGCGGCATTGCTTGAACAAAGAGGCTAGAAGTGAAGTTGGGTCCCTGGACTGACTGAATCCCCTGCGGGTAACCATACCGGGAAAAATACACTAGCAAGCTTCGGACCACCGTCTTCGCCGACCCATTTCTCATAGGGTACGAGTCAGGGTACCTTGTCGCTACATCTCCCGACTGTGCCTCACTGTCCTCCTTCAACTCTTTCGTCTTTTTAAGCCCATCCTCTGCCCCTTCAGGAACAGTTACTGGGTCTTCTCCAGACTCGAAATGTGGTCCTAATAATGAGTCCCCGAGAAGGTCCGTTGACACTAAACTCTCAACCGCATCAACTTTCAACCCCTTCTCGGTACCCTTCCTCCGCTGGTCTAAAGATTGTTGACCAGAATGTGACTCCCTGGATGCAGGATCTCCGGTGACAACACACGCCATAGGCTGCACCGGACACTTCTCAACCCACTCCTGCTCCTCCCTACTCACGTCGGCCGGCTTCTCGGCAACGACCAAGGGTGGAGCCTCAGAAGTAGGTCCCGCAAAGTCGTTGCCGAGAAGGAGGTCGACGCCCCCAACAGGTAACTTCTCCACAATTCCTACATCCAGGTCCCGAGTCACACCATCAACTTCCACCTTCATTCTTACAAGCGGGTATGACCTTGTCGCATTAACTCCCTGAACCACAACCACCCGCGCCGTATTGACAGGTTTACCAGTGAAATTTCTCAACAGTGTTTGCGATGCCCCAGTGTCACGCAAAATTCTCACCTCATGTCTTCTACCCCCCCACTCCACACAACCGAGTCCCCTGTGGTCACTAAAGGCATCACGGACAGGGAATAAGCCTTCCGGATCCTTCTGCACTGGCAGTGTATTTACCTCGGAAGAAATGCCTCTAACAAACTCCGATGTCCTCTTGAACACTCCAATGCCGTGAGCAAAAGACACGGCTGCTGGAGGAGGTCGACTAGGGCACTCATTTGCCTTATGACCCTCCTGGTGGCAACTAAAACACATAAATTTCGGTTTCGGCTTATACTGTGATGTAAAAGGCCCCTGACTTTTCACATACGGTGTGGTGTAAGGTTTTGATTCAGTTTTAGTTTCATGGCTTTTCTGTTTAACACCTTACGAGCGGCCTATGCGGTTTATTTATGTGTACCGCACAGCGGGGTGTTTTTAGCCAAAATAGGGCTGTTTACGTGATCATTTTCATGCCTAAATAAGACCCAGAACGTAAAACAAGTACCTATCCCTGAAAGGGCATAAACAGAGCTTTCGAATGACACCATAACGATCCTTGTATGATGGATAGTTTTCTTGCAATAACCGTGCAACGCGAGTGCAAAAAGCAGGTAATTCGGTACTTTCAGTACATAATTGAGTATGTAGCGAGTGAGAGAGGGAGGAGGGAGCTGAGATTTGTGTCAGTAGGTTCGCCGCGGTGGTCTGGAGCAGTCATACGCTCGCTAGTCTCCTGCCACCACTTGTCTCTCTCTCTCAGCCACATTACGTGCTGAAATTGCCACTCGAGTTATGTCGAGCGCCGCCACATAGTCCAGCTTTATTTAACTCGACTTATGTTGCTCGCCGCTAAATAAGGGTTAAATGTGTCATTGTTACGGGGAGGGGGAGGATAACGGTCCTTAGCACTTACATCGTACTTCTGTGAGGACCCGCAACCCCGAATCAACGACAGCCGTCGATCAGCCATTTCTGCTGCTTCGACTAGAGTTCTTGGGTTTTCTCCTTTAAGTTCAAAGTTAGATCACCGCCCGTGCTCTTAAAGAACTGCTCCAACATCATCATCTGCTTAACTCCATCAAACGTTGTTACTTTCTCAGATCTGAGCCAGTTCCCCATAGCATCGGACAAGTCCCGGGCGTGTTCCAAAAAGGTGCTATCTCTTCCCTTAGTTACACCCAGGAACTTCAAACGGTACGTTTCTGGTTGCAGTTCGTAAGCCCTCAGGACAGCCTCCTTGAGATCCTCATACACAATACATGACTCCAAAGGTAACGCATCGTAGGCTTTAAGACCCTTGCCTATTAATCTAGAGGATACAAGTGCTGCCTATTTATTCTCTGGCCACTGGTGTTCCTGGCACTTCTTCTCAAAGCGTGCGAAAAATTCTGTTACACCACTCTCATCAAACACCGGAACCAGTTTCAATAAGTGCGAGAGAGATTGATCATGAACACGGTTACCAGCCCCAAGTCGCTGTCCCGTTGTCTCTACTCGCGACTTCTCTACGTCCATGTCGGCACAGTACCTATTCGACTCTAAATCCGCTTGGATTTTTGCTAGCTCTATGTGCTGCTGACTGATAGTTTTCTCTCTTCTATCTTGGCTCTCTCATCTATCTTGGCTAATTCTAATTGCTGCTGATGCTGAAGCTGAAGCTCACATACCCTGATAGCCTTTCTCTCTTCGATCTTAGCTAATTCGAGCTGAAGCAATAATTCTGGAGATAGCCCTTGAGGAGGTGAAGGTGCTACAATGTTTGAAATTACCGGTGGTCCCCCCAGGGGCAACCCACCCTGCCAGTCACCACCCAACTGTGGAAGCGTACCCGGGGTCGGCAAACCACTGGGATGGCTGGGAGTCGAGTGTAGGGGAAGCATGGCCGAAGGGCTCTGAGCACTCAACCCATCTCGCTCACCAGTCACCCTGCCCAGTACACACATTATCAAGTTATCCCTGGTCATGCTGCTAGTAACCGCGTGACCGATAGCTGTGGCCAGGCATTGAAGACCGTACCGATCCATACCCTCCAACCGCTCGGCAGTAACAGGCCATTGCAAAAATATCCTAGCATCCTCCACACAGTTCACCCGATTAACCCTTTCATCATGCTGCTGTTCCTCAGTTTCGACATTACGTACTGTGTCTCCATTCTCCTCTGATCCGGTATAAGACATGATGCTCACAAAAATTTCCCACCTCAATATTCAGAAAAGAAGTACCCCAAACTCTTATACCTCAATATACACACAAAAATTCTCAGAAATACTCAAGGGCTATACTATGTTGCAAAACAAAATTATTCTTGCTGATCCCCGCAAAATATTCTCCAAAACAACAAATGTTCCCTGCTAATAAATGTAGGTTCACCAAATCCTAGGCAAGGTCGCCATTTGTTACGACTGGGGTTCAAATATATCAGGGCTCTTATTCATTGGACTAGTAATGGCATAAATGTTACAATGGAAAGCGCTAGCTCCAACCTCTGATGTATATTCCCAGTGAACAAAGAACACAATAATACTCTACAGAGTTCTATATGCAATAATAGGCTATCAAACTATCAATAAATGTGCGTCTACTCTAGGCTTAATGTTATGTGAAAACAGCCTATTAGTACCTATAACCGAAGGTGCTTGGTTATGGTATGCAAAGTAAGGTGGTAAGAGAAGTTACAGCTTACGTTACTTTAATCAAAAAATGTCAGGCACTCCTGCATGAAAGAAAGTGCACTAAAGTCCTTCAACACTAACAAGGAATCTTCTTTAAATGTTAGATGCTATAAAGATGCTCGTATCGGAAATGGAACCCAAAAAGGCAGGCAACGGAACAATGATCGTGCAGGATATGCACACAAAAAGGCAGGATATAAAATGCAGTCGGGGCCAAATATATCCTAAACGCTACAACAATAATAATCGCCATGACAATGCAGTATTCCTATCAACAAAAAGAGCCTAAGTCGTTTGTGTCTCCATACATCAAACTAGGCTGCGAAATGCTTGTGTAATCATAAACGGGTATGCATAAAAGAGTAATTAGGTTAATATACTTAATGTCTACTGTGACTGACAAAGTCTAGCTAGAGTCAATGATACGAGATACTGGTGCGCATGGCATGCCGCATAGCCTAGTGCAAATCTCAAGTCTGTGCGTCAAATATTACGTTATAGGGAAGGGTAGCTCTCGTGAGAAACCTTAATACCGAAGTATTAAGCGTTCTCCTGGCGTACCTCAAAGACAAACAACGAGCTTAGAACAGTGCAGAATGGTATAGGCAAAAAGCCCTCATTCGTGCATGTTCTACTCTCAATGGCACACAGACTAGAATTTACTCAATCAACTCCAGTTCTCAGGTATGTCGTGCAGCTTTTTCCTAAAGCCAGCACTCATAGGAAACAATACCTTATAATATCAGACCCCTAGTCTAGCATTATCTAATCCAGCAGAACACTACTAATTATAGGAAGCGGTACTTAAACAATATAAATGCCAACCAATGCTTCGTGATCAACTTATCTTAACAACTAACATACATGGGTTATATCAGACCTTAACGCACAATACAACTGGCCAGCATGAAGCTGATTTTGCAGAGTTAACCAGAGGGGATATAGTCTTAATAAAAGGTGGTGAAAGATATGAAAAAAGAGAGAGGTAGGCAGAGGAAAAGATTCTCAGGTGCAGAGCGGGGAACAGGTAGCAAGGGATAAGATAGATGCGTTCTAGAAACCAGATCTGAGAGAGAAAGTGGCGAGGAACCTGTATATATACCGGGACTAGGTCGAGCCGCGTGGGAAAAAAGCGGTAACAATTCCTCTAGCCACTAGCAAGGGAGCTAGCAGCAGGTAAGGACCTCTCTCAACCATCCCCCACGAGGCAGCCAGCCGTGACGTCATTGAGCAGGGCAAAAACACTGCGCGCCCCCCTCTCACTCTGTTCTACTCTCTCACTCTCTCCCAGATCCCATCATTACTAGTTAATGATAAAATATATACTTTACAATTTAATATAGAAAGCCTTGACATGGGTGAAAACAAAGAGCCTTTCTGGACTGCCCATGACACGAGCTTTCATATGAAATAAAGCACACTCTAATACATAAACTGTAGCCCCATCCACTGCCCTGGCGATCCTAGCGAGTCACTGTAGGACAAGCCATGCGGTTCTAACGGAGTGGTTAACGTCACAATTGTCTTCATCGTCGTTGTAGTCGTCATCTTCATCATCGTCGTCGTCTTCATCGTCTTCATCATCGTCGTCGTCGTCGTCTTCGTTATCGTCGGCGTCGTCTTTGTCGGCATCGTCGTCTTCGTCGTCGTTGTCGTCTTCATTGCCGTCGTCTGCGTCATCGTCGTCTTCTTCTTCGTCATCATCTTTGTCGTCGTTTATCGTCGTCTTCGTCGTCTTCATCGACATCGTGGTCGTCGTCTTCGTCGTCGTCGTCGTCGTCTTCGTCATCGTCTTCGTCGTTGTCGTTGTCTTCCTCTTCGTCTTCGCCGTCGTCGTCGTTTTCGTCGTCGTCGTCGTCGTCGTCGTCGTCATCATCGTCCGTTTTCATCGTCTTGTGATCCTTCGTCGTCGTCGTCGTCTTCGTCGTAGTCGTAGTCGTTGTCGTCGTTATCGTCTTCATCATCGTCGTCGTCGTCGTCTTCCTCGTAGTCTTTGTCGTCTTCGTCGTCGTCTTCGTTGTCGTCATCGCCTTCATTGTCGATGTCGTAATATTTGTCGTCGTCGTCGTCGTAATCTTTGTCGTCGTCGTCCTCGTCGTCGTCGTAATCTTCGTCGTCGACGTCGTCTTCGTCGTCATCGTAGTCTTCGACGTCGACGTCGTCTTCGTCATCATCGTCGTCCTCATTTTCATCGTCGTCGTCTTCGTCGTCATCGTCGTCCTCATCTTCGTCATCGTCGTCTTCGTCGTCGTTGTCATTGTCTTCGTCGACGGCGTCGTCATCTTCGTCGTCGTCGTCGTCGTCTTCCTCATCGTTTTCGTCGTCGTCATCGTCTTCGTAGTTTTCGTCGTCATCGTCGTCATCGATGTCATCATCTTCTTCATCGTCTTCGTTGTCGTCGTCTTTGTTGTAGTCATCATCTTCGTCGTGGTCGTCGTCGTCTTCGTCGTCGTCGTCCTCTTCGTCGTCTTTGTCTTCGTCTTCGTCGTCGTCTTCGTCTTCGTCTTTGTCGTCGTCGTCGTAATCTTTGTCGTCGTCGTCGTCTTCATAGTTGTCGTCGTCATCCTCGTTGTCGTCGTAATCTTCGTCGTCGACGTCGTCTTCATCTCCATCGTAATCTTCGTCGTCGTCGTCGTCTTTGACGTCGTCGACGGCGTCGTCATCTTCGTCGTCGTCGTCGTCGTCTTCCTCATCGTTTTCGTCATCGTCATCGTCTTCGTAGTTTTCGTCGTCATCGTCGTCATCGATGTCATCATCTTCTTCATCGTCGTCGTCATCGTCTTCGTCGTCGTCGTCTTTGTTGTAGTCATCATCTTCGTCGTGGTCGTCGTCGTCTTCGTCGTCGTCATCCTCTTCGTCGTCTTTGTCTTCGTCTTCGTCGTCGTCTTCGTCTTCGTCTTTGTCGTCGTCGTCGTAATCTTTGTCGTCGTCGTCTTCATAGTTGTCGTCGTCATCCTCGTTGTCGTCGTAATCTTCGTCGTCAACGTCGTCTTCATCTCCATCGTAATCTTCGTCGTCGTCGTCGTCTTCGTCATCATCGTCGTCCTCATTTTCATCTTCGTCGTCATCGTCGTCCACATCTTCGTCATCGTCGTCTTCGTCGTCGTTGTCATCGTCTTCGTCGTTGACGTCGTCGTCAGCGTCGTCATCTTCGTCGTCGTCGTCGTCGTCTTCCTCATCGTTTTCGTCGTCGTCGTCGTCTTCGTCGTTTTCGTCGTCGTCGTCATCATCTTCTTCATCGTCGTCGTCGTCATCATCTTCGTCATCGTCTTCGTCGTGGTCGATTTTGTTGTCGTCATCATCTTCGTCGTGGTCGACGTCGTCTTCGTCGTCGTCGTAATTTTCGTCGTCGTCGTCGTCGTCTTCATCGTCTTCGTAGTCATCGTCTTCGTCGTCGTCTTTGTCGTCTTCATTGTCGTCATCATCTTCGTCGGCGGCGGCGTCGTCTTCGTCGGCGTCGTCTTCGTCGTCTTCGTCGTCATCGTCGTTGTCCTCTTCGTCATCGTCGGCATTGTCATCGACGTCGTCATCATCGTCGTCGTCTTCGTCATCGTTATCTTCGTCTTCGTCATCGTCATTGACGTCTTCGTCGCCTTCGTCGTCGTCGTCTTCGTCTTCGTCACCGTCTTCGTCGTCGTCGTCGTCTTCGTGATCGTCTTCGTCATCGTCGTTGTCGTCTTCGTCGGTGTCGTAGTCTTCGTCGTCGTCGTCGTCTTCATAGTCGACGTCGGCGGCGTCGTCTTCGTCGGCGTCGTCTTCGTCGTCTTCGTCGTCATCGTCGTTGTCCTCTTCGTCATCGTCGTCATTGTCGTCGACGTCGTCATCATCGTCGTCGTCTTCGTCATCGTCGTCTACGTCATCGTCATCGTCTTTGTCGTCTTCGTCGCCTTCGTCGTCGTCGTCTTCGTCTTCGTCACCGTCTTCGTCGTCGTCGTCGTCTTCGTGATCGTCTTCGTCGTCATCGTTCTCGTCTTCGTCTTCGTCGCCGTCGTCGTCTTCGTCGTCGTCCTCGTCCTCGTCTTCGTCGTCGTCGTAATCTTCGTCGTCGTCATCGTCGTCGTCTTCATAGTCGTCATCTTCGTCAGCGTCTTCGTCGTCGTCATCTTCGTCTTCATTGTCGTCATCGTCTTCGTCACTTCCGTAGTCGTCGTCGTCTTCGTCGTCGTTGTCATCGTCTTCGTCGTTGACGTCGTCGTCAGCGTCGTCATCTTCGTCGTCGTCGTCGTCGTCTTCCTCATCGTTTTCGTCGTCTTCGTCGTTTTCGTCGTCGTCGTCATCATCGATGTCATCATCTTCTTCATCGTCGTCGTCGTCATCATCTTCGTCATCGTCTTCGTCGTCGTCGTCTTTGTTGTCGTCATCATCTTCGTCGTGGTCGACGTCGTCTTCGTCGTCGTCGTAATTTTCGTCGTCGTCGTCGTCTTCATCGTCGTCGTAGTCATCGTCTTCGTCGTCGTCTTTGTCGTCTTCATTGTCGTCATCATCTTCGTCGTCGGCGGCATCGTCTTCGTCAGCGTCGTCTTCGTCGTCTTCGTCGTCGTCGTCGTTGTCCTCTTCGTCATCATCGGCATCGTCGTCGACGTCGTCATCATCGTCGTCGTCTTCGTCATCGTTATCTTCGTCTTCGTCATCGTCATTGACGTCTTCGTCGCCTTCGTCGTCGTCGTCTTCGTCTTCGTCACCGTCTTCGTCGTCGTCGTCGTCTTCGTGATCGTCTTCGTCGTCGTCGTTGTCGTCTTCGTCGGTGTCGTAGTCTTCGTCGTCGTCGTCGTCTTCATAGTCGACGTCGGCGGCGTCGTCTTCGTCGGCGTCGTCTTCGTCGTCTTCGTCGTCATCGTCGTTGTCCTCTTCGTCATCGTCGTCATTGTCGTCGACGTCGTCATCATCGTCGTCGTCTTCGTCATCGTCGTCTTCGTCTTCGTCATCGTCATTGACGTCTTCGTCGCCTTCGTCGTCGTCGTCTTCGTCTTCATCACCGTCTTCGTCGTCGTCGTCGTCTTCGTGATCGTCTTCGTCGTCATCGTTCTCGTCTTCGTCGCCGTCGCCGTCGTCGTCTTCGTCGTCGTCCTCGTCATCGTTTTCGTCGTCGTCGTAATCTTCGTCGTCGTCATCGTCGTCGTCTTCATAGTCGTCATCTTCGTCAGCGTCTTCGTCGTCGTCGTCTTCGTCTTCATTGTCGTCATCGTCTTCGTCACTTCCGTAGTCGTCGTCGTCTTCATCATCGTCGTCTTCGTCATCGTCGTCTTCATCGTCGTCATCATCGTCACTGTCGTCTAGACGACGACGACGATGAAGGCGACGAAGACGACGACGCCGACGAAGACAACGACGACGACAATGATGAAGACGATGAAGACGATGACGACGACGACGACAACGACGAAGACGACGACGACGAAGATTACGACGACGACGAAGACGTCAACAACGATGACGACGAAGACGACGATGACGAAGATGAGGACGACGATGACAACGAAGACGATGACGACGAATATGAGGACGACGATGACGACAAAGATTACGACGAAGACAAAGAATGCGACGACGAAGAAGACGACGTTGACGACGAACATTACGAGGACGACGAGGACGACTATGACAACGACGACGACGACGAAGATTACGTCGACGACGAAGATTACGACGACGACGAAGAACACGGAGACGACGATGACGAAGTCGACGAAGACGATGACGACAACGACGATGATGACAACGAAGACGATTGTCATCGTCGTCGTCGTCGTCTTAGTTTTCGTCGTCGTCGTCGTCGTCGTCATCATCGTCTTCATCTTCTTCATCGTCGTCGTCGTCATCGTCTTTGTCATCGTCTTCGTCGTCGTCGTCGTCGTTGTCTTAGTTGTCGTTATCATCTTCGTCGTGGTCGACGTCGTCTTCGTCGTCGTCATCGTCATCGTCGTCGTCTTCATCGTCGTCGTAGTCGTCATCTTCGTCATCGTCTTCGTCGACGTCGTCGTCGTCTTCATCGTCGTCGTCGTCATCGTCTTCATCATCTTCGTCGTCTTCGTCGGCGTCGTCTTTGTCTTCGTCGTCTTCATCGTAGTCGTCGTCGTCGTCTTCGTCATCGTCTTCGTCGTCGTCGTCGTCTTCGTTATCGTCTTCGTCGTCGTTGTCGTCGTCATCGTTTTCGTCATCGTCGTCGTCGTCATCGTCTTCATCTTCTTCATCGTCGTCGTCATCATCATCTTCGTCATCGTCTTCTTCGTCGTCGTCGTCGTCATCGTCTTCGTCGTTGTCGTCGTCTTCGTCTTCATCGTCGTTATCGTCGTCATTGTTGTCTTCGTCGTCGTCGTCGTCTTCATCATCGTAGTCTTCCTCGTCGTCTTCGTCGTCAACGTCGTCTTCGTCGTCGTCGTAATCTTCGTCGTCGTCGTCTTCTTCGTCGTCATCGTCTTCATCGTCGTCGTCGTCTTCGTCATCGTCTTCGTCGACGTCGTTGTCATCTTCTTCAGTGTCGTCTTGTAGTCTTCATCGTCGTCGTCATCTTCATTGTCTTCGATGTCGTTATTGTCTTCATCGTCGTCGTCGTCGTCGACGTCATCGTTGTCGTCATCGTCTTCATCTTCTTCATCGTCGTCATTGTTGTCTTCGTCGTCGTCGTCGTCTTCATCCTCGTCGTCTTCATCATCGTAGTCTTCCTCGTCGTCTTCGTCGTCAACGTCGTCTTCGTCGTCGTTGTAATCTTCGTCGTCGTCGTCTTCTTCGTCGTCATCGTCTTCATCGTCGTCGTCGTCTTCGTCATCGTCTTCGTCGACGTCGTTGTCGTCTTCGTCGGTGTCGTCTTGTAGTTTTCGTCGTCGTCATCTTCTTTGTCTTGTTACGATCGGGTCTCATATAAATCAGTGGCTCTTATACATTGGACTAGACTGGCATAAATGCAACAACGGAAACGCTAGATCCAACCCCTGATATATAATCCCGTCGAACAAAGAAAACATATACCCTCCAGAGTTATATCTGCGATAGCGGGGTATCTTAACTCTCAGTATCTATGTGCTTCTACTATAGGCTGATGTTCTCTGAAACAGCCTATTACCTATAACATATGGTTGCTTAGTTATGGTACACAAGGAAAAGATAGTTAACTTAATTAAATCACAAGAGTGATCTAATGCAAACAAGAAGGTTTACTTAACGTTACTTTAATCAATAATATCTGTCACTCCTTTATGAAAGAAAGTGTTGTAAAGTCCTCAAGCACCGAACAAGGAATCTTCTGAATAATGTCGGATTGTACTAAGAAGAAATTATCGGAAATGGAACCACAAAATAGCAGGAGGCAGGACAATGCACGTGTAGGCTAAATACACAAAAAGGCTCGACATATAATGTTATTGGACACAAGAATATTATAAGCGGTGCAACAGTAATAATGCTGGCCACGAAAAAGTAGTACTCCTATTAACAAAACCGGTCTATGCTGGTTGTGTCTCTCTACAGCAACCTAGACCTCAAAATGATTGTGTACAAATAATGGGTATGCATAAAAGAGTATAATTATGATCTAATCCAGCTAATGTCTACCCGGGTTAATAAAGTCTAGCTGGGATGCGCAGAGGTACAGAACTCTGGTGGAGCAAGGCAGCTCCTAGCCTAGTGTGGACCTTGGGTCTGTGCGGCCTGATTACGTTAATATGAAGGGGTGCTCTCTTGAGGATTCTCGATCACAAGTATCGAGTATCCTCCTGGCGACCCTCAAAAGTAAAAGCAAATAGAGTTAGAACAGTGTTGGGTGGATTAGGCAAGCAGCCCTCACGCACTACACAGTCTAAACTCCAAGGTACACAGACAAAAGATCCACCCAGGTAACCCACAGAATCCGTAGTGTCGTGTAGCTCAAAAGTAGCCTACACACAGTGAAAACACCAACAGCAAGGTACCTGATCCCTAGTCTAGCATTATTTAACCCTGTAGAAACATTAGTGATTGATGGAGACAGTCTGAGCAATACAATCTCCCAAAAGACAATGACTATCTTCAACCTTAACCTAGTACATAAGAAATGTGAGATCCAGCATATAATACAGTCTGGCCACCAATTCAAGGTGTGGATGCAGAGAACCAGAGGGGGATTGATATTAATAAAAGGTGAGGAAGTAGTGGAAATGATAGAGGCAGTAGGAGAGAAAGATTCTAAGACAAGAGTGTGGAACAGTTCATGGGAGATGCTTAGAGTATGCTGTCTGGGAAGGATCTGACAAGGATATTCCCCTGGACCTACTGGCTGGAGTCCCAGTTCGCAGGAATGGCACGAGGGAGCGCGACAGTCGCCCAGTAAACAGCCGCCTAGTAGGCAGTGTTAGGCAGGAGGCAACGAATCCCGCGAGGCCTATGTAAGGGGGCCAGCCAAGCGCCGCACTCCCTACCAAGTCACACCACCTGGTCTCTCTCTCTCTCTCCCGCTCGCCTTCCCATCATTCAACTACTTAACACAATACTTTCAATTGACTAAATAAAATAGAAAGGATGTGACAGACGAAAAAAAAGAACAGTTCTGAAATGTCTGCAACACAAGCTTTCTCGAGAAGGAAAGTACACAATGATAGGTAGACTGTAGCTATATTCTCTGCCCTGGCGTGCCCTAGTGAGTAAGCCATGCGGTTCTGGGGGAAGCGGTGAGCGTCACAGTCTTCGATGTCGTTATCGTCTTCATCGTCGTCGTCGTCGTCTTCTTCGTCTTCACCGTAGTTTTCATCTTCATCTTCATTTTTGTCGTCTTCGTCATCGTCGTCTTCGTCGTTGTTGTCGTCGTCGTCGTCATCGTTGTCGTCATCGTCTTCATCTTCTTCATCGTCGTTATCGTCGTCATTGTTGTCTTCGTCGTCGTCTTCATCCTCGTCATCTTCATCATCGTACTCGTCCTCGTCATCTTCATCGTCGACGTCATCTTCGTAATCTTCGTCGTCGTCGATGTCTTCGTCGTCGTCATCTTCGTTTTCGTCGACGTCGGTGTCGTCGTCTTCATTGCCGTCGTCTTCGTCATCGTAATCTTTTTCTTCGTCATCATCTTTGTCGTCGTCTTCATCGACGTCGTCGTCGTCGTCTTCGTCATCGTCTTCGTCGTCGTTGTCGTCTTCGTCGTCGTCGTCATCGTCGTCATCATCGTCTTCATCTTCTTTATTGTCATCGTCGTCGTCTTCTTCGTCATCGTCTTTGTCATCGTCATATTTGTCGTCGTCGTCGATTTCATTGTCGTCATTGTTGCCTTCGTCGTCGTCGTCGTCGTCTTTATCCTCGTCGTCTTCATCATCGTAGTCTTCCTCATCGTCTTTGTTGTCGATGTCGTAATCGTAATCTTTGTCGTCGTCGTCGTCTTCGTCATCGTCGTCATCATCGTCGTCGTTGTCGTCGTCTTCGTGATCGTCTTCGTCGTCGTCGTTGTCGTCTTCGTCGGTGTCGTCGTCTTCGTCGTCGTCGTCGTCTTCATAGTCGTCGTTGTCGTCCTCGTCTTCGTCGCCGTCGTCGTCGTCTTTGTCATCGTCAACGTCGTCATTGTAGTCTTCGTCGTCGTCGTCGTCTTCATCCTCCTCGTCTTCGTCATCGTCGTCTTCCTCGTAGTCTTTGTCGTCGACGTCGTCTTCGTCATCGTCTTCGTTGTCGTCATCGCCTTCATCGACGATGTCGTCGTCGTCTTCGTCATCGTCGTCGTCTTCGTCTTTGTCTTCGTCGTCGTCTACGTCTTCGTCATCGTCGTCGTCGTCGTCATAATCTTTGTCGTCGTCGTCATCTTCATAGTTGTCGTCGTCATCCTCGTCGTCGTCGTAATCTTCGTCGTCGACGTCGTCTTCGTCGTCATCGTAATCTACGTCGTCGTCGTCATCTTCATCGTCATCGTCGTCCTCATCTTCATCGTCGTCGTCTTCGTCGTCATCGTCGTCCTCATCTTCGTCATCGTCGTCTTCGTCGTCGTTGTCATCTATTACGACTGAGGTTTAAAAATATCAGGGCTCTTATTCATTGGACTAGTAATGGCATAAATGCTACAACTGAAAGCGCTAGATCCAATCTCTGATGTATATTCCAAGTGAACAAAGAACACAAATACTCTACAGAGTTCTATATGCAATAATAGGTTATCAAACTCTCAATAAATGTGCGTCTACTCTAGGCTTAATGTTATGTGAAAACAGCCTATTACTACCTATAACCGAAGGTGCTTGGTTATGGTATGCAAAGTAAGGTGGTAAGGGGAGTTACAGTTTACGTTACTTTAATCAATAAATGTCAGGCACTCCTGCATGAAAGAAAGTGCACTAAAGTCCTTCAACACCAACAAGGAATCTTCTTTAAATGTTAGATGCTATCAAGATGCTCGAATCGGAATCGGAACCCAAAAAGGCCGGCAGCGGAACAATGCTCGTGGAGGCTATGCACACAAAAGGCAGGATATATAATGCAGTCGGGGCCAAGAATATCCTAAACGCTACAACAATAATAATCGCCACGACAATGCAATATTCCTATCAACAAAAAGAGCCTAAGTCGTTTGTGTCTCCATACATCAAACTAGGCTGCGAAATGCTTGTGTAATCATAAACGGGTATGCATACAAAGAGTAATTGGGTTAATATACTTAATGTCTACTATGACTGATAAAGTCTAGCTAGAGTCAATGATACGAGATACTGGTGCGCATGGCATGCCGCATAGCCTAGTGCAAATCTCAAGTCTGTGTGTCAAATATTACGTTATAGGGAAGGGTAGCTCTCTTGAGAAACCTTAATACCGAAGTATTAAGCGTTCTCCTGGCGTACCTCAAAGACAAACAACGAACTTAGAACAGTGCAGAATGGTATAGGCAAAAAGCCCTCATTCGTGCATGCTCTACTCTCAATGGCACACAGACTAGAATTTACTCAATCAACTCCAGTTCTCAGGTATGTCGTGCAGCTTTAAACTAAAGCCAGCACTCATAGGAAATAATACCTTATAATATCAGACTCCTAGTCTATCTATCTATCTATCTATATGCACAGGCCCAATCCCCATTTTGGGGGTAGCCGACTCAAGACAGAGCAAGAACAGGGAAAACACAAAAACAACATAAAACAAAAAATAAACACAGAACGAAACGAGACTCCTAGTCTAGCATTATCTAATCCAGCAGAACACTAATAATTATAGGAAGCGGTACTGAACAATATGAATGCCAACCAATGCTTCGTGATCAACTTATCTTAACACTAACATACATGTGTTATATCAGACCTTAACGCACAATACAACTGGCCAGCATGAAGCTGATTTTGCAAAGTTAACCAGAGGGGGTATAATATTAATAAAAGGTGGTGAAAGATATGGAAAATGAGAGAGATAGGCAGAGGAAAAGGTTCTCAGGTGCAGGGAGGGAGACAGGTATCAAAGGGATATGAGGGATGCGTTCTAGAAACCAGATCTGAGGGAGAAAGTGGCGAGGAAGCTGTATATATACTAGCACTAGCTCGAACCGCGTAGAAAAGCGGTAACAAGTCCTCTGACCAATGCTAAAGAAGCTAGCTAAACATGACGTCATCAAGCATGGTAAAAAACTCCTCTAACCAATCCCCGAGAGGCCAGCCAGCTATGACGTCATCGAGTATAGCAAAACACTGCGCGCCTCCCCCCACTCTGTTCTATTCTCTCTCTCTCTTTCTCTCAACTCCTATCATTACTACTTAATGATAAAACATATACTTTGCAATTAAATATATAAAGCCTTGACATGGGTGAAAACAAAGAGCCTTTCTGGACTGCCCATGACACGAGCTTTCATATGAAATAAAGCACACAACAATACACCAACTGTAGCCACATCCACTGCCCTGGCGATCGTAGCGAGTCACTGTAGGACAAGCCATGCGGTTCTATCGGAGTGGTTAACGTCACACATCGTCTTCGTCGTTGACGTCGTCGTCATCGTCATTGTCGTCTTCGTCGTTGTCATTGTCGTCGTCGTCATCTTCTTCATCGTCTTCGTCATCATCGTCTTCGTCGTCGTCGTCGTCGTCAACTTCTTCGTCGTCATCGTCGTCTTCATCGTCGTTATCGTCGTAATTGTTGTCTTCGTCGTCGTCGTCGTCTTCATCCTCGTCGTCTTCATCATCGTAGTCTTCCTCGTCGTCTTCGTCGTCGTCGTAATTTTCGTCCTCGTCGTCGTCTTCTTCTTCATCGTCGTCTTCGTCATCGTCTTCGTCTTCGTCGGTGTCGTCGTCTTCGTCGTCGTCGTCGTCTTCATAGTCGTCGTTGTCGTCCTCGTCTTCGTCGTCGTCGTAATCTTCGTCGTCGTCGTAATCTTCGTCGTCGTCGTCGTCGTCTTTGTCGTCGTCAACGTCGTCATTGTTGTCTTCGTCGTCGTCGTCTTCATCCTCCTCGTCTTCGTCATCGTCGTCTTCCTCGTAGTCTTTGTCGTCGACGTCGTCTTCGTCGTCGTCTTCGTTGTCGTCATCGCCTTCATCATCTATGTCATCATCGTCGTCGTCGTCTTCGCCTTCGTCGTCGTCTTTGTCTTCGTCGTCGTAATCTTTGTCGTCGTCGTCGTCTTCGTCGTCGACGTCGTCTTCGTCGTCGTCATAATCTTCGTCGTCGTCGTCGTCTTCGTCGTCGTCATTGTCTTCATCATCGTCGTCGTCGTCGTCTTCGTCTACGTCGTCGTCGTCGGTGTCATCTTGTAGTCTTCGTCGTCGTCGTCATCTTCTTTGTCTTCGATGTCGTTATCATCTTCGTCGTCTTCATCGTCATTGTCGTCGTCTTCTTCGTCTTCGTCGTCGTCTTCGTCTTCATCATAACTGTTGTCGTCTTCGTCATAGTCGTCTTCGTCTTCGTCGTTGTCGTTGTCGTCATCGTCTTCATAGTCTTCATCGTCGTCGTAGTCGTCATCTTCATCATCGTCGTCGTCTTCATAAACGTCGTCGTCGTCTTCATCAACGTCGTCGTCGTCTTCGTTATCGTCTTCGTCGTCTTCGTCTACGTCGTCGTCGTCGGTGTCATCCTGTAGTGTTCGTCGTCGTCGTCATCTTCTTTGTCTTTGATGTCGTTATCATCTTCGTCGTCTTCATCGTCATTGTCGTCGTCTTCTTCGTCTTCGTCGTCGTCTTCGTCTTCATCATAACTGTTGTCGTCTTCGTCATAGTCGTCTTCGTCTTCGTCGTCGTCGTTGTCGTCATCGTCTTCATAGTCTTCATCGTCGTCGTAGTCGTCATCTTCATCATCGTCGTCGTCTTCATCAACGTCGTCGTCGTCTTCATCAACGTCGTCGTCGTCTTCGTTATCGTCTTCGTCGTCTTTGTCGGCGTCGTCGTCTTCGTCGTCGTCGTCGTCTTCATTGCCGTCGTCTTCGTCATCGTCGTCTTCGTCTTCGTCATCATCTTTGTCGTCGTCATCGTCGTCTTCATCGACGTCGTCGTCGTCGTCGTCGTCTTCGTCGTCGTTGTCGTCTTCGTCGTCGTCGTCGTTTTCGTCGTCGTCGTCGTCGTCATTGTCGTCATCATCGTCTTCATCTTCTTTATTGTCATCGTCGTCGTCGTCTTCGTCATCGTCTTCGTCATCGTCGTCTTCGTCGCCGTCGTCGTCTTCATTGTATTCATTGTTGCCTTTGTCGTCGTCGTCGTCTTTATCCTCGTCGTCTTCATCATCGTAGTCTTCCTCGTCGTCTTTGTTGTCGACGTCGTCTTCGTCGTCATCGTAATCTTTGTCGTCGTCGTCGTCTTCGTCGTCGTCTTTGTCATCGTCATCATCGTCGTCTTCATGATCGTCTTCGTCGTCGTCGTTGTCGTCTTCGTCGGTGTCGTCGTCTTCGTCGTCGTCGTCGTCTTCATAGTCGTCGTTGTCGTCCTCGTCTTCGTCGTCGTCGTAATCTTCGTCGTATTTGTCGTCGTCAACGTCGTCATTGTAGTCTTCGTCGTCGTCGTCGTCTTCATCCTCCTCGTCTTTGTCATCGTCGTCTTCCTCGTAGTCTTTGTTGTCGACGTCGTCTTCGTTGTCGTCATCGCCTTCATCGTCGTCGTCTTCGTCGTCGTCGTAATCTTTGTCGTAGTCGTCGTCTTGATAGTCGTCGTCGTCATCGTCGTCCTCATCTTCATCATCGTCGTCTTCGTCGTCATCGTCATCATCATCTTCGTCATCGTCGTCTTCGTCGTCTTCGTCATCGTCATCGTCTTCGTCATTGACGTCGTCTTCGTCGTCGTCGGCGTCGTCATCTTCATCGTCTTCACCGTCGTCGTCGTCGTCTTCCTCATCGTTTTCGTCGTCGTCGTCGTCTTCGTCGTTTTCGTCGACGTCGTCGTCGTCATCGTTGTTATCTTCGTCTTCGTCTTCTTCATCGTCGTCGTCGTCATCGTCTTCGTCATCGTCTTTGTCGTCGTTGTTTTCGTTGTCGTCATCATCTTCGTCGTGGTCGACGTCGTCATCGTCGTCGGCGGCGTCGTCTTTCGGCGGCGTCGTCTTCGTCATCGTTGTCGTCTTCGCCTTCGTCGTCGTCGTCTTCGATGTCGTTATCGTCTTCGTCGTCTTCATCGTCATCGTCGTCGTCTTCTTCGTCTTCGTCGTCGTCTTCGGCTTCATCTTCATTATTGTCGTCTTCGTCATCGTCGCTTTCGTCTTCGTCGTCGTCATCATCGTCATCGTATCGTCATCGTCGTCGTAGTCGTTATCTTCATCATCGTCGTCGCCTTCATCGTCTTCATCATCGTCGTCGTCGTCGTCTTCGTTATCGTCTTCGTCGTCGTCGTCGTCTTCGTCAGCGTCGTCTTTGTCGGCTTCGTCGTCTTCGTCTTTCTCGTCTTCATCGTCTTCATCATCGTCGTCATCGTCGTCTTCGTCATCGTCGACGTCGTCGACGTAATCTTTGTCGTCGTCGTCGTCTTCGTCGTCGTCATTGCCTTCATCGTCGTCGTCGTCTTGTTTTCGTCATCGTCTTCGTCGACGTCGTCGTCGTCGGTGTCATCTTGTAGTCTTCGTCGTCGTCGTCATCTTCTTTGTCTTTGATGTCGTTATCGTCTTCGTCGTCTTCATCGTCATCGTCGTCGTGTTCTTCGTCTTCGTCGTCGTCTTCGTCTTCCATGGGGATTCCATCCTACGAGGACAGGTCGAAGAGTTCTGCGACAGAGTCCCAAATCAACGAAAAAGATTTTGCATCCCAGGAGCTGGACTGGACGACATTGTGGAAGCCTTCGAAGATACCACAATGGATGCAAATGAAAATACCCTTTTTGTCATCCATGCTGGTTCAAATGACGTCATGCGCACCAGATCCGAAGAGTTGATGGAGAAATATCACAAGATGATCCAGCACTACAAAAACAAGTCAAGGAATATCATCATCTCAGGCATTCTCCCCAAGATCGACGCACCTGACAAATTCTACGACAAGGCTTTCAGCACAAATAGCCGACTAAAACATTTGTGTCTGAGGGAAGAATTTGAATTCATCAACCTCTGGGACAACTTCTACAACCAGCCTACTCTGTTCCGCAAGGATGGCACTCATCTAAACCCTGTGGGTTCAGCACGCATGGGTCGTCTCCTACACGAAGCAGTCCGCAGCCATGGATCAAAAAACGCCATCCGAGAAGAAGCAGCAGTGACATAAATCATCCAACGCCAAGAAAAAAACAGAGGCAACCGAGGACCACCAGCGATAAGGACCGAAGACAGCGAGGACCGAGGACAGCCATGAACATAAATGTAGATCCGACAAGAACCAAAAATATTATTACCCTTAATTAGCGGCGAGCAACATAAGTCGAGTTAAATAAAGCTGGACTATGTGGCGGCGCTCGACATAACTCGAGTGGCAATTTCAGCACGTAATGTGGCTGAGAGAGAGAGACAAGTGGTGGCAGGAGACTAGCGAGCGTATGACTGCTCCAGACCACCGCGGCGAACCTACTGACACAAATCTCAGCTCCCTCCTCCCTCTCTCACTCGCTACATACTCAATTATGTACTGAAAGTACCGAATTACCTGCTTTTTGCACTCGCGTTGCACGGTTATTGCAAGAAAACTATCCATCATACAAGGATCGTTATGGTGTCATTCGAAAGCTCTGTTTATGCCCTTTCAGGGATAGGTACTTGTTTTACGTTCTGGGTCTTATTTAGGCATGAAAATGATCACGTAAACAGCCCTATTTTGGCTAAAAACACCCCGCTGTGCGGTACACATAAATAAACCGCATAGGCCGCTCGTAAGGTGTTAAAGAGCGTTCCGTGAGTTCTAAAATAACAAATTTAAAGGTTTTCTATGCAAACGCTCGTAGCATACGCAATAAATTTTCAGATTTAGAGGAGCTAGTGTTTACAGAAAATTATGATGTGATTGGCATAACAGAATCTTGGCTCAATACAGAAGATAGAGACTTTTTAGCAGAGTATTCACTTCCCGGTTATGTAATGTTGAGAAAAGCCGAATAAATCGAAATGGAGGTGGCGTTTTACTTTATATCAAAGAAAGTCTTAACCCTACCCTCTTGTCAAAACCTCAAATTGTGAACGTCGACGCATCTTTTGTGCTAATAAAGAATAATAAAGGTACCAAAATAATACTTGCATTAATATACAGACCTCCAGCTCAATCAGTGCAAACTGACCGAGAAATTTACGAACAAATTGCAGATGTAAGTAACTCACAAGATACCGTAATTTTTGGTGACTTTAATTTACCTGTGACCAAGTGGGGCGATACTCTTACTTCACACTCCGGACATGACTTGTATACGAACTTGCAAGAGAGTTCGCTTTATCAATTTGTTGGAACGCCGACCCGTGGTAATAACGTTCTTGACATTGTACTTGCAACAAAAGAAGAATTAATAGAGAATTTGAATGTTGGTGATGAATTCAGTAACAGCGACCATCGTACGATAACTTTCACTTTAAAGTTTACTAGTAACGAACCAAATAGTAGCATCGAAAAAGTCCCTAATTTCAAGAAAGCAAACTTCCATAAACTTAGAGCTATGTTTAAAGAAACTGACTGGAGCTTTTTAATTCACAATAACGACATAAAATACATCTTGGAAGTTATTCGAAGCCACTTACCTAAAAGCAGTGCAAGACTGCATACCATCGAAAACTCGGCGTCCAGGCCATAATAATAAGCCCAAATGGTGGAATAAAGATATTTCAAACTGCCTGCTTGCTAAAAATTTGCTAATGATAGATTAAAATCCTCACAAAATGACGAAGAACGGCTGAAATTTGTAGAGCTACGACGCAAAGCCAAAAAGTTAATTAAGCAAAGTAAAAAGACCTTAGAGTTACATATTGCGAATCAAAGTAAAACAAACCCGAAAGAATTCTATAGTTATATCAGAAAGAAAAAAAGTCGTTACTTCAACTGTTGGACCGTTAGTCGATGAAAATGGAGAATACACCAAAGACGAAGAACAAATGAGTAATGCCCTCAATACCTTCTTTGCATCAGTTTTTACAACAGAAGACCTCAGTGATATCCCTACACCATCGCCGATTCAGATTGATAATTCAGATGTTCTAAGCAATATCACCGTTACAGAGAGAGAAGTATGAATTGTTTAGATAAACTCAAGGTAAATAAAACGCCTGGACCTGATACAATCTCGCCTAGAGTTCTAAAGGAAGCTAAGGATGAGCTCTCTAAACCACTGACATTACTATTCAATAAATCCTTGCAGTCTGGAACTATGCCCGATCAGTGGAAGCTAGCCAACGTAACACCGATATTAAAAAAAGGCAGCAAATCCCTACCCAGTAACTATCGTCCAATTAGCTTAACCTCAGTTGTATGTAAAATGCTAGAAACGGTCATACGAGACAGACTCGTAAATCACTTAGAGGAAATAACATACTTAAAGATACTCAACACGGCTTTCGTAAAAAACGTTCCTGTTTAACAAACCTCTTAGACTTCTTCCACGATATCCTCAACCTCTACGATGAGAGTAAAGCTGTAGATATTATATACCTTGATTTTCAAAAGGCCTTTGACAAAGTTCCCCACAAACGTTTACTGCTAAAACTAAAAGCGCATGGAATACAAGACGGTGTGTTGAAATGGATAGAAAATTGGCTCAGCGACAGAAAGCAAAGAGTAGTCATAAACGGTAAGGCATCAAAATGGACCAATGTAAGTAGCGGGGTACCCCAGGGATCGGTACTAGGACCAATTCTCTTTCTAATTTACATCAACGACATAGATGAGGGTCTCACCTGTACAATCTCAAAATTTGCTGACGATACAAAAATTGCAAATAGCGTACTCTCAAAAGAACAAGTTGACGATATGCAACACAATCTAGATAAATTGTCATGTTGGGCCCAAATTTGGCAAATGAGTTTCAATGCGGATAAATGTAAAGTACTACATATCGGATACCTAAATGAGAAAGCAAACTATTCGATGAATGGCACTCAGCTTAAGAATGTAAACAGAGAAACCGATCTGGGAGTAACAATATCGAGTAACCTAAAACCGAGTCAACAATGTTCAGAAGTTGTTAAGAAGGCAAACAAAATAATTGGCTTTATAGGCAGGTCATTTGAGCATAAATCCAAAGAAGTTATCCTAACCCTTTACAATTCATTAGTCCGCCCTCTTCTGGAATACTGCGTTCAATCCTGGTGCCCTTATTACCAAAAAGATATAAACAAGCTAGAACGAGTTCAACGTAGAGTTACCAAAATGATACCTAGCCTAAAGAACAAACCATACGAAGAGCGTCTTAGAGAATTAAATCTATTTCCTTTAACCCAGCGCAGATTAACACCTTACGAGCGGCCTATGCGGTTTATTTATGTACCGCCCAGCGGGGTGTTTTTAGCCAAAATAGGGCTGTTTACGTGATCATTTCATGCCTAAATAAGACCCAGAACGTAAAACAAGTACCTATCCCTGAAAGGGCATAAAGAGAGCTTTCGAATGACACCATAACGATCCTTGTATGATGGATAGTTTTCTTGCAATAACCGTGCAACGCGAGTGCAAAAAGCAGGTAATTCGGTACTTTCAGTACATAATTGAGTATGTAGCGAGTGAGAGAGGGAGGAGGGAGCTGAGATTTGTGTCAGTAGGTTCGCCGCGGTGGTCTGGAGCAGTCATACGCTCGCTAGTCTCCTGCCACCACTTGTCTCTCTCTCTCAGCCACATTACGTGCTGAAATTGCCACTCGAGTTATGTCGAGCGCCGCCACATAGTCCAGCTTTATTTAACTCGACTTATGTTGCTCGCCGCTAATTAAGGGTTAAGAGGTGACTTAATTCAAGTGTTCAAAATCATCAAAGGCATCGACAATATGAACTGTAGTAAGTACTTCACTATCGACCAATCTAATTACACGCGGGGAAACGGTTGCAAAATTATTGGTAAATCTTTTAACACCTTACGAGCGGCCTATGCGGTTTATTTATGTGTACCGCACAGCGGGGTGTTTTTAGCCAAAATAGGGCTGTTTACGTGATCATTTTCATGCCTAAATAAGACCCAGAACGTAAAACAAATACCTATCCCTGAAAGGGCATAAACAGAGCTTTCGAATGACACCATAACGATCCTTGTATGATGGATAGTTTTCTTGCAATAACCGTGCAACCGCGAGTGGCACAAAAGCAGGTAATTCGGTACTTTCAGTACATAATTGAGTATGTAGCGAGTGAGAGAGGGAGGAGGGAGCTGAGATTTGTGTCAGTAGGTTCGCCGCGGTGGTCTGGAGCAGTCATACGCTCGCTAGTCTCTGCCACACTTGTCTCTCTCTCTCAGCCACATTACGTGCTGAAATTGCCACTCGAGTTATGTCGAGCGCCGCCATATAGTCCAGCTTTTTTTAACTCGACTTATGTTGCTCGCGCGCTAAATAAGGGTTAACTTCACACGAATCTAAGAATTTCTTCTTCAATCGAGTTGTCAACTTGTGGAATGGGCTTCCCCGAAACGTTATAGACTGCATCACCGTTGATTCATTTAAACTCCGCCTAGACAAATATCTCGCATCAAACCCGCGACTGACTGCGTTTGTAAATGAATAACTTTATTTTATCCCCCCCTCAGTTACTAACCCATCTGTCCCCTACTAACTTCCTAATCCTGCCACGGACATTAGTTCCAGGGCAGTAATTCCCTTTCCAATGTTCCCTTACCCACTCTAAACCACTGTTTGGACACTTGATCCTCAGTGTTTTGGAGGACAAGCAACCTAGAAGGGTCACTAGATATGTTGTTGCTTGATTTCCTTTGTACTCCTTTGTACTCCTTTGTACTTTGTACTTCATCTTAATTGTTGTCATCTTCGTCGTCATCATCATCATCGTTGTCGTCATCGTCTTCATCGTCGTCGTAGTCGTCATCTTCATCATCGTCATGGTCTTCATCGTCTTCATCATCGTCGTCTTCGTCGTCTTCGTTATCGTCTTCGTCGGCGGCGTCTTTGTTGGCGTCATCGTCTTCGTCATCGTCGTCGTCTTCATTGCCGTCGTCTTCGTCATTGTCGTCTTCGTCTTCGTCATCATCTTTGTCGTCGTCATTGTCATGTTCGTTGTCGTCATTGTCTTCATCGACGTCGTCGTCGTTGTCTTCGTCGTCTTCGTCATCGTCTTCGTCGTCGTCAACGCCTTCTTCGTCATCGCCGACTTCATCTTTGTCGTCGTGGTAATATTCGTCGTTGTCGTCGTCTTCATCGTGTTCATCGTCGTCATCGTCGTCATCTTCGTCATCGTCTTCGTCGTCGTCATCGTCGTGTTCGTCATCGTCTTCGTCGTCGTCGTCTTCGCCATCGTCGTCTTTGTCTTTGTCATCGTCTTTGTCATCTTTGTCGTCTTCGTCGTTGTCTTCGTTGTTGTCATCGTCTTCGTCATCGTCTTCGTCGTCGACGTCGTGTTCGTTGTCGTCGTCGTCGACATCGTCTTTGTCGTCGCCGACGTCGTCATCGTCGTCGTCGCAATCTTCGTCGTCGTCGTCGTCTTCATCGTCGTCTTCATCGTCTTCATCGTCGTCGTCGTCATCTTCGTCATCGTCTTCACCGTCGTCTTCGTCTTCGTCGTCGTCGTCTTCGTCGTCGTCATCGTCTTTATCATCGTCGTCGTCGTCGTCTTCGTCATCGTCTTCGTCGTTGGCGTCGTCGTCGTCTTCATCGTCGTCGTCATCTTCATCGTCGTCGTCTTTGTCATCGTCGTCTTTTTCTTCGTCCTTGTCGTCTTTGTCGTCTTCGTTGTCGTGATCGTCTTCGTCGCCGCAGACGTCGTGTTCGTCGTCACCGACGTCGTCTTCATCGTCATCATCTTCAGCATCGTCGTCGTCATCGTCGTCTTTGTCTTCGTCCTTGTCGTCTTTGTCGTCTTCGTCGTCTTCTTCGTCGTTGTCGTCGTCTTCATTGGCGTCATCGTCTTCAACGTCGCCGTCGTCGTCGTCTTCATCGTCGTCGTCTTTGTCGTCGTCGTCTTCATCGTCGCCTTCGTCGTCTTCGTCATCGTCTTCGTCGTCGTCGTCTTCGTCGTCGTCATCGTGTTCATCATCTTCATCGTCATCGTCGTCTTCGTCATCGTCGTCGTCGTCTTCGTCTTCATCGTCGTCGTCTTCGTCATCGTCGTCTTCGTCTTTTTCATCATCTTTGTCGTCCTCGTCGTCATTTTCGTTGTTATCGTCGTCGTCATCGTCTTAGTCGTCTTCGTCGTCTTCGTTTAGTCTTCATCGTCGTCGTCATCTTCTTTGTCTTCGATGTCGTTATCTTCTTCGTCGTCTTCAGCATCGTCGTCGTCGTCTTCTTCGTCTTCTTCGTCTTCGTTGTTGTCCTCATCATCGTGTTCGTCGTCTTCATCGTTGTCGTCGTCGTCGTCTTCATCGTCGTCATCGTCGTCATTGTCGTCTTCGTCGTCGTCTTCATCCCCGTCATCGTCTTCATCGTCTTCATCATCGTCGTCGTTGTCGTCTTCGTCATCGTCTTCGTCGGCGGCGTCGTTGTCGTCGTTGTCTTCATCGTCGTCGTCTTCATTGTCGTCAACATCTTCGTCATCGCCGACCTCGTTTTCGTCGTCGTCGTAATCTTAGGCGTAGTCGTCGTCCTCGTCCTCGTTTTCATCATCTTCATCGTCGTCGTCTTCGTCTTCGTCGTCGTTGTTGTCTTCATCATCGTCGTCTTCGTCATCGTCATCTTCGTTGTTGTCATCGTCTTCGTCATCGCCGACGTTGCCTTTGTCGTCGTTGTATTCTTAGGGGTCGTCGTCGTCTTCATCGTCTTCATCCTCGTCGTCGTCTTCGTCATCGTCGTCGTCATCGTCATCTTCGTCATCGTCTTCGTCGACGTCCTCGTCTTCATCGTCTTCGTCTTCGTCGTCATCGTCGTCGTCGTCTTCGTCTTCATCATCGTCGTCGTCGGCGTCGTCGTCTTCATCATCATCGTCTTCGTCATCGTCGTCTTCGTGATCGTCTTTGTTGTCTTCGTCGTAATTTTCGTTGTCATCGTCGCTGTGATCGTCTTAGTCGTCTTCGTCGTCTTCGTTGTAGTCTTCGTCGTCGTCGTCATCTTCTTTGTCTTCGATGTCGTTATCGTCTTCATCGTCGTCTTCGTCGTCTTCCTCATCATCGTGTTCGTCGTCATCATCGTCGTATCGTCGTTGTCATCGTTGTCATCGTCGTCATTGTCGTCTTCGTCGTCATCGTCGTAGTCGTCGTCTTCGTCGTCGTCATCATCTTCGTCGTCTTCATCGTTGTCGAAGTTGTCGTCGTCTTCTTCATCGTTATCTTCAACGTCGTCGTCGTCGTTATCTTCAACGTCGTCGTCGTCGTTATCGTCTTCGTCGTCGTCGTCGTCTTCATCGTCGTCGTCGTTGTTGTCATCTTCGTCGTCGTCATCGTTGTCTTTGTCATCGTCTTCGTCGTTGTCTTCGTCTTCATTGGCGTCGTCGTCTTCAACGTCGTCGTCGTCGTTGTCTTCATCGTCGTCGTCTTTGTCGTCGTCGTCTTCATCGTCGCGATCGTCGTCCTCGTCTTCGTCCTCGTCTTCGTTGCCGTCTTCATCGTCGTCTTCGTCGTCGTCATCTTGTTCATCAACTTCATCGTCAACGTCGTCTTCGTCATCGTCGACGTCGTCGTCTTCGTCTTCATCGTACCGAGGGTACCGAGAAGGGGTTGAAAGTTGATGCGGTTGAGAGTTTAGTATCAATGGACCTTCTCGGGGACTCATTATTTGGACCACATTTCGAGTCTGGAGAAGACCCAGTAACTGTTCCTGAAGGGGCAGAGGATGGGCTTAAAAAGACGAAAGAGTTGAAGGAGGACAGTGATGCACAGTCGGGAGATGTAGCAACAAGGTACCCTGACGCGTACCCTATGAGAAATGGGTCGGCGAAGACGGTGGTCCGAAGCTTGCTAGTGTATTTTTCCCGGTATGGTTACCCGCAGGGGATTTAGTCAGTCCAGGGACCCAACTTCACTTCTAGCCTCTTTGTTCAAGCAATGCCGCAGCATGGGATTGTTGGGGTTGTGTCATCTGCGTATCATCCGGAGAGCCAGGGTGTGTTAGAGCGATGGCACTCAGCCTTGAAATCTGTGCTTCGTTGTTGTTGCTTTGAGAGTGGGAAGGATTAGGATCTTGGCCTGCCATGTGTTTTGTTTGCTGTGCGGGAGGTACCTGGGGATTTGGGGATGCAGCCCTAATGACCTCGTCTTTGGACACCGTGTCAGAGGGCCTCTCCATATGGTTGAAGAAGTATGGGAGGGCGCAGAAAAACCTTGTTCTATGCTCAAGTGTGTCCTCAACAGTCGAGAACGGATGTTGCGCAGTCTGGAGTTGGCTGGCCGTAATTTGACTAGCTCTCAGGCCCTCAGGAAGGACAGGTACGACCTCAAGGTTGAACTCAGGGAGTTTCACGTGGGTCAGGAGGTGTTGATTCTACTGCCCCTTGTAGGTCACCCCTCACGTCGTCGTTGTCTTCATCGTCGCTGTCTTCATTGTCGTCAACATCTTCGTCATCTCCGACCTCGTTTTCGTCGTCGTCGTAATCTTAGGCGTAGTCGTCGTCCTCGTCCTCGTTTTCATCATCTTCATCGTCGTCGTCTTCGTCTTCGTCGTCGTTGTTGTCTTCATCATCGTCGTCTTCGTCATCGTCATCTTCGTTGTTGTCATCGTCTTCGTCATCGCCGATGTTGTCTTTGCCGTCGTCGTATTCTTCATCGTCTTCATCCTCGTCGTCGTCTTCGTCATCGTCGTCGTCATCGTCATCTTCGTCATCGTCTTCGTCGACGTCCTCGTCTTCATCGTCTAAGTCTTCGTCGTCATCGTCGTCGTCGTCTTCGCCTTCATCATCGTCGTCGTCGGCGTCGTCGTCTTCATCATCGTCATCTTCTTCTTCGTCTTCGTCATCGTCTTTGTCGTCTTCGTCGTAATTTTCGTTGTCATCGTCGCTGTCATCGTCTTAGTCGTCTTCGTCGTCTTCGTTGTAGTCTTCGTCGTCGTCGTCATCTTCTTTGTCTTCGATGTCGTTATCGTCTTCATCGTCGTCTTCGTCGTCTTCCTCATCATCGTGTTCGTCGTCATCATCGTCGTATCGTCGTTGTCATCGTCGTCATCGTCGTCATTGTCGTCTTCGTCGTCATCGTCGTAGTCGTCGTCTTCGTCGTCGTCATCATCTTCGTCGTCTTCATCGTTGTCGAAGTTGTCGTCGTCTTCTTCATCGTTATCTTCAACGTCGTCGTCGTCGTTATCTTCAACGTCGTCGTTGTCGTTATCGTCGTCGTCGTCTTCATCGTCGTCGTCGTCTTCATCGTCGTCGTCGTTGTTGTTATCTTCGTCGTCGTTATCGTCGTCTTTGTCATCGTCTTCGTGGTTGTCATCGTCTTCATTGGCGTCGTCGTCTTCAACGTTGTCGTCGTCGTCGTCTTCATCGTCATCGCCTTTGTCGTCGTCGTCTTCAGCGTCGCGATTGTCGTCCTCGTCTTCGTCATCGTCTTCATCGTCGTCGTCATCGTCGTCTTCGTCGTCGTCATCGTGTTCATCAACTTCATCGTCATCGTCGTCTTCATCATTGTCGGCGTCGTCGGCGTCGTCGTCTTCGTCTTCATCGTACCGAGGGTACCGAGAAGGGGTTGAAAGTTGATGCGGTTGAGAGTTTAGTATCAATGGACCTTCTCGGGGACTCATTATTTGGACCACATTTCGAGTCTGGAGAAGACCCAGTAACTGTTCCTGAAGGGCAGAGGATGGGCTTAAAAAGACGAAAGAGTTGAAGGAGGACAGTGATGCACAGTCGGGAGATGTAGCAACAAGGTACCCTGACGCGTACCCTATGAGAAATGGGTCGGCGAAGACGGTGGTCCGAAGCTTGCTAGTGTATTTTTCCCGGTATGGTTACCTGCAGGGGATTTAGTCAGTCCAGGGACCCAACTTCACTTCTAGCCTCTTTGTTCAAGCAATGCCGCAGCATGGGATTGTTGGGGTTGTGTCATCTGCGTATCATCCGGAGAGCCAGGGTGTGTTAGAGCGATGGCACTCAGCCTTGAAATCTGTGCTTCGTTGTTGTTGCTTTGAGAGTGGGAAGGATTAGGATCTTGGCCTGCCATGTGTTTTGTTTGCTGTGCGGGAGGTACCTGGGGAGAGTTTGGGATGCAGCCCTAATGACCTCGTCTTTGGACACCGTGTCAGAGGGCCTCTCCATATGGTTGAAGAAGTATGGGAGGGCGCAGAAAAACCTTGTTCTATGCTCAAGTGTGTCCTCAACAGTCGAGAACGGATGTTGCGCAGTCTGGAGTTGGCTGGCCGTAATTTGACTAGCTCTCAGGCCCTCAGGAAGGACAGGTACGACCTCAAGGTTGAACTCAGGGAGTTTCACGTGGGTCAGGAGGTGTTGATTCTACTGCCCCTTGTAGGTCACCCCTTATCCGCGAAGTACGCTGGTCCTTATAGGGTGGTTGAGGAGCTATCAGACCTGGATTACTTGGTAGCCACTCCAGACAGACGGAAGCGCAATCAGTTATGTCATGTTAATCCCATGAAGCAGTATGGGAGGCACCCCCCTGAGCCTCTCACTGTGCCTGTGATGACGTTTAGCAGTCAAGGTGGAGAAGGAGAACGGGACAGTCAAGCTCAGGTGGAGGATAACTGGCAGGATAAGAAGTTCAAATGGGCGCCTGAGTGTGAGAAGGTGTTTAGAGAAGTAAACCACCTGTTGTGCACTCACCCGATCCTCAGGGCCCCTGACTTTAGCCTACCTTTCCAACTAGCAACGGAAGCTAGTGGTGTGGGGGCTGGTGCCGTCCTTGTGGAAAAGGACGATGATGGGCTGGAGCATCCTGTTAGTTTCTGCTCGAAGAAGTACAATTCGGCCCAGGGGAGCTGCTCTGTTGTCGAGGAGGAGCTGCTGGCGGTTGTGCTTGCGCTGGGGCATTTCGAAGTCTATGTTCCAGCCTATGGTCCGGTCGTTGTAGTTTACCCAGATCATCACCCTCTCAAGTTCTTGGACCAGTTTCACAATCGGAATATAAGGCTGACCAGGTGGTCACTAAGGATATTGGTATATAACCTGGACATACGCCATATTGCCGGTTGTGACAACGTGGTTGCAGATGGTCGTTCAAGGGTATATGATCCTGGGTAGATTGACACACGGGTAGCCTCCTGCTTAAGTTTGGATAGTATTTTGCGCTTGGTGCTTGTTGGCTCGCGGTTGTAGCCCAGCGTATTGGGTCGTAAAGCAGGAGTTGAGCGTTTGGTATAGAAAAAAAAACTAGGCTTGCCCCTATAGTGCAGCCGAAATAAACAAATGATAAACATAAAAATCAAATAAAAAACTCTTTCTTTGATAGTTGATTTTTGTTTAGTATGTTATAGCAGTAATTCTGAGTTGCACTCCTCTCAGAATGCTGGGCTAGAGAAGCTCGCTCTTGAGGAGCATAACTACATATAATTTAACCTATGGTGTTGGGGAGGGTTATAATTTTGAAAAATGTTTTGTTGAAGAACTGTGCCAGATCTTTTACTGCCGCTGGGTGATGGGAAGTGGAGATATAGCATGGGTTCTAACCATCAGATTTTTGTGAGCCTTGGGGCCTCTGAGAAAAATCTTGGGGGGGGTGTGACGTTAACCACTCCGTTAGAACCGCATGGCTTGTCCTACAGTGACTCACTAGGATCGCCAGGGCAGTGGATGGGGCTACAGTTTATGTATTAGAGTGTGCTTTATTTTATATGAAAGCTCGTGTCATGGGCAGTCCAGAAAGCCTCTTTGTTTTCACCCATGTCAAGGCTTTATATATTTAATTGTAAAGTATATGTTTTATCATTAACTAGTAATGATGGGATCTGGGAGAGAGAGAGAGAGAGTAGAACAGAGTGAGAGGGAGCACGCAGTGTTTTTGTCCCGCTCGATGACGTCACGGCTGGCTGCCTCGTGGGGGTTGGTTAAGAGAGGTCCTTACCATGTTGCTAGCTCCCTTGCTAGTGGCTAGAGGACTGGTAACCGCTTTTTTCCCACGCGCCTCGAGCTAGTGCGAGTATATATACAGTTCCTCGCCACTCTCTCCCTCAGATCTGGTTTCTAGAACGCATCTATCTTAACCCTTGCTACCTGTCCCCTGCTCAGCACCTGAGAATCTTTTCCTCTGCCTATCTCTCTCATTTTCCATATCTTTCACCACCTTTTATTAATATTATACCCCCTCTGGTTAACTCTGCAAAAATCAGCTTCATGCTGGCCAGTTATATTGTGCGTTAAGGTCTGATATAACCCATGTATGTTAGTTGTTAAGATAAGTTGATCACGAAGCATTGGTTGGCATTCATATTGTTTAGTACTGCTTCCTTTAATTATTAGTGTTCTGCTGGATTAGATAATGCTAGACTAGGAGTCTGATATTATAAGGTATTGTTTCCTATGAGTGCTGGCTTTAGTTAAAAGCTGCACGACATACCTGAGAACTGGAGTTGATTGAGTAAATTCTAGTCTGTGTGCCATTGAGAGTAGAGCATGCACGAATGAGGGCTTTTTGCCTATACCATTCTGCACTGTTCTAGTCTCGATTGTTTGTCTTTGAGGTACGCCAGGAGAACGCTTAATACTTCGGTATTAAGGTTTCTCAAGAGAGCTACATTTCCCTATAACGTAATATTTTACGCACAGACTTGAGATTTGCACCAGGCTATGCGGCATGCCATGCGCACCAGTATCTCGTATCATTGACTCTAGCTAGACTTTATCAGTCACAGTAGACATTAAGTATATTAACCTAATTACTCTTTTTATGCATACCCATTTATCATTACACAAGCATTTCGCAGCCTAGTTTGATGTATGGAGGCACAAACGACTTAGGCTCTTTTTGTTGATAGGAATACTGCATTGTCGTGGCGATTATTATTGTTGTAGTGTTTAGGATATTCTTGGCTCCGACGGCATTATATATTCTGCCTTTTGTGTGCATAGCCTGCACGAGCATTGTTCCGCTGCCTGCCTTTTTGGGTTCCATTTCCGATACGAGCATCTTTATAGCATCTAACATTTAAAGAAGATTCCTTTTTAGTGTTGAAGGACTTTAGTGCACTTTCTTTCATGCAGGAGTGCCTGACATTTATTGATTAAAGTAACGTAAGCTGTAACTTCTCTTACCACCTTACTTTGCATACCATAACCAAGCACCTTCGGTTATAGGTAGTAATAGGCTGTTTTCACATAACATTAAATCTTAATTAGCGGCGAGCAACATAAGTCGAGTTAAAAAAGCTGGACTATGTGGCGGCGCTCGACATAGGTCGAGTGGCAATTTCAGCACGTAATGTGGCTGAGAGAGAGAGACAAGTGGTGGCAGGAGACTAGCGAGCGTATGACTGCTCCAGACCACCGCGGCGAACCTACTGACACAAATCTCAGCTTACGTCTTCCTCTCTCACTCGCTACATACTCAATTATGTACTGAAAGTACCGAATTACCTGCTTTTTGCACTCGCGTTGCACGGTATTGCAAGAAAACTATCCATCATACAAGGATCGTTATGGTGTCATTCGAAAGCTCTGTTTATGCCCTTTCAGGGATAGGTACTTGTTTTACGTTCTGGGTCTTATTTAGGCATGAAAATGATCACGTAAACAGCCCTATTTTGGCTAAAAACACCCCGCTGTGCGGTACATATAAATAAACCGCATAGGCCGCTCGTAAGGTGTTAAGCCTAGAGTAGACGCACATTTATTGAGAGTTTGATAGCCTATTATTGCATATAGAACTCTGTAGAGTATTGTTCTTTGTTCACTGGGAATATACATCAGAGGTTGGAGCTAGCGCTTTCCGTTGTAACATTTATGCCATTACTAGTCCAATGAATAAGAGCCCTGATATATTTGAACCCCAGTCGTAACAGGTTCCATTTCCGATACGAGCATCTTTATAGCATCTAACATTTAACCCTTAAAAAGCGGCTCACCACATAAGTCGTATTTAATAAAGCTGGACTATGTGGCGGCGCTCGACATAGGTCGAGTGGCAATTTCAGCACGTAAGTTGCTGAGAGAGAGACAAGTGGTGGCAGGAGACTAGCGAGCGTATGACTGCTCCAGACCACCGCGGCGAACCTACTGACACGAATCTCAGCTCCCTCCTCCCTCTCTCACTCGCTATATACGGAATTGTATCGGGAAAGTGGCTAATTACCTGTTTTTGCACTCGCGTTGCACGATTTTGCAAGAAAACTAGCCATCAAAAGGATCGTTATGGTGTCATTCGAAAGCTCTGTTTATGCCCTTTTCAGGGATAGATACTGTTTTACGTTCTGGGTCTTATTTAGGCATGAAAATTATCACGTAAACAGCCCTATTTTGGCTAAAAACACCCCGCTGGGCGGTACATATAAATAAACCGCATAGGCCGCTAAAGAAGGGTTAAAGAAGATTCCTTGTTAGTGTTGAAGGACTTTAGTGCACTTTCTTTCATGCAGGAGTGCCTGACATTTATTGATTAAAGTAACGTAAGCTGTAACTTCTCTTACCACCTTACTTTGCATACCATAACCAAGCACCTTCGGTTATAGGTAGTAATAGGCTGTTTTCACATAACATTAAGCCTACAGTAGACGCACATTTATTGAGAGTTTGATAGCCTATTATTGCATATAGAACTCCGAGAGTATTTTTTTTTTTTTTTCTATGTGATTGAGGGAGGCAAAAGGCATAACTGCCTATAGCGAGTGCCTCCCCCATAGTTGAAAGAGTGACAGGGCCAAAATCAAGGGACGTTCGAGCCAAAATGCCTGGACACACGGAGTTTGAAGCAATTTAAGTCATAGGAAGAGGGAAAGACTGATTCTGGGAGAGAGTTCCAGAGTACAGCTGTTGAGTAGAAGAAAGTTTGAGAGTAACGTTTCACTCTGGGTTGGAGGAGTTGCACAGAGTAGGGGTGGGATTGAGTTGCAAGACGGGTACCACGTGCCCTACGTAAAGGAGGTGGTATGCACTGGTATAGCTCTGAGGAACACTTATTATTATAGTAGCGATAGAATAGCGAGAGAGATGCAGCATTGCGTCGGAGAGAAATAGATTGCAGAGAGTTGGTGAGTGGACGGGAGTTAATGATACGAAAGGCCTTCCTTTCAACTTTGTCTAGGAGAGCGGTGTGAGAGGAACCTCCCCACACATGTGAACAATACTCAATACAAGGGCGCACTATGCCCCTGTATAGAGCAAGAAGCTGTGTGTTCTTTGTTCACTGGGAATATACATCAGAGGTTGGATCTAGCGCTTTCCGTTGTAGCATTTATGCCATTACTAGTCCAATGAATAAGAGCCCTGATATATTTAAACCCCAGTCGTAACAAATGGCGACCTTACCTAGGATTTGGTGAACCTACATTTATTAGCAGGGAACATTTGTTGTTTTGGAGAATATTTTGCGGGGATCAGCAAGAATAATTTTTTTTTTGCAACATAGTATAGCCCTTGAGTATTTCCGAGAATTTTTGTGTGTATATTGAGGTATAAGAGTTTGGGGTACTTCTTTTCTGAAGATTGAGATGGGAAATTTGTGTGAGCATCATGTCTTATACCGGATCAGAGGAGAATGGAGACACAGTACGTAATGTCGAAACTGAGGAACAGCAGCATGATGAAAGGGTTAATCGGGTGAACTGTGAGGAGGATGCTAGGATATTTTTGCAATGGCCTGTTACTGCCGAGCGGTTGGAGGGTATGGATCGGTACGGTCTTCAATGCCTGGCCACAGCTATCGGTCATGCGGTTACTAGCAGCATGACCAAGGATAACTTGATAACGTGTGTACTGGGCAGGGTGACTGGTGAGCGAGATGGGTTGAGTGCTCAGAGCCCTTCGGCCATGCTTCCCCTACACTCGACTCCCAGCTATCCCAGTAGTTTGCCGACCCCGGGTACGCTTCCGCAGTTGGGTGGTGACTGGCAGGGTGGGTTGCCCCTGGGGGGACCACCGGTAATTTCAAACATTGTAGCACCTTCACCTCCTCAAGGGTTATCTCCAGAATTATTGTTTAAGCTCGAATTAGCTAAGATCGAAGAGAGAAAATGCCAGCTTCAGTTTCAGCAGCAAATAGAATTAGCCAAGATAGAAGAGAGAAAAAGTCACCAGCACATAGAGCTAGCAAAAATCCAAGCTGATTTAGAGTCGACTAGGTACTGTGCCGACATGGATGTAGAGAAGTCGCGAGTAGAGGCAACGGGACAGCGACTTGGGGCTGGTAACCGTGTTCATGAGCAGTCTCTCTCGCACTTATTGAAACTGGTGCCGGTGTTTGATGAGAGTGGTGTAACAGAATTTTTCACACGCTTTGAGAAGAAGTGCCAGGAACACCAGTGGCCAGAGAATATATGGGGAGCACTTGTATCCTCTAGATTAATAGGCAAGGGTCTTAAAGCCTACGATGCGTTACCTTTGGAGTCATGTATTGTGTATGACGATCTCAAGGAGGCTGTCCTGAGGGCTTACGAACTGCAACCAGAAACGTACCGTTTGAAGTTCCGGGGTGTAACTAAGGGAAGGATAGCACCTTTTTGGAACATGCCCGGGACTTGTTCGATGCTATGGGGAACTGGCTCCGATCTGAGAAGGTAACAACATTTGATGGGATTAAGCAGTTAATGATGTTGGAGCAGTTCTTTAAGAGCACGGGCGGTGATCTAACTTTGAACCTGAAGGAGAAAAACCCAAGAACTCTAGTCGAAGCAGCAGAAATGGCTGATCGACGGCTGTCGTTGATTCGGGGTTGCGGGTCCTCACAGATGTACGATGTAAGTGCTAGGGACCGTTATCCTCCCCCTCGCCGTAACAATGACACATTTAAACAGAAGAGCCATGAAACTAAAACTGAATCCAAACCTTACACCACACCGTATGTGAAAAGTCAGGGGCCTTTTACATCACAGTATAAGCCGAAACCGAAATTTATGTGTTTTAGTTGCCACCAGGAGGGTCATAAGGCAAATGAGTGCCCTAGTCGACCTCCTCCGGCAGCCGTGTCTTTTGCTCACGGCATTGGAGTGTTCAAGAGGACATCGGAGTTTGTTAGAGGCATTTCTTCCGAGGTAAATACACTGCCAGTGCAGAAGGATCCGGAAGGCTTATTCCCTGTCTGTGATGCCTTTAGTGACCACAGGGGACTCGGTTGTGTGGAGTGGGGGGGTAGAAGACATGAGGTGAGAATTTTGCGTGACACTGGGGCATCGCAAACACTGTTGAGAAATTTTACTGGTAAACCTGTCAATACGGCGCGGGTGGTTGTGGTTCAGGGAGTTAATGCGACAAGGTCATACCCGCTTGTAAGAATGAAGGTGGAAGTTGATGGTGTGACTCGGGACCTGGATGTAGGAATTGTGGAGAAGTTACCTGTTGGGGGCGTCGACCTCCTTCTCGGCAACGACTTTGCGGGACCTACTTCTGAGGCTTCACCCTTGGTCGTTGCCGAGAAGCCGGCCGATGTGAGTAGGGAGGAGCAGGAGGGGGTTGAGAAGTGTCCGGTGCAGCCTATGGCGTGTGTTGTCACCGGAGATCCTGCATCCAGGGAGTCACATTCTGCTCAACAATCTTTAGATCAGCGGAGGAAGGGTACCGAGAAGGGGTTGGAAGTTGATGCGGTTGAGAGTTTAGTATCAACGGCCCTTCTCGGGGACTCAGTATTAGGACCAAATATCGAGTCTGAAGAAGACCCAGTAACTGTTGTGGAAAAGGCAGAGGATGGGCTTAAAAAGATGAAAGAGTTGAAGGAGGAAAGTGATGCACAGTCGGGAGATGTGACAACAAGGTACCCTGACGCGTACCCTATGAGAAATAGGTCGGCGAAGACGGTGGTCCGAAACTTGCTAGTGTATTTTTCCCGGTATGGTTACCCGCAGGGGATTCAGTCAGTCCAGGGACCCAACTTCACTTCTAGCCTCTTTGTTCAAGCAATCCTGCAGCATGGGATTGTTGGGGTTGTGTCATCTGCGTATCATCCGGAGAGCCAGGGTGTGTTAGAGCGATGGCACTCAGCCTTGAAATCTGTGCTTCGTTGTTGTTGCTTTGAGAGTGGGAAGGATTGGGATCTTGGCCTGCCATGTGTTTTGTTAGCTGTGCGGGAGGTACCTGGGGAGAGTTTGGGATTCAGCCCTAATGAGCTCGTCTTTGGACACCGTGTCAGAGGGCCTCTCCATATGGTTGAAGAAGTATGGGAGGGCACAGAAAAACCTTGTTCTATGCTCAAGTGTGTCCTCAACAGTCGAGAACGGATGTTGCGCAGTCTGGAGTTGGCTGGCCGTAATTTGACTAGCTCTCAGGCCCTCAGAAAGGACAGGTACGACCTCAAGGTTGAACTCAGGAGTTGCACGTGGGTCAGGAGGTGTTGATTCTACTGCCCCTTGTAGGTCACCCCTTATCCGCGAAGTACGCTGGTCCTTATAGGGTGGTGGAGGAGCTATCAGACCTGGATTACTTGGTAGCCACTCCAGACAGACGGAAGCGCAATCAGTTATGTCATGTTAATCCCATGAAGGAGTATGGGAGGCACTCCCCTGAGCCTCTCACTGTGCCTGTGATGACGTTTAGCAGTCAAGGTGGAGAAGGAGAACGGGAGAGTCAAGCTCAGGTGGAGGATAACTGGAATGATAAGAAGTTCAAATGGGCGCCTGAGTGTTAGAAGGTGTTTAGAGAAGTAAAACACCTGTTGTGCACTCACCCGATCCTCAGGGCCCCTGACTTTAGCCTACCTTTCCAACTAGCAACGGAGGCTAGTGGTGTGGGGGCTGGTGCCGTCCTTGTGGAAAAGGACGATGATGGGCTGGAGCATCCTGTTAGTTTCTGCTCGGAGAAGTACAATTCGGCCCAGGGGAGCTGCTCTGTTGTCGAGGAGGAGCTGCTGGCGGTTGTACTTGCTCTGAGGCATTTCGAGGTCTGTGTTCCAGCCTATGGTCCGGTCGTTGTAGTTTACCCAGATCATCACCCTCTCAAGTTCTTGGACCAGTTTCACAATCGGAATATGAGGCTGACCCGGTGGTCACTAAGGTTACTGGTATATAACCTGGACATACGCCATATTGCCGGTTGTGACAACGTGGTTGCAGATGGTCGTTCAAGGGTATATGATCCTGGGTAGATTGACACACGGGTAGCCTCCTGCTTTAGTTTGGATAGTATTTTGCGCTTGGTGCTTGTTGGCTCGCGGTTGTAGCCCAGCGTATTGGGTCGTAAAGCAGGAGTTGAGAGTTTGGTATAGAAGAAAAAACTAGGCTTGCCCCTATAGTGCAGCCAAAATAAACAAATTCAAAACATAAAAATCAAATAAAAACTCTTTCTTTGATAGTTGAATTTTTTCAGTATATTATAGCAGTAATTCTGAGTTGCACTCCTCTCAAAATGCTGGGCTAGAGAAGCTCGCTCTTGAGGAGCATACCTACATATAATTTAACCTATTGTGTTGGGGAGGGTTATAATTATGAAAAATGTTTTGTTGAAGAACTGTGCCAGATATTTTACTGCCGCTGGGTGATGGGAAGTGGAGATATAGCATGGGTTCTAACCATCAGATTTTTGTGAGCCTTGGGGCCTCTGAGAAAAATCTTGGGGGGGGTGTGACGTTAACCACTCCGTTAGAACCGCATGGCTTGTCCTACAGTGACTCGCTAGGATCGCCAGGGCAGTGGATGGGGCTACAGTTTATGTATTAGAGTGTGCTTTATTTCATATGAAAGCTTGTGTCATGGGCAGTCCAGAAAGGCTCTTTGTTTTCACCCATGTCAAGGCTTTATATATTTAATTGTAAAGTATATGTTTTATCATTAACTAGTAATGATGGGATCTGGGAGAGAGAGAGAGAGTAGAACAGAGTGAGAGGGAGCGTGCAGTGTTTTTGTCCCGCTCGATGATGTCACGGCTGGCTGCCTCGTGGGGGTTGGTTGAGAGAGGTCCTTACCATGCTGCTAGCTCCCTTGCTAGTGGCTAGAGGACTTGTAACCGCTTTTTTCCCACGCGCCTCGAGCTAGTGCGAGTATATATACAGTTCCTCGCCACTCTCTCCCTCAGATCTGGTTTCTAGAACGCATCCATCTTTATCCCTTGCTACCTGTTCCCCGCTCCGCACCTGAGAATCTTTTCCTCTGCCTACCTCTCTCTTTTTTCATATCTTTCACCACCTTTTATTAATATTATACCCCCTCTGGTTAACTCTGCAAAATCAGCTTCATGCTGGCCAGTTGTACTGTGCGTTAAGGTCTGATATAACCCATGTATGTTAGTTGTTAAGATAAGTGGATCACGAAGCATTGGTTGGCATTCATATTGTTTAGTACTGCTTCCTTTAATTATTAGTGTTCTGCTGGATTAGATAATGCTAGACTAGGAGTCTGATATTATAAGGTATTGTTTCCTATGAGTGCTGGCTTTAGTTAAAAGCTGCACGACATACCTGAGAACTGGAGTTGATTGAGTAAATTCTAGTCTGTGTGCCATTGAGAGTAGAGCATGCACGAATGAGGGCTTTTTGCCTATACCATTCTGCACTGTTCTAAGCTCGTTGTTGTCTTTGAGGTACGCCAGGAGAACGCTTAATACTTCGGTATTAAGGTTTCTCAAGAGAGCTACCCTTCCCTATAACGTAATATTTGACGCACAGACTTGAGATTTGCACTAGTCTATGCGGCATGCCATGCGCACCAGTATCTCGTATCATTGACTCTAGCTAGACTTTATCAGTCACAGTAGACATTAAGTATATTAACCTAATTACTCTTTTTTTATGCATACCCATTTATGATTACACAAGCATTTCGCAGCCTAGTTTGATGTATGGAGACACAAACGACTTAGGCTCTTTTTGTTGATAGGAATACTGCATTGTCGTGGCGATTATTATTGTTGTAGTGTTTAGGATATTCTTGGCTCCGACGGCTTTATATATATTCTGCCGTTTTGTGTGCATAGCCTGCACGAGCATTGTTCCACTGCCTGCCTTTTTGGGTTCCATTTCCGATACGAGCATCTTTATAGCATCTAACATTTAAAGAAGATTCCTTGTTAGTGTTGAAGGACTTTAGTGCACTTTCTTTCATGCAGGAGTGCCTGACATTTATTGATTAAAGTAACGTAAGCTGTACCTTCTCATACCACCTTACTTTGCATACCATAACCAAGCACCTTCGGTTATAGGTAGTAATAGGCTGTTTTCACATAACATTAAGCCTAGAGTAGACGCACATTTATTGAGAGTTTGATAGCCTATTATTGCATATAGAACTCCGAGAGTGTTTGTGTTCTTTGTTCACTGGGAATATACATCAGAGGTTGGATCTAGCGCTTTCCGTTGTAGCATTTATGCCATTACTAGTCCAATGAATAAGAGCCCTGATATATTTAAACCCCAGTCGTAACAACAGACAGATCAGTGTTTGCCTTTATTCTTGTCTGTGACACTTAAAAGTATTTTATATCCATGGTAGTGATTATAACATGCAGCGCGTGAGAGAGAGAGAAAGAGTCGGAGGGGAGAGCGAAGAGGCAGTGTGTGAGCGTATGTACGTGTGCATTCCTCGCTCGGTGGGCCCGCCCGCTCGCTATTGGACGGCGGGCCTGGCATGGCATATGACATCTGCTTGTCATGTGACGTAGCGGCCTGTGACTGGTCGCAGAGCCATCTGGTGGCCAGACTCAGTACATCTCTCCTTCTCTCTCATCAGAACATGGTATTGCGTGCTCGGCCCTACAAGTCCCTCGCATTCTGTCCCACATCTAACCCCCTTTACTGCTGTGCCTCTCACTGAACTCCTTCTTTCCAATACTTCTTATCTTTATTCAATTACCCATCCCTTCTGGTTCTCGCCTACGACTTCCTTAGTCGGCCAGTCGTATTACCAGCGCCTATTCTCACATATATGTTTTGCACTAGCTTTAGAGTTTATTAGAATCATAGTCACATGTATTCATATTTTTGGGTGCTTCTAATTATTTGGTTGTTCTTTATTACTATTTAATGCTAGACAGTGGAGGGTATCTTTGGTCGTTGTCTGTGTTATGTATATGGCAAGTCAGCTGCCTGTACGACTTCGACGGAGCTAGGTAGCCTGTAGTACACCCTTGTGCATATTTTCCTTTGCGAGCTTAGCAGTATACAAGCGAAGGGCTTTTGCCTACTCTTGCTTGTATACTTGCCAACTCATTTTGTTGACCTTTGAGGAGCGCCAGGGTAAGACCAGATACTTGAGATCTGGACTTACCAAGAGAGCCTCCTAGTCACTTAACGTAAGATAAGGGAAATCTGTTCAGGGGAGACAGTAGGCTGCGAGCATGCTTGAGCTCTGCCTAGGCTCCCTGTACCTTTATACTACTGCAAGACTTTATTAGTAAGAAAGACAGCATTTTGTTTATTAACTTTAACCGCGTATGCTTTAGCAATTATTCACGTGTTGTTTTAGCCTAGGTTGATGCATAGTTCACAACCCAGTATGGCTGTTACTTTGGCTAAGGAAGTACTGTTTTTGAGTTGCTGTTGTTAGTGCTGTCACAGAGTTGTTGCACTCACTTGTTCCCATATATATGTATCCTACGTCGTCATCTTCGTCATCGGTGTCGTCGTCGTCTACGTCTTCATCGTCGTCGTCGTCATCGTCTTCATCGTCGTCGTCGTCGTCTTCATCATCGTCTTCATCGTCATCGTCAGCGTCGTCGTCTTCATCGTCGTCGTCGTCATCATCATCTTCATCATCGTCGTCGTCGCTGTCTTCGTCATCGTCTTCGTCGTCATCGTCAGCGTCGTCGTCTTCGTCATCATCGTCGTCATCGTCTTCTTCGTCATCGTCATCGTCTTCATCCTCGTCGTCGTCTTCGTCATCGTTGTCATCGTCGTCGTCGTCGTCCTCGTCTCCGTCGTCGTCGTCTTCGTCTTCTTTGTCGTCAACGTCGTCGTCTTCGTCATCTTAGTCATCGTCTTCGTTGTCGTCATCGTCTTCATCGTCGTCGATGTCGTCTTCGTCATCGCCGACTTCGTCTTTGTCGTCGTCGTAATCTCCGTCGACGTCGTCGTCTTCATCGTCTTCATCGTCATCTTCGTCATCGTCTTCGTCTTCGTCGTCGTCCTCATCTTCGTCATCGTCTTTGTCATCGGCGGCGTCGTCGTCTTCGTCATCGTCGTCTTTGTCTTCGTCATCGTCGTCTTTTTCTTCGTCATCGTCTTTGTTGTCTTCGTCGTCGTCTTCGTTGTCGTCATCGTCTTCGTCGTCGTCAACGTCGTCTTCATCGTCGACATTGTCGTCATCGTCGTCTTCGTTGTCGTCGTCGACGTCGTCTTTGTCGTCGCCAACGTCGTCATCGTCGTCGTCTTAATCTTCGTAGTCGTCGTCGTCTTCATCGTCGTCTTCGTCGTCGTCATCGTCATCTTCGTCGTCTTCGTCTTTGTTGTAGTCGTCGTCGTCGTCGTCATCGTCTTCATCATCGTCGTCATCGTCGTCTTCGTCATCATCGTCGGCGGCGGCATCGTCGTCGTCGTGTTCATCGTCGTCGTCTTCATCGTCGTCGTCTTCATTGTCGTCGTCTTCATCATCGTCGTCTTTGTCTTCGTCCTTGTCGTCTTTGTCGTCTTCGTCATCGTCTTCGCTGTCATCATCGTCTTCGTCGTCGAAGACGTCGTCTTCGTCGTCGCCGATATCGTCTTAGTCGTCGTCGTAATCTTAGGCGTCGTCGTCGTCTTCGTCATCGTCTTCATCGTCTTCATCCTCGTCGGCGTCTTCGTCGTTGTCATCGTCTTCGTCGGCGCCGACGTAGTTTTCGTCGTCGTCGTATTCTTAGGCGTCGTCGTCGTCTTCATCGTCTTCATCCTCATCGTCATCTTCGTCATCGTCGTCGTCATCGTCATCTTCGTCATCGTCTTCGTCGACATCCTCTGTCTTCGTTGTCGTCGTCTTCGTCGTCGTCATCGTCTTCATCATCGTCGTCTTCGTCGGCGTTGTCGGCGTCGTCGTCGTCTTCGTCATCGTCGTCTTCGTCATCGTTGTCTTCGTCTTCGTCATCATCTTTGTCGTCATCATCGTCATATTCGTTGTCATAGTCGTCGTCATCATCATAGTCGTCTTCGTTGTAGTCTTCGTCATCGTCGTCATCATCTTCTTTGTCTTCGATGTCGTTATCGTCTTCATCGTTGTCTTCGTCGTCGTCCTCATCATCGTGTTCGTCGTCTTCATCGTCGTCATCGTCGTCATTGTCATCTTCGTCGACATCGTCGTAGTTGTCGTCACCATCTTCGTCGTCTTCATCGTTGTCGAAGTTATCGTCGTCTTCTTCGTCGTCATCTTGAACGTCGTCGTCGTCTTCGTCGTCGTCGTCATCGTCATCGTCATCTTCGTCGTCGTCGTCGTCTTCATCGTTGTCGTCGTCGTCGTCATCTTCGTCTTCGTCATCGTCGTCATCGTCATCTTCGGCATCGTCTTCGTCGTTGTCGTTGTCTTCATTGGCGTCGTCGTCGTCGTCGTCTTCATCGTCGTCGTCTTTGTTGTCATTGTCTTTATCGTCGCGATCGTCGTCCTCGTCTTCATCGTCTTCGTTGCCGTCTTCGTCGTCGTCGTCATCGTCGTCGTCATCGTGTTCATCATCTTCATCGTCATCATCGTCTTCGTCATCGTCGTCGGCGTCGGCGTCGTCGTCTTCGTCATCGTCGTCTTCGTCTTCTTCATCATCTTTGTCGTCCTCGTCGTCATTTTCGTTGTCATCGTCGTCTTAGTCATCTTCTTCGTCGTCGTCTTCGTTGTAGTCTTCGTCCTTGTCATCATCTTCTTTGTCTTCGATGTCGTTACCGTCTTCGTCGTCTTCAGCATCGTCTTCTTCGTCTTCGTCGCTGTCCTCATCATCGTGTTCGTCGTCTTGATCGTTGTCGTCGTCGTCGTTTTCATCGTCATCATCGTCGTCTTCGTCGTCGTCTTCATCGTCGTCATTGTCTTCATCATCGTCGTCGTTGTCGTCTTCAGCGGCGGCGTCGTCGTCGTCGTCTTCATCGTCATCTTCTTCGTCATCGTCGTCTTTGTCTTCATCATCGCCTTTGTCGTCTTCGCCGTCGTCTTCGTTGTCGTCTTCATTGTCGTCATCATCTTCGTCATCGCCGACGTCGTTTTCATCGTTGTCGTAATCTTAGGCGTAGTCGTCGTCCTCGTCGTCGTTTTCATCGACTTCGTCGTCGTCATCTTCATCTTCGTCATCATCGTCGTCGTCTTCATCTTCGTCGTCATCGTCGTCGTCGTCTTCATCGTCATCGTCGTCGTCTTCATCTTCGGCGGCGGCGGCGCCGTCTTCATCGTCGTCGTCGTCTTCATCGTCATCGTTGTCGTCTTCGTCTTCGTCGACGATGACGAAACTTACGAAGACGACGACGAGGATGAAGACGACGACGAAGACGACGACAACGCCTAAGATTACGACGACGATGAAGACGACATCGGCGACGACGAAGACGATGACGACAACGAAGACGACAATGATGACGACGACGACGACAATGAAGACGACGATGCCGACGTCGTTGTCTTCGTCATCGTTTTCATCGTCGTCATCGTCTTCATCGTCGTCGTCATCTTCATCGTCGTCTTCGTTGTCGTCATCGTCGTCGCCGACGTCGTCTTCGTCGTTGTCGAAATCTTAGGCGTCGTCGTCGTCTTCGTCGTCGTCTTCATCGTCTTCATCCTCGTCGATGTCTTCATCATCTTCGTCATCATCGTCGTCATCTTTGTCATCGTCTTCGTCGTCTTCGTCGTTTTTGTCTTCGTCGTCGTCTTTGTCATCGTCTTCATCGTCATCGTCAGTGTCGTCGTCTTCATCGTCGTTGTTGTCGTCATCGTCTTCATCGTCTTCATCATCGTCGTCTTCGTCATCTTCGTTTGCGTCATCGTCGTCATCGTCTTCATCGTCGTCGTCATCTTCATCGTCGTCTTCGTTGTCGTCATCGTCGTCGCCGACGTCGTCTTCGTCGTTGTCGTAATCTAAGGCGTCGTCGGCGTCGTCTTCGTCGTCGTCTTCATCGTCTTCATCCTCGTCGATGTCTTCATCATCTTCGTCGTCGTCGTCGTCTACATCTTCATCGTCGTCGTCGTCATCGTCGTCTCTGTCTTCGTCATCGTCTTCGTCGTCATCGTCACCGTCGTCGTCTTCGTCATCATCATCGTCATCATCATCGTCGTCATCGTCTTCTTCTTCGTGTTCATCCTCGTCATCGTCTTCGTTATCTTCATCATCGTTGTCATCGGTGTCGTCCTCGTCCTCGTCTCCGTCGTCGTCGTCTTTGTCGTCGTCGTTTTCGTCGTCTTCGTCTGCTTATTTGTCGTCAACGTCGTCGTCTTCGTCATCTTAGTCATCGTCTTCGTTGGCGTCATCGTCTTCATCGTCGTCGACGTCGTCTTCGTCATCGCCGACTTCGTCTTTGTCGTCGTCGTAATCTTCTTCGTCGTCGTCGTCTTCATCGTCGTCTTCATCGTCTTCATCGTCATCTTTGTCATCGTCTTCGTCTTCGTCTTCGTCGTCTTCGTCGTCGTCGTCCTCGTCTTCGTCATCATCTTCGTCATCGCCGACGTCGTTTTCGTCGTCGTCGTAATCTTAGGCGTAGTCGTTGTCCTCGTCATCGTTTTCATTGTCGTGCGACGACGACGTCGTCGTCGTCAGCGTCGTCGTCTTCATCGTCGTCGTCTTCAACATCGTCGTCGTTGTCGTCTTCGTTTTCGTCGTCATCGTTAATGTCGTCGTCTTCTTCTTCATCATCGTCATCGTCTTCATCCTCGTCGTCGTCTTTGTCATCGTTGTCATCGTCGTCGTCGTCGTTTTCGTCGTCGTCGTCGTCATCGTCTTCTTCTTTGTCGTCAACGTCGTCGTCTTCGTCATCTTAGTCACCGTCTTCATTGTCGTCATCGTCTTCGTCGTCGTCGACACCTTCTTCGTCATCGCCGACTTCATCTTTGTCGTCGTGGTAATATTCGTCTTCGTCGTCGTCTTCATCGTCGTCTTCATCGTGTTCATCGTCGTCGTCGTCGTCATCTTCGTCATCGTCTTTGTCGTCGTCGTCGTCATCATCGTCTTCGTCATCGTCAGCGTCGTCGTCTTCGTCATCATCGTCTTTGTCTTTGTCATCTTTGTCGTCTTCGTCGTCGTCTTCGTTGTTGTCATCGTCTTCGTCGTCATCGTCGTCTTCGTCATCGTCGTCTTTGTCTTTGTCATCTTTGTCGTCGTCTTCGTTGTTGTCATCGTCTTCGTCGTCGTCGTCGTGTTCGTTGTCGTCGTCGTCGTCGCCGATGGCGTCATCGTCGTCATCATCGTCGCCGATGTCGTCATCGTCGTCGTCGTAATCTTCGTCATCGTCGTCGTCTTCATCGTCGTCTTCGTCGTCGTCATCGTCGTCGTCGTCTTTGTCGTCGTCTTCGTCGTCGTCGTCATCGTTGTCATCGTCTTCATCATCGTCGTCGTCGTCGTCTTCGTCATCATCTTCGTCGTTGGGGTCGTCGTCGTCGTCTTCATCGTTGTCATCATCTTCATCTTCGTCGTCTTCGTCATCGTCGTCGTTGTCTTCGTCGTCGTCTTCGTTGTCGTCATCGTCTTCGTCGTCGCAGACGTCGTGTTCGTCGTCGTCGTCTGCGTCATGGTCGTAATCTTAGGCGTCTTCGCCGTCATCTTCATCGTCTTCATCGTCGTCGTCTTCATCATCGTCCTCATCATTGTCGTCTTTGTCTTCGTCCTTGTCGTCTTTGTCATCTTCGTTGTCGTCTTCGTTGTCATCATCGTCTTCGTCGTCGCAGACGTCGTCTTCGTCGTCGTCGTAATCTTAGGCGTCGTCGTCGTCTTCGTCGTCGTCTTCGTCGTCGTCTTCATCGTCTTCATCCTCGTCGTCGTCTTCATCGTCTTCATCATCGTCGTCGTCGGCGTCGTCGTCTTCATCGTCGTGGTTTTCTTCATCATCGTCGTCTTCATCATCGTCATCTTCGTTGTTGTCATCGTTTTCGTCGTCGCCGACGTCGTCTTCGTCGTCGTCGTATTCTTAGGCGTCGTCGTCGTCTTCATTGTCTTCATCCTCGTCGTCGTCTTCGTCATCGTCGTCGTCATCGTCATCTTCGTCATCGTCTTCGTCGACGTCCTCGTCTTCATCGTCGTCGTCGTCATCGTCTTCATCATCGTCGCCTTCGTCGTCATCGTCTTCATCGTCGTCATCTTCGTCGTCATTTTCGTTGTCATCGTCGTCGTCATCGTCTTAGTCGTCTTCGTCGTCTTTGTTGTAGTCTTCGTTGTCGTCGTCATCATCTTCTTTGTCTTCGATGTCGTTATCGTCTTCATCGTCGTCGTCGTTGTCGTCGTTTTCGTCGTCGTCTTCATTATCGTGTTCGTGATCGTCATCGTTGTCTTCGTCTTCATCGTCGTCTTCGTCTTCGTTGTTGTTATCATCTTCGTCGTCGCCGACGTCGTTTTCGTCATCGTCGTCGTCATCGTAATCTTCGTCATCGTCCTCGTCCTCGTCCTCTTCTTCATCGTCTTCGTCTTCGTCGTCATCGTCGTCGTCGTCTTCGTCGTCGTCATCATCTTCATCTTCGTCGGCGGCGGCGTCGTCGTCGTCTTCGTCATCGTCGTCTTCTTCGTCTTCGTCATCGTCTTTGTCGTCTTCGTCGTCATTTTCGTTGTCTTCGTCATCGTCTTAGTCGTCTTCGTCGTCTTCGTTGTAGTCTTCGTCGTCGTCATCATCTTCTTTGTCTTCGATGTCATTATCGTCTTCATCGTCGTCGTCGTCTTTGTCGTCGTCTTCTTCGTCTTCGTTGTCGTCTTCTTCGTCTTCGTCGTCGTTCATCGTGTTCGTCTTCATCGTCGTCATCATCATATCGTCGTCGTCATCGTCTAATCGCCGTCATCGTCGTCTTCGTCGACATCGTCGTCGTCTTCATCGTCGTCATCGTCTTCGTCGTCAAAATCGTTGTCGAAGTTGTCGTCGTCTTCTTCGTTGTCATCTTCAACGTCGTCGCCGACGTCGTCGTCGTCATCGTCGTCGTCTTCGTCGTCGTCGTCGTCGTCTTCATCTTCGTCTTCGTCTTCATCATCGTCGTTGTCATCGTCGTTCGTCGTTGTCATCGTCTTCATCTTCGTCGTCTTCGTCATCGTTGTCATCGTCGCCATCGTCTTCCTCGTCTCCGTCGTCGTCGTCATCTTCGTCGTCGTCGTCGTCTTCGTCGTCGTCATCGTCTTCTTCTTTGCCGTCAACGTCGTCGTCTTCGTCATCTTAGTCACCGTCTTCGTTGTCGTCATCGTCTTCGTCGTCGTCGAGGCCTTCGTCGTCGCTGCTTCATCTTTGTCGTCGTGGTAATATTCGTCGTCTTCGTCGTCGTCTTCGTTGTCATCATCGTCTTCGTCGTCGCAGACGTCGTCTTCGTCTTCGCCGACGTCGTCTTCGTCGTCGTCGTAATCTTAGGCGTCGTCGTCGTCTTCGTCGTCGTCATCATCATCGTCGTCTTCTTCGTCGTCATCATCTTCATCGTCTTCATAATCGTCGTCGTCGTCGTCTTCATCGTCGTTTTCTTCGTCATCGTCGTCTTCGTCATCGTCATCTTCGTTGTTGTCATCGTCTTCGTCGTCGCCGACGTCGTCTTCGTCGTCGTCGTATTCTTAGGCGTCGTCGTCGTCTTCATTGTCTTGTGACGTTAACCACTCCGTTAGAACCAACCCATGGCTTGTCCTACAGTGACTCGCTAGGATTGCCAGGGCAGTGGATGGGGCTACAGTTTGTGTATTAGAGTGTGCTTTATTTCATATGAAAGCTCGTGTCATGGGCAGTCCAGAAAGGCTTTGTTTTCGCCCATGTCAAGGCTTTATATATTAATTGTAAAGTATATATTTATCATTAACTAGTAATGATAGGATCTGGGAGAGAGAGAGGGAGTAGAACAGAGTGAGAGGGGGCGCGCAGTGTTTTTGTCCCGCTCGATGACGTCACGGCTGGCTGCCTCGCGGGGGTTGGTGGAGAGAGGCCCTTACCATGCTGTAAGCTTTGCTAGTGGTTAGATGACTTGTAACCGCTGTTTTCCCACGCGGCTCGAGCTAGTGCGAGTATATATACAGTTCCTCGCCACTCTCTCCCTCAGATCTGGTTTCTAGAACACACCCATCTTTTTTCCCTTGCTATCTGTCCCTGCTCCGTACCTGAGAATCTTTTCCTCTGCCTATCTCTCTCATTTTCCATATCCTTCACCACCTTTTATTAATATTATACCCCTCTGGTTAACTCTGCAAAATCAGCTTCATGCTGGCCAGTTGTATTGTGTGTTAAGGTCTGATATAGCCTATGTATGTTAGTTGTTAAGATAAGTGGATCACGAAGCATTGGTTGGTATTTATATTGTTTAGTACTGCTTCCTTTAGTTATTAGTGTTCTGCTGGATTAGATAATGCTAGACTAGGAGTCTGATATTATAAGGTATTGTTTCCTATGAGTGCTGGCTTTAGTTAAAAGCTGCACGACATACCTGAGAACTGGAGTTGATTGAGTAAATTCTAGTCTGTGTGCCATTGAGAATAGAGCATGCACGAATGAGGGCTTTTTGCCTATACCATTCTGCACTGTTCTAGTCTCGATTGTTTGTCTTTCAGGTACGCCAGGAGAACGCTTAATACTTCCGTATTAAGGTTTCTCAAGAGAGCTACCCTTCCCTATAACGAAATATTTGACGCACAGACTTGAGATTTGCACTAGGCTATGCGGCATGCCATGCGCACCAGTATCTCGTATCATTGACTCTAGCTAGACTTTATCAATCATAGTAGACATTAAGTATATTAAACCAATTACTCTTTTTATGCATACCCATTTATGATTACACAAGCATTTCGCAGCCTAGTTTGATGTATTGAGACACAAACGACTTAGGCTCTTTTTGTTGATAGGAATACTGCATTGTCGTGGCGATTATTATTAGTGTTGTAGTACGTAATGTCGTCGAAGCTGAGGAACAGCAGCATGATGAAAGGGTTAATCGGGTGAACTGTGAGGAGGATGCTAGGATATTTTTGCAATGGCCTGTTACTGCCGAGCGGTTGGAGGGTATGGAGCGGTATGGTCTTCAATGCCTGGCCACTATCGGTCATGCGGTACTAGCGGCATGACCAGGGATAACTTGATAACGTGTGTACTGGGCAGGGTGACTGGTGAGCGAGATGGGTTGAGTGCTCAGAGCCCTTCGGCTATGCTTCCCCTACACTCGACTCCCAGCCATCCCAGTAGTTTGCCGACCCCGGGTACGCTTCCACAGTTGGGTGGTGACTGGCAGGGTGGGTTGCCCCTGGGGGACCACCGGTAATTTCAAACATTGTAGCACCTTCACCACCTCAAGGGTTATCTCCAGAATTATTGTTTCAGCTCGAATTAGCTAAGCTTCAGCATAGAATCAGCTAAGATCGAAGAGAGAAAATGTCAGATTCAGCAGCAACAAAGGGCATGTGAGCTCCAGCAGCAAATAGAATTAGCCAAGATAGAAGAGAGAAAAACTATCAGTCAGCAGTCTCAGCACATAGAGCTAGCAAAAAATCCAAGCGGATTTAGAGTCGACTAGGTACTGTGCCGACATGGACATAGAGAAGTCGCGAGTAGAGGCAACGGGGACAGCGACTTGGGGCTGGTAACCGTGTTCATGAGCAGTCTCTCTCGCACTAAAAGAAAGTGGTCGGGGTGTTTGATGAGAGTGGTGTAACAGAATTTTTCACACGCTTTGAGAAGAAGTGCCAGGAACACCAGTGGCCAGAGAATAAATGGGCAGCACTTGTATCCTCTAGATTAATAGGCAAGGGTCTTAAAGCCTACGATGCATTACCTTTGAGTTAGTATTGTGTACGAGGATCTCAAGGAGGCTGTCCTGAGGGCTTACGAACTGCAACCAGAAACGTACCGTTTGAAGTTCCGGGGTGTAACTAAGGGAAGATGATAGCACCTTTTTGGAACACGCCGGGACTTGTCCGATGCTATGGGGAACTGGCTCCGATCTGAGAAGGTAACAACGTTTGATGGAGCGGTTAAGCAGTTAATGTTGGAGCAGTTCTTTAAGAGCACGGGCGGTGATCTAACTTTGAACTTAAAGGAGAAAAACCCAAGAACTCTAGTAGAAGCAGCAGAAATGGCTGATCTACGGCTGTCGTTGATTCGGGGTTGCGGGTCCTCACAGAAGTACGATGCAAGTGCTAGGGACGTTATCCTCCCTCCCCGTAACAATGACACATTTAAACAGAAGAGCAATGAAACTAAAACTGAAGCCAAACCTACCACCACACTGTATGTGAAAAGTCAGGGGCCTTTTACATCACAGTATAAGCCGAAACCGAAGTTTATGTGTTTTAGGTGCCACCAGGAGGGTCATAAGGCAAATGAGTGCCCTAGTCGACCTCCTCCGGCAGCCGTGTCTTTTGCTCACGGCATTGGAGTGTTCAAGAACTCTAGTAGAAGCAGCAGAAATGGCTGATCTACGGCTGTCGTTGATTCGGGGTTGCGGGTCCTCACAGAAGTACGATGCAAGTGCTAGGGACCGTTATCCTCCCCCTCCCCGTAACAATGACACATTTAAACAGAAGAGCAATGAAACTAAAACTGAAGCCAAACCTACCACCACACTGTATGTGAAAAGTCAGGGGCCTTTTACATCACAGTATAAGCCGAAACCGAAGTTTATGTGTTTTAGGTGCCACCAGGAGGGTCATAAGGCAAATGAGTGCCCTAGTCGACCTCCTCCGGCAGCCGTGTCTTTTGCTCACGGCATTGGAGTGTTCAAGAGGACATCGGAGTTTGTTAGAGGCATTTCTTCCGAGGTAAATACACTGCCAGTGCAGAAGGATCCGGAAGGCTTATTCCCTGTCCGTGATGCCTTTAGTGACCACAGGGGACTCGGTTGTGTGGAGTGGGGGGGTAGAAGACATGAGGTGAGAATTTTGCGTGACACTGGGGCATCGCAAACACTGTTGAGAAATTTCACTGGTAAACCTGTCAATACGGCGCGGGTGGTTGTGGTTCAGGGAGTTAATGCGACAAGGTCATACCCGCTTGTAAGAATGAAGGTGGAAGTTGATGGTGTGACTCGTGACCTGGATGTAGGAATTGTGGAGAAGTTACCTGTTGGGGGCGTCGACCTCCTTCTTGGCAACGACTTTGCGGGGCCTACTTCTGAGGCTCCACCCTTAGTCGTTGTCGAGAAGCCGGCCGACGTGAGTAGGGAGGAGCAGGAGTGGGTTGAGAAGTGTCCGGTGCAGCCTATGGCGTGTGTTGTCACCGGAGATTCTGCATCCAGGGAGTCACATTCTGGTCAACAATCTTTAGATCAGCGGAGGAAGGGTACCGAGAAGGGGTGGAAAGTTGATGCGGTTGAGAGTTTAGTGTCAACGGACCTTCTCGGGGACTCATTATTAGGACCACATTTCGAGTCTGGAGAAGACCCAGTAACTGTTCCTGAAGGGGCAGAGGATGGGCTTAAAAAGACGAAAGAGTTGAAGGAGGACAGTGATGCACAGTCGGGAGATGTAGCAACAAGGTACCCTGACGCGTACCCTATGAGAAAGGGGTCGGCGAAAACGGTGGTCCGAAGCTTGCTAGTGTATTTTTCCCGGTATGGTTACCCGCAGGGGATTCAGTCAGTCCGGGGACCCAACTTCACTTCTAGCCTCTTTGTACAAGCAATGCCGCAGCATGGGATGGTTGGGGTTGTGTCATCTGCATATCATCCGGAGAGCCAGGGTGTGTTAGAGCGATGGCACTCAGCCTTGAAATCTGTGCTTCGTTGTTGTTGCTTTGAGAGTGGGAGGGATTGGGATCTTGGCCTGCCATGTGTTTTGTTTGTTGTGTGGGAGGTACCTGGGGAGAGTTTGGGATTCAGCCCTAATGAGCTCGTCTTTGGACACCGTGTCAGAGGGCCTCTCCATATGGTTGAAGAAGTATGGGAGGGCGCAGAAAAACCTTGTTCTATGCTCAAGTGTGTCCTCAACAGTCGAGAACGGATATTGCGCAGTCTGGAGTTGGCTGGCCGTAATTTGACTAGCTCTCAGGCCCTCAGGAAGGACAGATACGACCTCAAGGTTGAACTCAGGGAGTTTCACGTGGGTCAGGAGGTGTTGATTCTACTGCTCCTTGTAGGTCACCCCTTATCCGCGAAGTACGCTGGTCCTTATAGGGTGGTGGAGGAGCTATCAGACCTGGATTACTTGGTAGCCACTCCAGACAGATGGAAGCGCAATCAGTTAAGTCATGTTAATCCCATGAAGGAGTATGGGAGGCACCCCCCTGAGCCTCTCACTGTGCCTGTGATGACGTTTAGCAGTCAAGGTGGAGAAGGAGAACGGGACAGTCAAGCTCAGGTGGAGGATAACTGGAAGGATAAGAAGTTCAAATGGGCGCCTGAGTGTGAGAAGGTGTTTAGAGAAGTAAAACACACTGTTGTGCACTCACCCGATCCTCAGGGCCCCTGACTTTAGCCTACCTTTCCAACTAGCAACGGAGGCTAGTGGTGTGGGGGCTGGTGCCGTCCTTGTGGAAAAGGACGATGATGGGCTGGAGCATCCTGTTAGTTTCTGCTCGGAGAAGTACAATTCGGCCCAGGGGGGCTGTTCTGTTGTCGAGGAGGAGCTGCTGGTGGTTGTACTTGCTCTGAGGCATTTCGAGGTCTGTGTTCCAGCCTATGGTCCGGTCGTTGTAGTTTACCCAGATCATCACCCTCTCAAGTTCTTGGACCAGTTTCACAATCGGAATATGAGGCTGACCAGGTGGTCACTAAGGTTATTGGTATATAACCTGGACATACGCCATATTGCCGGTTGTGACAACGTCGTTGCAGATGGTCGTTCAAGGGTATATGATCCTGGGTAGATTGACACACGGGTAGCCTCCTGCTTTAGTTTGAATAGTATTTTGCGCTGGTGCTTGTTGGCTCGCGGTTGTAGCCCAGCGTATTGGGTCGTAAAGCAGGAGTTGAGCGTTTGGTATAGAAGAAAAAACTAGGCTTGCCCCTATAGTGCAGCCGAAATAAACAAATTATAAACATAAAAAAATCAAATAAAAACTTTCTTTGATAGTTGAATTTTTTTATTATGTTATAGCAGTACTTCTGAGTTGCACTCCTCTCAGAATGCTGGGCTAGAGAAGCTCGCTCTTGAGGAGCATAACTACATATAATTTAACCTATGGTGTTGGGGAGGGTTATAATTTTGAAAAATGTTTTGTTGAAGAACTGTGCCAGATATTTTACTGCCGCTGGGTGATGGGAAGTGGAGATATAGCATGGGTTCTAACCATCAGATTTTTGTGAGCCTTGGGGCCTCTGAGAAAAATCTTGGGGGAGGTGTGACGTTAACCACTCCGTTAGAACCAACGCATGGCTTGTCCTACAGTGACTCGCTAGGATCGCCAGGGCAGTGGATGGGGCTACAGTTTGTGTATTAGAGTGTGCTTTATTTCATATGAAAGCTCGTGTCATGGGCAGTCCAGAAAGGCTCTTTGTTTTCGCCCATGTCAAGGCTTTATATATTTAATTGTAAAGTATATATTTTATCATTAACTAGTAATGATAGGATCTGGGAGAGAGAGAGGGAGTAGAACAGAGTGAGAGGGGGCGCGCAGTGTTTTTTGTCCCGCTCGATGACGTCACGGCTGGCTGCCTCGCGGGGGTTGGTGGAGAGAGGCCCTTACCATGCTGTAAGCTTTGCTAGTGGTTAGATGACTTGTAACCGCTGTTTTCCCACGCGGCTCGAGCTAGTGCGAGTATATATACAGTTCCTCGCCACTCTCTCCCTCAGATCTGGTTTCTAGAACACACCCATCTTTTTTCCCTTGCTATCTGTCCCCGCTCCGTACCTGAGAATCTTTTCCTCTGCCTATCTCTCTCATTTTCCATATCCTTCACCACCTTTTATTAATATTATACCCCCTCTGGTTAACTCTGCAAAATCAGCTTCATGCTGGCCAGTTGTATTGTGTGTTAAGGTCTGATATAGCCTATGTATGTTAGTTGTTAAGATAAGTGGATCACGAAGCATTGGTTGGCATTTATATTGTTTAGTACTGCTTCCTTTAGTTATTAGTGTTCTGCTGGATTAGATAATGCTAGACTAGGAGTCTGATATTATAAGGTATTGTTTCCTAAGAGTGCTGGCTTTAGTTAAAAGCTGCACGACATACCTGAGAACTGGAGTTGATTGAGTAAATTCTAGTCTGTGTGCCATTGAGAATAGAGCATGCACGAATGAGGGCTTTTTGCTTATACCATTCTGCACTGTTCTAGTCTCGATTGTTTGTCTTTGAGGTACGCCAGGAGAACGCTTAATACTTCGGTATTAAGGTTTCTCAAGAGAGCTACCCTTCCCTATAACGTAATATTTGACGCACAGACTTGAGATTTGCACTAGGCTATGCGGCATGCCATGCGCACCAGTATCTCGTATCATTGACTCTAGCTAGACTTTATCAATCATAGTAGACATTAAGTATATTAAACCAATTACTCTTTTATGCATACCCATTTATGATTACACAAGCATTTCGCAGCCTAGTTTGATGTATTGAGACACAAACGACTTAGGCTCTTTTTGTTGATAGGAATACTGCATTGTCGTGGCGATTATTATTAGTGTTGTAGTGTTTAGGATATTCTTAGCTCCGACGGCATTATATATTCTGCCTTTTTGTGTGCATAGCCTGCACGAGCATTGTTCCGCTGCCTGCCTTTTGGGTTCCATTTCCGATACGAGCATCTTTATAGCATCTAACATTTAAAGAAGATTCCTTGTTAGTGTTGAAGGACTTTAGTGCACTTTCTTTCATGCAGGAGTGCCTGACATTTATTGATTAAAGTAACGTAAGCTGTAACTTCTCTTACCACCTTACTTTGCATACCATAACCAACACCTTCGGTTATAGGTAGTAATAGGCTGTTTTCACATAACATTAAGCCTAGAGTAGACGCACATTTATTGAGAGTTTGATATCCTATTATTGCATATAGAACTCTGTAGAGTATTTGTGTTCTTTGTTCACTGGGAATATACATCAGAGGTTGGAGCTAGCGCTTTCCGTTGTAGCATTTATGCCATTACTAGTCCAATGAATAAGAGCCCTGATATATTTGAACCCCCGTCGTAACAGTCTTCATCCTCGTCGTCGTCTTCGTCATCGTCGTCGTCATCATCATCTTCGTCATCGTCTTCGTCGACGTCCTCGTCTTCATCGTCGTCGTCGTCATCGTCTTCATCATCGTCGCCTTCGTCGTCGTCGTCTTCATTGTCGTCATCTTCGTCGTCATTTTCGTTGTCATCGTCGTCGTCATCGTCTTAGTCGTCTTCGTCGTCTTTGTTGTAGTCTTCGTTGTCGTCGTCATCATCTTCTTTGTCTTCGATGTCGTTATCGTCTTCGTTGTCTTAATTGTCGTCGTCGTCATCGTCGTCGTCGTCATTGTCGTCTTCGTCGGCATCGTCTTCATCATCGTCTTCGTCTTCGTTGTTGTTATCATCTTCGTCGTCGCCGATGTCGTTTTCGTGATCGTCGTCGTCATCGTAATCTTCGTCATCGTCCTCGTCGTCGTCCTCTTCTTCATCGTCTTCGTCTTCGTCGTCATCGTCGTCTTCGTCTTCGTCATCGTCATCATCTTCATCTTCGTCGTCGGCGTCGGCGTCGTCGTCTTCAACGTCGTCGTCTTCGTCATCGTCGTCTTCTTCGTCTTCGTCATCGTCTTTGTCGTCTTCGTCGTCATTTCCGTTGTCTTCGTCATCGTCTTAGTCGTCTTCGTTGTAGTCTTCGTCGTCGTCATCATCTTCTTTGTCTTCGATGTCATTATCGTCTTCATCGTCGTCGTCGTCTTTGTCGTCGTCTTCTTCGTCTTCGTTGTCGTCTTCTTCGTATTCGTCGTCGTCCTCATCATCGTGTTCGTCGTCTTCATCGTCGTCATCATCATATCGTCGTCGTCATCGTCTTCAACGTCGTCATCGTCGTCTTCGTCGACATCGTCATAGTCGTCGTCTTCATCGTCGTCATCGTCTTCATCGTCAAAATCGTTGTCGAAGTTGTCGTCGTCTTCTTCGTTGTCATCTTCAACGTCGTCGCCGTCGTCGTCGTCGTCTTCATCGTCTTCGTCGTCTTCGTCATCTTCGTCGTCGTCGTCGTCTTCGTCTTCGTCATCGTCTTTGTCGTCTTCGTCGTCATTTTCGTTGTCTTCGTCATCGTCTTAGTCGTCTTCGTCGTCTTCATTGTAGTCTTCGTCGTCGTCATCATCTTCTTTGTCTTCGATGTCATTATCGTCTTTATCGTCGTCGTCGTCTTTGTCGTCGTCTTCTTCGTCTTCGTTGTCGTCTTCTTCGTCTTCGTCGTCGTCCTAATCATCGTGTTCGTCGTCTTCATCGTCGTCATCATCATATCGTCGTCGTCATCGTCTTCATCGCCGTCATCGTCGTCTTCGTCGACATCGTCATAGTCGTCGTCTTCATCGTCGTCATCGTCTTCGTCGTCAAAATCGTTGTCGAAGTTGTCGTCGTCTTCTTCGTTGTCATCTTCAACGTCGTCGCCGTCGTCGTCGTCGTCATCGTCGTCTTCGTCGTCTTCGTCGTCGTCGTCGTCTTCATCGTCTTCAGCCTCGTCGCCGTCATCGTAGTCTTCGTCGTTGTCATCGTCGTCTTCGTCGTTGTCATCGTCTTAATCATCTTCATCGTCGTCTTCGTCATCGTCGTTGGCGTCGTCTTCCTCGTCTCCGTCGTCGTCGTCGTTTTCGTCGTCGTCGTCGTCTTCGTCGTCGTCATCGTCTTCGTCTTCGTCATCTTAGTCACCGTCTTCGTTGTCGTCATCGTCTTCGTCGTCGTCGACGCCTTCTTCGTCATCGCTGACTTCATCTTTGTCGTCGTGGTAATATTCGTCGTCTTCGTCGTCGTCTTCGTTGTCATCATCGTCTTCGTCGTCGCAGACGTCGTCTTCGTCTTCGCCGACGTCGTCTTCGTCGTCGTCGTAATCTTAGGCGTCGTCGTCGTCTTCGTCGTCGTCTTCATCGTCTTCATCCTCGTCGTCGTCTTCATCGTCTTCATCATCGTCGTCGTCGGCGTCGTCGTCTTCTTCGTCGTTGTTTTCTTCATCATCGTCGTCTTTGTCATCGTCATCTTCGTTGTTGTCATCGTCTTCGTCGTCGCCGACGTCGTCTTCGTCGTCGTCGAATTCTTAGGCGTCGTCGTCGTCTTCATTGTCTTGTGACGTTAACCACTCCGTTAGAACCAACGCATGGCTTGTCCTACAGTGACTCGCTAGGATCGCCAGGGCAGTGGATGGGGCTACAGTTTGTGTATTAGAGTGTGCTTTATTTCATATGAAAGCTCGTGTCATGGGCAGTCCAGAAAGGCTCTTTGTTTTCGCCCATGTCAAGGCTTTATATATTTAATTGTAAAGTATATATTTTATCATTAACTAGTAATGATAGGATCTGGGAGAGAGAGAGGGAGTAGAACAGAGTGGGAACGGGGGCGCGGGGTGTTTTGGTCCGCTCGATGACGTCACGGCTGGCTGCCTCGCGGGGGTTGGTGGAGAGAGGCCCTTACCATGCTGTAAGCTTTGCTAGTGGTTAGATGACTTGTAACCGCTGTTTTCCCACGCGGCTCGAGCTAGTGCGAGTATATATACAGTTCCTCGCCACTCTCTCCCTCAGATCTGGTTTCTAGAACACACCCATCTTTTTTCCCTTGCTATCTGTCCCCGCTCCGTACCTGAGAATCTTTTCCTCTGCCTATCTCTCTCATTTTCCATATCCTTCACCACCTTTTATTAATATTATACCCCCTCTGGTTAACTCTGCAAAATCAGCTTCATGCTGGCCAGTTGTATTGGGTGTTAAGGTCTGATATAGCCTATGTATGTTAGTTGTTAAGATAAGTGGATCACGAAGCATTGGTTGGCATTTATATTGTTTAGTACTGCTTCCTTTAGTTATTAGTGTTCTGCTGGATTAGATAATGCTAGACTAGGAGTCTGATATTATAAGGTATTGTTTCCTATGAGTGCTGGCTTTAGTTAAAAGCTGCACGACATACCTGAGAACTGGAGTTGATTGAGTAAATTCTAGTCTGTGTGCCATTGAGAATAGAGCATGCACGAATGAGGGCTTTTTGCTTATACCATTCTGCACTGTTCTAGTCTCGATTGTTTGTCTTTGAGGTACGCCAGGAGAACGCTTAATACTTCGGTATTAAGGTCTCTCAAGAGAGCTACCCTTCCCTATAACGTAATATTGACGCACAGACTTGAGATTTGCACTAGGCTATGCGGCATGCCATGCGCACCAGTATCTCGTATCATTGACTCTAGCTAGACTTTATCAATCATAGTAGACATTAAGTATATTAAACCAATTACTCTTTTTATGCATACCCATTTATGAGTACACAAGCATTTCGCAGCCTAGTTTGATGTATTGAGACAAACGACTTAGGCTCTTTTTGTTGATAGGAATACTGCATTGTCGTGGCGATTATTATTAGTGTTGTAGTGTTTAGGATATTCTTGGCTCCGACGGCATTATATATTCTGCCTTTTTGTGTGCATAGCCTGCACGAGCATTGTTCCGCTGCCTGCCTTTTTGGGTTCCATTTCCGATACGAGCATCTTTATAGCATCTAACATTTAAAGAAGATTCCTTGTTAGTGTTGAAGGACTTTAGTGCACTTTCTTTCATGCAGGAGTGCCTGACATTTATTGATTAAAGTAACGTAAGCTGTAACTTCTCTTACCACCTTACTTTGCATACCATAACCAAGCACCTTCGGTTATAGGTAGTAATAGGCTGTTTTCACATAACATTAAGCTAGAGTAGACGCACATTTATTGAGAGTTTGATATCCTATTATTGCATATAGAACTCTGTAGAGTATTTGTGTTCTTTGTTCACTGGGAATATACATCAGAGGTTGGAGCTAGCGCTTTCCGTTGTAGCATTTATGCCATTACTAGTCCAATGAATAAGAGCCCTGATATATTTGAACCCCAGCCGTAACAGTCTTCATCCTCGTCGTCGTCTTCGTCATCGTCGTCGTCATCATCATCTTCGTCATCGTCTTCGTCGACGTCCTCGTCTTCATCGTCGTCGTCGTCATCGTCTTTATCATCGTCGCCTTCGTCGTCGTCGTCTTCATCGTCGTCATCTTCGTCGTCATTTTCGTTGTCATCGTCGTCGTCATCGTCTTAGTCGTCTTCGTCTTTGTTGTAGTCTTCGTTGTCGTCGTCATCATCTTCTTTGTCTTCGATGTCGTTATCGTCTTCGTCGTCGTCCTCATCATCGTATTCGTCGTCTTCATCGTCGTCATCGTCGTCATTGTCGTCTTCGTCGGCATCGTCTTCATCGTCGTCTTCGTCTTCGTTGTTGTCATCATCTTCGTCGTCGCCGATGTCGTTTTCATCATCGTCGTCGTCATCGTAATCTTCGTCATCGTCCTCGTCGTCGTCCTCTTCTTCATCGTCTTCGTCATCGTCGTCGTCGTCTTCGTCGTCGTCATCATCTTCATCTTCGTCGTCGGCGGCGGCGTCGTCGTCTTCAACGTCGTCGTCTTCGTCATCGTCGTCTTCTTCGTCTTCGTCATCGTCTTTGTCGTCTTCGTCGTCATTTTCGTTGTCTTCGTCATCGTCTTAGTCGTCTTCGTTGTAGTCTTCGTCGTCGTCATCATCTTCTTTGTCTTCGATGTCATTATCGTCTTCATCGTCGTCGTCGTCTTTGTCGTCGTCTTCTTCGTCTTCGTTGTCGTCTTCTTCGTATTCGTCGTCGTCCTCATCATCGTGTTCGTCGTCTTCATCGTCGTCATCATCATATCGTCGTCGTCATCGTCTTCATCGTCGTCATCGTCGTCTTCGTCGACATCGTCATAGTCGTCGTCTTCATCGTCGTCATCGTCTTCGTCGTCAAAATCGTTGTCGAAGTTGTCGTCGTCTTCTTCGTTGTCATCTTCAACGTCGTCGCCGTCGTCGTCGTCGTCTTCATCGTCTTCGTCGTCTTCGTCATCTTCGTCGTCGTCGTCGTCTTCATCGTCGTCAGCGTCGTCGCCGTCATCGTAGTCTTCGTCGTTGTCATCGTCGTCTTCGTCATTGTTATCGTCTTAATCATCTTCATCGTCGTCTTCGTCATCGTCGTTGGCGTCGTCTCCGTCGTCGTCGTCATCTTCGTCGTCATCGTCGTCTTCGTCGTCGTCATCGTCTTCTTCTTTGCCGTCAACGTCGTCGTCTTCGTCATCTTAGTCACCGTCTTCGTTGTCGTCATCGTCTTCGTCGTCGTCGACGCCTTCTTCGTCATCGCTGACTTCATCTTTGTCGTCGTGGTAATATTCGTCGTCATCGTCGTCTTCATCGTCGTCTTCATCGTGTTCATCATCGTCGTCGTCGTCATCGTTTTCGTCGTCGTCGTCGGTGTCGTCGTCGTCGTCGTCTTTGTCTTTGACATCGTCTTTGTCATCTTTGTCTCATTCGTCGTCGTCTTCGTTGTTGTCATCGTCTTCGTCGTCGACGTCGTGCTCATTGGCGTCGTCGACGACGTCGTCTTTGTCTCCGCCGACGTCGTCATCGTCGTCGTCGTAATCTTCGTCGTCGTCGTCGTTTTCATCGGTGTCTTCATTGTCTTCATCGTCATCATCGTCATCTTCGTCATCGTCTTCGTCTTCGTCTTCGTCGTCGTCATCGTCTTCATCATCGTCGTCGTCGTCTTCATCATTGTCTTCGTCATTGGCGTCGTCGTCGTCGTCTTCATCGTCGTCATCTTCATCGTCGTCGTCTTCGTCATCGTCGTCTTTGACTTCGTCCTTGTCGTCTTTATCGTCTTCGTTGTCGTCGTCGTCTTCGTCGTCGCAGACGTCGTGTTCGTCATCGCCGACGTCGTCTGCGTCGTCGTCTGCGTCATCGTCGTAATCTTAGGTGTCTTCGTCGTCGTCTTCATCGTCGTCGTCTTCATCATCGTTGTCGTCTTTGTCTTTGTCCTTGTTGTCTTCGTCGTCGTCTTCGTCGTCGTCTTCGTCGTCGTCATCGTCTTAATCATCTTCATCGTCGTCTTCGTCATCGTCGTTGTCGTCGTCTTCATCGGCGTCGGCGTCTTCATCGTCGTCGTCTTTGTCTCCGTCGTCGTCTTCATCGTCGTCATCGTCGCGATCGTCGTCTTCGTCTTCATCGTCTTCGTCATCGTCGTCTTCGTCTTCTTCATCATCTTTGGCGTCTTCGTCGACATTTTCGTTGTCATCGTCATCGTCGTAGTCGTCTCCGTTGTCTTTGTCGTCGTCGTCTTCGTTGTAGTTTTCGTCGTCGTCGTCATCTTCTTTGTCTTCGATGTCGTTTTCGTCTTCGTCGTCTTCATCATCGTCGTCGTCGTATTCGTCGTCGTCTTCTTCGTCTTCGTCATTGTCCTCATCATCGTGTTCCCCAGCAAACATTTTAAGTACGGGCCAATTCCGGCAAGTAGCGGCAAGTCCGGAATGTTGGTGTTTTTGTATCGGGCCAAAATCAATTGGCCATAATATTCTAAAACGGTATTGGTTCAATATATTATTTATAAATATTTTCCTTTGTCCGTTTTGGGGCAGGATACATAATGCTGGTCCAGCATTAGCAAATGATGGCAATAAGTATAACTTATTTTGTTTACTGGGCCAATATTTATCGGCCTGATTAAGGCATAATGATATTGGTCCATTGTAGAAATAATAATGGGTTTCCATAGTTGATTCAGAAGAGGATGCACAATGTTGGGCCGGTACAGTATATACATTCAAGAAATGGATAACTGTCTTCAATTAAAAGGGCCAATATATTATGGCCGTAAATTGGTAGAACATTGCTGGTCCTACATTATATTTGAAATGACTTGCCAATCTCCGCCATCATTATGGAATATTTATGTTGGGCCAGTACTGGCATATCGCCTTTACCAAATAATGTCATCTACCTGCATTGGGCCTATATGTATCGGCCATTATGTGGCCAAAATATATTGGCCCCCTGTTGATCTTATTAATGATTTCCATAATAGATTGGTTGTTGGATGATAGATATTGGGCTAATAATGGCAACTATATGAAGGTAAAATATTTTGTTTTTATATCAGGCCAAAATATGTTGACCATAATATTCTAAAACGGTGTTGGTTTAATATATTATTCATAAATATTTTCCTTTGTCCGTTTTGGGGCAGAGTACATGATGCTGGTCCAGCATTAGCAAATGATGGCAATAAGTATAACTTATTTTGCTTATTGGGCAAATATTTATCGGCCTGATTAAGGCATAATGATATAGGTCCATTGTAGAAATAATAATGGGTTTCCATAGTTGATTCAGAAGAGGATGCACAATGTTAGACCAATACAGTATATACATTTAAGAAATGGATAATTATGTTTAATTAAAAGGGCCTATATATTGTGGCCGTAAATTGGTAGAACATTGTTGGTCCTACATTATATTTTAAATGGCTCACCAATCTCCGCCATCATTATGGAATATATATGTTGGGCCAGTACTGGCATATCGCCTTTACCAAATAATGTCATCTACCTGCATTGGGCCTATATGTATCGGCCATAATGTGGCCAAAATATATTGGCCCCCTTTTGAACTTATTAATGATTTCCATAATAGATAGATTGTTGGATGATAGATATTGGGCCAATATTGGCAACTATATGAAGGTAAAATATGTGTTTTTTTTATATCGGGCCAATATATGTTGGCCATAATATTCTAAAACGGTGTTGGTTCAATATATTTTTCATAAATATTTTCCTATGTCCGTTTTGGGGCAGGATAGATAATGCTGGTCCAGCATTAGCAAATGATGTTATTAAGTATAACTTATTTTGCTTGTTACGACCGGGGCTACGAATAAAACAATGGCACTTAATGATTGGACTAGTAATAGGGCACTATGCAACAACGGTACGCTAGATCCAAACCCTCGAACTTATATGCCGGCGAACAAAAACACCTATACCCTCCAGAGTTAATCTGCGATAACGGGGTATCCTTAACTGGGCATAAATGTACTCTACTTCAGGCTAACGCACACTGGTATAACCTGATAACAAACAAGATGCAAGTTACGTTAAAATGCATAAAAAGGAATCTATGGAAAGATCAATTAAATCACTGCAAGATTTAATACAATAAAAAGATGCTTCAATATAGTTACTCTAAATAACAATAAACTCTTCACTCCTATCTGAAAGAAAGTGAAGTATAGTTCTACAGCATAGACCTGGAAACTTCTGAAGAAAGTCTGATGCTCATAAGATCTTAACCCTTAAAAAGCGGCCCACCACTTAAGTCGAGTTAAATAAAGCTGGACTATGTGGCGGCGCTCGACATAACTCGAGTGGCAATTTCAGCACGTAATGTGGCTGAGAGAGAGAGACAAGTGGTGGCAGGAGACTAGCGAGCGTATGACTGCTCCAGACCACCGCGGAGAACCTACTGACACAAATCTCAGCTCCCTCCTCCCTCTCTCACTCGCTACATACTCAATTATGTACCGAAAGTACCGAATTACCTGCTTTTTGCACTCGCGTTGCACGGTTATTGCAAGAAAACTATCCATCATACAAGGATCGTTATGGTGTCATTCGAAAGCTCTGTTTATGCCCTTTCAGGGATAGATACTTGTTTTACGTTCTGGGTCTTATTTAGGCATGAAAATGATCACGTAAACAGCCCTATTTTGGCTAAAAACACCCCGCTGGGCGGTACACATAAATAAACCGCATAGGCCGCTCGTAAGGTGTTAAACTATATAAAGGCAGGAGGCAGGACACCACACGTGTAAACTGAATACACTAAAAGATAGGACATATAATGTTAACTGACACGAGAATACTATAAATGCGCAACAGTAGCAATGCTCGACACTAAGAGAAGTACTTCCTCATCAACGAAACAGTCTGCTATGGTTGTGCAACCCAACAACAACCTAGACTAATAAATGCTGTGAATAATAATGCGTACATATCAAAGAGCTTATATTAAATACTAATAAATGTCTACTCGATTAATAATGTCTAGCTGGAATACTCTAGGTAAGGAACTGTGGTTGAGCAAGACAGGCTCGTAGCCTAGCGATGTCCTTAAGACTGCATCCTTTAAGGTACGTTAATTGACTAGGGTGCTCGCTTGATAAATCCAGATCACAAGTATCTGGTTCTATCCTGGCGACCCTCTAAAGACAAACAAAGAGGCAGCAAAGTGTGGAACTGAAACAGGCTAAGACCCTCAGTGAACACAATGCTGCACTCGTAAAGAACGCAAGCAAAAAGACAACACAGGCTACCACAGGACCGGTCGAAGTCGTGTAGGTATAAGCAAACCATACACACTTGGGGACAACGACTACAGTTACCTTATCCCAGTCTAGCATTAAATAAAAGAGCAGAAACACTAAATTAATAATGGAGACACACAGAGTTCTTTAACCTATACTAACTAAGAACCCTCAAAACCTATTCTAAGTACATGTAAATATCTCAGAGGACGGTGCATACAATACAATGGGCCGGCTATGGAAACCGGCTATGCAGAACCCAAGGGGACAAGTAATTGAATAAAGGTGAGAAGCAATGGAAAAGAAGAAGGTCAGAGAGAGAGACAGTGATAAAGGGGGTGATCCGGAGAGAGTATGCAAAGGGATGTTAGAAGCATGCGCGCCAAGTCTGTCCTGAGGAGAACAGCTCCTGTGGACCCTCATGCAGGAGGCAAGTCACACAGGAGCCCACAAAGGCACGATGGTCGACCAATCACGGGCCGATTCGTCACAAGGCAGCAGGCCCCTAGGACGCGCCAGGAACCACCAGCCAATCAAAGGCGCGGGAAAACCCCCGTGCAGGCGGGAAAACTCCACCGAGCGAGGGAGGCAGCAACATACATACACACGCACATACTACCACTACGCTGCCTCTATCCCTCTTTCTCCTTAACTTTACACCATGTATCTTATATTCTACTAATGATATAAAATACTTCCCGTTGTCACAGACGAAAACAAAGACCACCACTGGACTGTCTGTGACAATGCGAGCACAAGGAAAGAAAGAACAACATTCTCGGATAACTGTAGCCCATTTCGATGTCCCTGGCGAGCGCTAGTGGCTAACGAGAGGCGATTCTGCCCACGCTGGTAAACGTCACACCCCGCCCAAGATATAGCACGCTCAACATTAGGCGAGCACCATATCTGACAAGGCAGAATGCCGACAAGACCCGCCACACCTAGCCACTCAACCAGAAATGAAATGCAAAGCTCAGTTCTTACATAAAACAACATATTAGCATAAAGAAAATCTTATAACCCCTCCCAAACATAATAGTATAATTTTAACCTGCTATGCTCCTTGAGCGAGCTTCACAGAACCCAGCCTACTAAGTGAAAGACATGTTCAACTTAGGAGTTTAGCTATAACATTGGCAACTTATAATTAACGATAAAAAAGAAAGAATTTTTATGTGATTTTTTTATTTAATTTTAATGTTGTTTTTGACGGCTGCTCTACAGGGGCAAGCCTGACTTTTCTCCACTCAAACCCACACACCTGTGGTGATCTACGCCGGATCCTCCACCCTCGACAAACAGTCTGCAATCACATTCTCACAACCGGCAATATGGCGAATGTCTAGATTGTATTCTTGCAACATGAGTGACCAACGTGTCAGCCTCATATTCCGGTTGTGGAATTGGTTCAGAAATTTAAGAGGGTGGTGGTCGGTATAAATCACCACGACTGGCCCGTAGGCAGGAACATATACTTCAAAGTGCCTGAGCGCCAACACTATTGCCAGCAGTTCTTTCTCCACCACAGAGTAGTTTTTCTGAGCGGAATTAAACTTCTTGGAAAAGAAACTGACTGGATGCTCCAAACCTTCCTCGTCTGTTTGCATTAACACCTTACGAGCGGCCTATGCGGTTTATTTATGTGTACCGCACAGCGGGGTGTTTTTAGCCAAAATAGGGCTGTTTACGTGATCATTTTCATGCCTAAATAAGACCCAGAACGTAAAACAAGTACCTATCCCTGAAAGGGCATAAACAGAGCTTTCGAATGACACCATAACGATCCTTGTATGATGGATAGTTTTCTTGCAATAACCGTGCAACGCGAGTGCAAAAAGCAGGTAATTCGGTACTTTCAGTACATAATTGAGTATGTAGCGAGTGAGAGAGGGAGGAGGGAGCTGAGATTTGTGTCAGTAGGTTCGCCGCGGTGGTCTGGAGCAGTCATACGCTCGCTAGTCTCCTGCCACCACTTGTCTCTCTCTCTCAGCCACATTACGTGCTGAAATTGCCACTCGAGTTATGTCGAGCGCCGCCACATAGTCCAGCTTTATTTAACTCGACTTATGTTGCTCGCCGCTAAATAAGGGTTAAGACGGCACCAGCCCCTACACCGGTGGCATCTGTTGCCAGCTGGAATGGTCTTTCAAAGTCAGGGGCCCTGAGGATTGGGTGAGTGCATAGTAGGTGCTTGACCAGCGAAAAAGCCCTTTCACACTCAGGTGCCCACTTGAACTTTTTATCTTTTGCTAGTAAATCTGGCAGCGGAGTTAACACAGTAGAATAACCTTGAATGAAACGGCGATAGTAACCGATCATGCCCAAAAATCTCATGATCTGCCGCTTGGTGGACGGCCTGGGGAACTGATTAATAGCCTGTATCTTGTTTTTGGGGGGGCACACCTGGCCTAACCCGACCACAAACCCAAGATACTGTACAGTTGCCCGGACGAAGTCACACTTGCCCAGATTGACCACCAAGCTGGCCTCACTGAGCTTCCAAAACAAGGCTTCTATGTGCTCACAGTGACTCTCAAAGTTGTCATCGTAGATTATAACGTCATCTAGGTAGACAGTGCAGTTAGGGATGTCAGCTACTAACTCGTTCATAAGACTCTGGAAGGTTGCTGGGGCATTTTTAAGGCCATACGGCATCACATTGCAACGGTAGGTGTTCCCATCAACCACAAATCCGCATACCCCCTTCGCCCGCTCAGACAAGGGCACCTGCCAGTAGCCTTTCACTAGGTCTACCTTAGTTAGAAACTGTGCCTTACCAATCTTTTTTTTATAAAAAGACCTCCGTCTACGTATTGTGAAAAAACCTGTTATCCTCCGGCAAATTGTGGGGTTGAGTGAGTGAAGGGGGGGACAGTGAATGAAGGAGGATGCATGTTTTTCATAATACGTGTTGCTAGCCCCAAACGCGCGAGCAACTGTGGCTTTCAACCATCCGACACATCCCCTTTTATTAATGTGCATCACACATGTTACATACAAATAAAGTTTATGTTTTGTTATACCCTACTGTGGAGACTACGGATACACCACTCCTGCCTGGGCCTCACACAGTGGCATGACCCAGTCCTGTCGAACTGAGCTCATGACGCTGGTGGCATTGCCCCGGAGGATAGCCATCCCTAGTCTTTGCTTGAGCCAGAGGGTTTCCCGGGGTTCTCCTGAAACTTCTCTGATTTTACGGCCTATTTCATTCACCATCTTAAGGGTGGTAGGACCGAAGACTCCTGCAGTTTCGAATGCCAGGGGCTCGAACTGATGAATTCTGGCGATGGCTTGATATTTTTCTCGCTTTTTATTTTCTGCTATCCGGGCGGCTTCACCTGCTTCGTCGGCGTTTCTGGCGGCGTTGGTTGTGGAGAAAGTGTCAACACATGTGGCATCCCACACGAGGCACCGGCCATTCTTGTAAGGGAAAGTGGTCATCCCATCTGGCCGTTTGCCGTCTTCTCTGTGAAGTCCATGTGGTTCGAGGATTGATGCACGGTTAGCACTCTGCAGTGACACTGCACTCTGTTTTATGACATCATTTAGTGCAGAGTGTCTTGGCAGGCGGCCTGCGTTGTAATTACATGACAAGGCATGGTGACCTTGAGCATCCATCCTCCCATCACACTTGCAAGTGTGTGGATGACAAACTGCCACACCCACTCTGAGCGCGATGGCGACCCGGAGCGCTTCAGCATTCAAGTGAGTTCCAAGAGGTGGGATGGGGATGGCGTGTAACCACAAGCCACTCTCCGAACGGGCGGCTGCCTGGAGGCGTGCTTTTGCAACCTGGTCTGCATTGGTTAGGAGATTTTCTTGAGTTTTCTTCGCCGAGATGGTATCCCACGCTTTCTGCTTGCTCCTGGAGGTACCCTGAGGCTCCTCCTCTACTCCTGTACTTCCCTTCCAGGTGTTAATCGCTGCTGTTACGTCCCCATTAAGTGTCATTCCGGGTTGAGAATAAAGGATGGACAATACGAGGTCGTTGGTTGCGATGAGGGAAGAGATAAAGGCTGGGGAGGCAATATCCGAGGCTCTCTGTATGCCCAAGCCCCCGAGGCGGACAGGAAGGGTGGCTTGTGTCCAGGCCCGTTCTTTAAATTCCACGTTGGTGATGCTGGTCACTGCTTCTCGGGTTATGCTGTCTAATTCTTGGAGGCCGCCGTTGTTCGTGTAAGTCATCGATGTGCGCAGGAGGTATTGGAGTTTTGGGATGGAGAAACAGTTCTTGAGCAGGGCCAGAGCTGAGTGGGCATCGATGTGTATCAGGCGACTCACGAGACGTTGAAGCTCCTCCTTTTTAACTTGAAGTGCTGGTGGGATTGCTGCCAGAGTTAGTGGGGAACCTAATAGGGTTTGCTGGTGCTCCTGAAGGATCTTTACATCTGGCAATATGTTTCGAAACAGGGCCTGAGTCTCTTCTCCTTGTTCACGTGTGTGGTTGAGGAGGACAAGTTCACATTTGGTGTCATTTATCACTAGCCCGGCCTGGCCGAGGTCCGTTATGATGTTATTTATATCGGTTAGAACGTTCTCTATTGACCCACCCTAGGTTGCATCGTCCAGGTACCATACATTCAGCTCTGACCTTACTTTGTTAGCTGCTGCATCCACCCCTATTGAGAAAAGAGCAGGACCACCTGGATCTCCCTGCTGTAACCCGGTCTCTGATGGGATTACCGTCTCGCCAAAAATCAGGATTGAAGGTTTGGAATAAGCCTGCCAAAGTAGGGGGTACAGAGTGGGGATGTGTTCTAGAGCTGCACGGAGGAAGACATCCCTGCGAATGCTGTTGAATACGTTCCGCATGTCAATCTTTAGAAGCACTCGTTTTTCTTGGGCTTGGCTGAGGTAGGTGCGGGTTGCGTGTACCAATCTTGTCTACACTATCGTCAACACGGGGAAGGGGATAAGCATTGGTGGGAGTTAACCCGTTCAATCTCCGAAAGTCAATGCAGAAGCGAACCTTCCCGTCAGGCTTGGGCTGCAGAGTGACAGGAGATGTCCCCCTAACTGCCCCCTTCTCAATCAACCCCCATTCCAACATATACTCTAACTCCGCTCTGAGGGCTGGGAGTTTAATGGGTGGAATTCTGCAGGGTACTGATTTAAAGGGGGGGTGATCTCCCACGTCCACGTCTTGCACCACTTGAGTTGTGAGGCCTGGATGCTCTGCAAACACAGTGGGGTATGAAGCAAACAAGCGTTGCACGGCTACACACTGTTGCTCAGGCAGGTGCACTAGAGCATCGTCAGCCACCTGTTATGACCGGGGCTACGAATAAAACAAGGGCACTTAAAGATTGGACTAGTAATAGGACACTATGCAACAACGGTACGCTAGATCCAAACCCTCGAACTAATATGCCGGCGAACAAAAACACCTATACCCTCCAGAGTTAATCTGCGATAATGGGGTATCCTTAACTGGGCATAAATGTACTCTACTTCAGGCTAACCTACATTGGTATAGCCTGATAACAAACAGGATGCAAGTTACGTTAAAATACATAAAAAGGAATCTATGGAAAGATCAATTAAATCACTGCAAGATTTAATACAATAAAAAGATGCTTCAATATAGTTACTCTAAACAACAATAAACTCTTCACTCCTATCTGAAAGAAAGTGAAGTATAGTCCTACAGCATAGACCTGGAAACTTCTGAAGAAAGTCTGATGCTCATAAGATGCTCGTATCTAATCTTGAACCATATAAAGGCAGGAGGCAGCACACAACACGTGTAAACTGAATACACTAAAAGATAGGACATATAATGTTAACTGGCACGAGAATACTATAAATGCGCAACGGTAGCAATACAAGACACTAAAAGAAGTACTTCCTCATCAATAAAACAGTCTGCTATGGTTGTGCAACTCAACAACAACCTAGACTAATAAATGCTGTGAATAATAATGCGTACATATCAAAGAGCTTATATTAAATACTAATAAGTGTCTGCTCGATTAATAATGTCTAGCTGGAATACTCTAGGTAAGGAACTGTGGTTGAGCAAGACAGGCTCGTAGCCTAGCGATGTCCTTAAGACTGCATCCTTTAAGTTACGTTAATTGACTAGGGTGCTCTCTTGATAGATCCAGATCACAAGTATCTGCTTCTATCTTGGCGACCCTCTAAAGACAAACAAAGAGGCAGCAAAGTGTGGAACTGGAACAGGCTAAAACCCTCAGTCAACACAATGCTGCACTCGTAAAGAACGCAAGCGAAAAGACAACACTGGCTACCACAGGACCGGTCGAAGTCGTGTAGGTATAAGCAAACCATACACATATCGGTGACAACGACTACAGTTACCTTATCCCAGTCTAGCATTAAATCAAAGAGCAGAACAAACCATATGGAGAAAGGAAAAAATGGAGACAACTAAACAGAAAATAAAAAGAAAAACCTAAACTGCATGTAAAAAGAGGATGGCATGCAATACAATGGGGCCGGCTATGGAAAGAGGGAAACCCAAGGGGATAAGTAATTGAATAAAGGTGAGGAGCAGTGGAAAAGAAGAAGGTCAGAGAGAGAGACAGTGGTACAGGGGGTGATCAGGAGAGAGTATGTAAAGGGATGTTAGAAGCATGCACGCCAAGCCTGTCCTGAGGAGAACAGCTCCTGTGGACCGCAGGAGCCCACAAAGGCGCGATGGTCGGCCAATCACGGGCCGATACGTCGCAAGGCAGCAGGCCCCTAGGACGTGCCAGGAACCACCAGCCAATCAAAGGCGAGGGAAAGCCCGCGCGAGCGGGAAAACTCCTCCGAGCGAGGCACAACATACATACGCACGCACATATTACCACCTCACTGCCTATATCTCTCTTTCTCCTTAACTCTACACAAAGCATCTTATATTCAATTAATGATATAAAATACTTCCCATTGTCACAGACGAAAATAAAGACCACCACTGGACTGTCTGTGACAATGCGAGTACTAGGAAATAAAGAACAATATTCTCTGATAACTGTAGCCCATTTCACTGCCCTGGCGAGTGCTAGTGTCTAACGAGAGGCGATTCTGCCAACGCTGGTAGACGTCACACACCTGTCTGGAGTTCCCCGCCCACTGGTCAGCAGAAACATGACACTCCCAGTTATCTTCCACCTGGGCTTCACTGTCCCTCCCTCCTTCTCCACCATGACCGCTGCAGGTCAACACAGGGACAGCGAGAGGCTCAGGGGGGCGCCTCACAAACTCTTTCACCAGATTCACATGGCACAGCTGATTCTTTTTACGCCTATCTGGAGTAGCTACGAGATAGTCTAGATCAGAGATCTTCTTTACCACCTTATAAGGACCAGCGTACTTACCAGACAATGGATGACCTGGCAGAGGTAACAAAATCAACACCTCCTGCTCCATCTTAAACTCCCGGAGTTTCGTCTTCTCATCGTACCTGTCCTTGATAAGTGCTTGCGACCCTACCAAATTCCTACCTGCCAACTCTAGGCTTCTCAGCATTCTCTCTCTGCTCTCAAGGACATACTTTAACATGGAACATGGTTTTGCTGTGCCCTCCCAAATTTCTCTAACCATGTTGAGGGGGCCTCTGACCTGGTGTCCAAAAACTAACTCATTGGGACTGAACCCTAGGCTTTCACCAGGTACCTCCCGAGCAGCGAATAATACATAGGGCAACCCAAGATCCCAATCCTTGCCATTTTCAACACAGTAACAACGCAACATGCTCTTCAGAGTCGAGTGCCACCTCTCCAACATCCCTTGACTCTCTGGGTGATAGGCTGAAGAGACAACAGTACTGATACCGTGCTGCTGCATGGTCTGTTTGAAAAGGTTAGAAGTAAAGTTGGACCCTTGGTCTGACTGCAATTCCTGCGGGTACCCGTACCTAGAACAGTACAATAGCAAGTTATGAACAACAGTCTTAGCAGTACCATTTCGCATGGGGTATGCATCCGGATAACGAGTGGCAACATCCATAATGGTGAGGAGGTAATTGTTGCCTGCACTAGTAGGGGGTAGAGGGCCAACCATGTCGATTATAACCTTACTGAATGGTGGCCCGATAACAGGAATAGGGTGTAACGGAGCCTTGGGAATACACTGGTTTGGTTTACCTACTGTCTGGCAGGTACTGCACATTGCCACCCATGACGCAACATGTGCCTTCATCCCTGGCCACCAAAACAATTTCGCCAATGCTGCTACCGTCTTACGTACACCCAAATGCCCTGCCAACGGTACATCATGCGCCAACCTCAGTAGGCTATCACGGCACACACTAGGCACTACCAACTGGTCAACCACACACGACCCACCCTCCCAACTCCGTCTGGGATCTAGAAAACGCCTGTACAAAATACCCCCCACACGAAAGAAGTCCCCCGGCTTTGCATCCCCGTCCTCCTCAAGTTCGATTGCACCGTTACTACACTTCTGAAGCTCAGGATCACCCAACTGCAGCCGACAGATATCCGAAGGAGCCAATTTATCGAGATGCTCCCGGAGCAACTTATGGCCTCCCCCGGTACTGGACTGTTCGATCCTATCCTGCTTTTGCGAGTAACGGTGCTGTCTCGGAGTTTTCACACGCCCTACCTCCTCAACAAGTGTGACAGGTTCTGGGGCCACTCCGGACCTTAACAATGGTGCTAATACTGAGTCGCCAAGGAGTGCCGCTGGATCAAAACTCTCAAAACTTTTCCCAACTTTAGCCTTCTCCTTTCGCCGTTCCTCCGCTGGTCTAGAGACTGAGGAATAGGCTGTGGCACTTTAGATGCACAAGAACGGGTGACAACACACGCCATCTGCTGTAACTGACACCTATCGACCAACTCCTGCCCCTCCCTACTCACGTCGGCCGCCCTCTCGGCAACGACTAAGGGTGGAACGTCAGAAGTAGGCACCGCAAAGTCGTTGCCGAGAAGAAGGTCGACGCCCTCTACTGGCAGTTTCTCCACGATTCCAACATCCAACTCTCGTGTCACACCTTCAACCTCCAGCTCCACTTGAACCAACGGGTATGACCGTGTAGCATTAATACCCTGCACCACAACTACCCGTGCCACGTTTATAGGTTTGCCTGTAAAGTTTTTCATCAGCGTCTGGGATGCACCTGTATCACGCAACAACTCCAACCCATGCTTGCAACCAGCCCAACTCACGCAGCCGCGCCGTCTATGGTCGCAAAAAAGCATCGCGGACAGGTTTCGAGACTTCCGGACACTCCTTCATTGGCTGTGCCCCCGCATCTGACATATCACCCCGGGTAAATGCAGAAGACCTCAGAGACACCCCAACGTTGCTAGCCAAACACACGACTGCCGTAGATTGGTTACTAAGGCAAGAACGTGCAAAGTGCCCCTTTTTATGACACTGAAAACAATCTACTTCACCCTTGGACTTCCCCTGAGGTGGGGAAGGGCCCTGACCTTTCTTAAACGGGACGGTTTCAGGTTTGTGATCAAAATTGGTATCATTGCTCTTGCTCTTGTTATTAAATGTGGTATCACTGACTCGGGGGGGTGGAGTGTTGCGCCCCTTGTTAACTGCATCGGTCCTTTGTGCAGACCCGCACCCACGGATCAGTGATAATCTCAGATCAGCCATCTCAGCTGCCTCTTGTAGAGTTTTAGGACGTTTCTCTTTGAGGTTCAAAGTCAGGTCGCCGCCTGTGCATTTGAAAAATTGCTCTAGAAGGACTAACTGCTCAAGCTCTCCGAACGTCGTCACCTCTGACCTCAGCCAATTTCTCAAAGCATCAGACAGTTCCCGGGCATGTTCTAGAAAAGTGCACTCACGACCCTTCGTAACACCCCGGAACTTCAACCTATATGTCTCTGGTTGTAACTCGTACGCCCGCAGGACAGCTTCCTTCAGTACCTCATAATCGATGCAAGACTCCAAGGGCAATGCATCATATGCCTTGAGTCCTTTGCCAACCAACCTAGAGGAAACAAGGGCTGCCCACTTAACCTCGGGCCATTGGTGCTCCCGGCACTTCTTCTCAAAACGCAGGAAAAATTTGGTGACACCCGACTCGTCAAATGCAGGGACTAACTTAACCCTTATTTAGCGGGTGGTAAGGTATTTTACACTGTACCGCTCAGCGGGCATAATCCCGAAATATTCGCTCAATTTCACTCGCCCTAGCGCCGTTACTATGGCTCCAATGCGAACAAAACGATCATTTTTGGAAAGAGCAACTCTTCGTCTCCCCATATAAGTCTATGAATGGATGTTATGAATGAGTGTGTAGGGTGGGAAGAGGTGAGGAAGAGGAGGTACTTTTTGGTCTATTTCCCGGGCACGTTCGGTTGCGTTCGCTTTGGCCTGACTTCGGCCTCTCGCGCGTCTACTATTCCTTCGGTAATCGGTCTTTCTCTATTTCTCCTTATTTCTGTATTCTCTCTCTCTCTCTCTCTCTCTCTCTCTCACTCCTGTCTGTCTGTCTGTCTGTCTCTCTCTCTGGCTCGCTCGCTTTCCCTCTCTCTTCCTCATCCGTATATGTAATTCTCATTATTATTTTCTCTAATCTCTCTCACTCCTCCTGTCTGTCTGTCTCTCTGGCTCGCTCGCTTTCCTCTCTTGTGCTCCCTTTCTCTCTTCCTCATCCGTATATTTTTTCTCATTATTATCTTCTCTAACTAATCCCTCTATTTCATTTTGCTTGTAATATTTCTGTATTATTATATCTTTTTCACTCTTTCTTCAGTTCAGTTTCTGTATTCTCTCTATACGGTGGGAATGGTATTTCGTATGATGGATGTGCAGCACAAATATTCAATCTTTCGTTGTTTGGTTGTTTGTATTACCGTAAGAAATTTACTGAACGCCTGCAAATAATACGCTATAAAATGCTTGCAATCAAACTCTCAAGCAATGTCAAGGTCACATGCAATTATAAATGTAGGCTATAGGTAGACCCAGAGAGGAAGAGACAAGAGAGAGAGAGAGAGAGTGTCGTGATAATATAACAATGTTACATATGTATAATATATATGCAAAAATAATATTTACGGTAGGCCTACATCTGTTCCCCACAATCATATAATGCCAAGCACAAATATTCAATCATTCATTGTTTGTATTACCGTAAGAAATTTACTGAACGCCTGCAAATAATACGCTATAAAATGCTTGCAATCTCTCTATTTTCTCTAATCTCTCTCACTCCTCCTGTCTCTCTCTCTCTCTCTCTCTCTCTCTCTCTCTCTCTCTCTCTCTCTCTCTCTGGCTCGCCGCTTTCCCTCTTCCTCATCCGTATTATGTATTTCTCATTATTATTTTCTCCAACTAATCCCTCTATTTCATTTATTTCCTTGTAATATTTCTGTATTATTATATCTTTTTCACTCTTTCTTCAGTTGTTTCTGCATTCTCTCTCTCTCTCTCTCTCTCTCTGTTTCGCTTGCTTTGCAGGAATTTTGTTTTTGTTTTATATATAATATATAATAATTTACTTATCATTACTTACTATATCGTATAAACAATAGTAGGTAGCCAACTTACCATAATACCGATACACCAAACCGATCCGCATGCGGTTTTGTTTATCACCTGTTTACTAAAGTGCCACCATTAAGGGGTGGTGTGGTGGAGTGGTCTTGCCACTGGCCTGGTAATCCAAAGGTCCCGGGTTCAAATCCCAATGTATCAATGGGAAGATATTATTGGGATGGAATTTGTGCTGTACCTAGTATCAGTGCATTACCACAAGCCCACCGAAACGTCAATAAAATACTCTCATTGTTCCCTGATTAAATAGCACTGTATGAATATTCCCATATTCAAAATATGCAATAGGGGTGCAATGCCTGGTGAGTTATCTGCTCAACAGGTGGCGTTGTGTGTGTGTAGGTGTGAGAGTCCGAGTGTAGGGGGTGAGACTGTGAAGCACGGGAACGAGGTGGCTTCAGAGATGGGGTCGTTTCAGGCCAGGAGTGAGCACCGTGTCTAATGTGAAGGCAAGATGGCAGGTGCTCGTTGTACTCTGCATGCTTCGCATGTCTCACTCCCTAGACTGGAACAAGACCTCACGGGCTTCACTGTTCATTGTAAAGCGGTGAATGTTAAGGCTCTCAGCCTATGCCCGAGAGGAAGTAAGTTGGAATATAGAAAAAAAAAAAAAAAAAAATATCGATTTTCTTGGAGCCGACTCGAGTGGGAGGGTTACCAATTGAAGTTAAATGCTTCGTGACACAACGCAACAGCCTACTAGGGTTGTGCAACTCAACAACAACCTCGGCTCAAAAGTGCAGTGAATAATAATGTGGCATACATATAATAATGGGGGCTTATCTCTAACCAGTGTCTGCTCAGTTAATAAAATCTAGCTGGGGTATCAAGGCAGGGCAACAATGGGCGAGCATGCGGCTCGTAGCCTAACGTTGTCCGAAGGTGGTATAATGAAGATTACGTTATACGACGGGGATGCTCTCTTGATAAATCTAGGTCTCTAGTACCTAGTTCTATCCTGGCGATCCCTCAGAAGTCAACACAAAGAGGCAGCACTATGTTGTGAGGGATAGGCTATGGCCCTCTCACACCACAGTGCTGTGCTCGCAAAGTAAACCCACCCGAAGACAACCTAGGCTCCCACAGTACCTGTCGATGTCGTGTAGGGCTTAGCTAACACTGCACACATCGGAGACAACGACACAGTAACCTTACACCTAGTCTAGCTTTAAATAACTAAGCAGAATCACTCAACACCCTGCCAGGGAGACATATACCGGTCTACAACCTTCCCGAGAGAGGACACACACGGAAAAGTCCGTCTCTCCAAACCTCATTAAAGCCTAATACATAGAAATATCTGAGAGCTTCGCGTACAATACGACTGGCCGACGGTGAACGTCTATGCTGAAACCAGAAGGGAACTAGCTTCACTAGTTCTACCTTCGTGATGAGCGAGGCAGCCCCGAAGCGGTCTATGGTGTCGTCAACTCTGGGTAATGGATAGGCGTCTGCCAGGGATAATGCTTCCACACTCTTGCAATCAACACACACACGGACTCTGCCACCAAACTCAGGTTGCAAAGCCACTGGCAACGACCACTCACGATATCCCTCATCCCTCAGACCCCCTCCCCACACGCTGTCCAGCTCCGCCTTCACCACAGGCTGTCGAGCAGGATTCACACGGTAGGGAACCAACTCGAGCCTTGCACTGTCTCCAGCCTCCGTGTCGGATTCTACCCCGCACATCAGGCCTGGAGAAGCAACAAACATGCGGACGGACTGCCACAGCCTAGCAAACAACTCCTCTTGTCGCTCAGGAACAAGAGGTTGCAACTTATCTCGCAGAACAACATGCCCAGTGCCCTCCCACATCTCCTTCACCATGTGGAGAGGGCCCCTCACCCGATGCCCGAAAACAAGCTCATTCGGACTGAAACCGAGACTCTCTGTAGGTACTTCTCTTGCCGCGAACAAAACATACGGCAGACCAAGGTCCCAATCCTTTCCGTTCTCTGCGCAATAACATCGAAGCATGCTTTTCAGCGTGGCGTGCCACCTCTCCAACACCCCTTGACTCTCCGGGTGATACGCAGAAGAGACGACAGTGCTGATGCCATGCTGAATCATAGTTTGTTTGAACAGATTAGATGTAACACTAGAACCTTGGTCCGATTGCACCTCTTGCGGGTAACCATACCGCGAGCAATACAAGAGCAGATTCCGAACAACAGTTTTCGCCGTGCCATTTCTCATTGGATATGCATCAGGATAACGAGTGGCCACATCCATGATAGTTACTAGAAATTTATTACCGGCACTAGTAGGGGGTAGGGGTCCGACCATATCAATGATGACCTTACTGAAGGGCGGTCCACTGACAGGAATCGGGTGCAACGGGGCTCTCGGAATTGTTTGGTTAGGTTTTCCAACCCTCTGGCACGTATGACACCTTGCTATCCAGGTTACCACCTGCCCCTTCAACCCCTGCCACCAAAACAATTTTTCTAAAGCCGCCACCGTTTTTCTCACCCCTAGATGTCCTGCCAGTGGTATGTCCTGCGCCAACCTCAGTAGGCTATCCCTGCACTCCTGTGGCACCACCAACTGGTCCACTACTCCGGACCCCTCTTGCCAACTACGTTTAGGGTCTTGAAAACGCCTATAGAGGATGCCTTCTTAATAAAAAAAATCTCCTGGCTGTGCATCGCCATCCTCGTCGAGCTCTACAGCTCCATTAGCACACTTTTGGAGCTCAGGGTCCTCTAGCTGCAACCGACGTATATCTGAGGGTGCCAAGCGATGTAACTGCTCCAGGAGCAATGCATGACCTTCCCCGATACTGGGCTGCTCCCTCTGTCTCTCTCGATGTACATAACGTTGCTGTCGTAGAGACTCGTCATGCCCAGCCTCGTCACTCTCGATGACAGGCCCAGGGGCTACTCCAGAATTAAGTAATGGTGCTAATACTGAATCACCCAGGAGAGCCTCCGAGTCAAAACTCTTAAAACCAACTCCAGCTTTAGCCTCCTCCTGTTGATCGTACCTCCGCTGGTCTGAAGACGGAGGACTAGGCTGTGACACTTTAGCTGCCCGAGCTCGGGTGACAACACACGCCATGGGTTGTGTCTGGCACCGCTCGACCCACTCTTGCTCTTCCCTACTCACGTCGGCCGGCCTCTCGGCAACGACTAAGGGTAGAACCTCAGAAGCGGGCATTGCAAAGTCGTTGCCGAGAAGAAGGTCGACGCCCTCCACTGGCAGTTTCTCCACAATCCCGACATCCAATTCACGTGCCACACCATCCACCTCCAACACCAACCGCACCAGCGGGTATGACCGAGTTGCATTAATACCCTGCACCACCACCACCCGAGCCGCGTTTATAGGGTAGCCAGTCAAGTTTTTCATCAGAGTCTGGGAAGCACCTGTATCACGCAAGACCTCTACTCCATGCTTGCGCCCCGCCCACGTCACGCAACCCCGCCCTCTATGGTCGCAAAAAACATCCTGAGCAGGGTTCGAGCCTCCCAGGTGCTTCTGCATTGGCTGTGCCTCAGCCTCTGACGAACTGCCCCGGGCAAACTCAGATGACTTCGGAGACACACCAATGTTGCAGGCCAAAGACACAGCTGCTGTAGGTGGTTTGCTAGGACAGACTCTTGCAAAGTGCCCCTTTTCATGACAATGATAACACTCCAACTCCCCTTTGGGCTTCCCTTGGTACTGGGAAGGGCCCGGCCCCTTCTTAAATGGGACGGTGCTAGTCTTGTGGTCAGTCTTGGTATCATGGCTCTTGTACTTGTTTGCATAAGGTATATCACTAACTCGGGGGGGTGGGGCGTCACGCCCCTTGTTACCTGCCTCACTACGCTGGGCAGACCCGCACTCACGAATTAGTGATAGCCGGAGGTCAGCCATCTCAGCTGCCTCCTGTAGAGTTTTTGGTTGCTTTTCTTTAAGGTTTAACGTCAGGTCGCCGCCCGTGCATTTGAAAAACTGCTCTAAAAGCACCAACTGTTTAATGTTGTCAAACGTAGTAGCTTTCTCCGACCTCAGCCAATTCCCAAAAGCATTGGACAGCTCCCAGGCATGCTCCAAAAAGGTGCTCTCCCGACCCTTGGTAACACCCCGGAACTTCAACCTGCCCGTCTCTGGTTGTAGTTCGTATGCTCTCAGGACAGCCTCCTTGAGTTCCTCATAGATAATACACGACTCTATAGGCAATGCATCGTAGGCTTTAAGACCCTTGCCTATTAATCTAGAGGATACAAGTGCTGCCCATTTATTCTCTGGCCACTGGTGTTCCTGGCACTTCTTCTCAAAGCGTGTGAAAAATTCTGTAACACCACTCTCATCAAACACCGGAACCAGTTTCAATAAGTGCGAGAGAGACTGCTCATGAACACGGTTACCAGCCCCAAGTCGCTGTCCCGTTGTCTCTACTCGCGACTTCTCTACATCCATGTCGGCACAGTACCTGGTCGACTCAGCTTGGATTTTTGCTAGCTCTATTTGCTGCTGAAGCTCACCTGCCCTTTGTTGCTGGTGAAGCTGAAGCTCAGATACCCTGATAGCCTTTCTCTCTTCGATCTTAGCTAATTCGAGCTGGTACAATAATTCTGGAGTTAACCCTGGAGGAGGTGAAGGTGCTACAATGTTTGAAAATACCGGTGGTCCCCCCAGGGGCAACCCACCCTGCCAGTCACCACCCAACTGTGGAAGCGTACCCGGGGTCGGCAAACTACTGGGATGGCTGGGAGTCGAGTGTAGGGGAAGCATGGCCGAAGGGCTCTGAGCACTCAACCCATCTCGCTCACCAGTCACCCTGCCCAGTACACACGTTATCAAGTTATCCTTGGTCATGCTGCTAGTAACCGCATGACCGATAGCTGTGGCCAGGCATTGAAGACCGTACCGATCCATACCCTCCAACCGCTCGGCAGTAACAGGCCATTGCAAAAATATCCTAGCATCCTCCTCACAGTTCACCCGATTAACCCTTTCATCATGCTGCTGTTCCTCAGTTTCGACATTACGTACTGTGTCTCCATTCTCCTCTGACCCGGTATAAGACATGATGCTCACAAAAATTTCTCACCACAATATTCAGAAAAAGTACCCCAAACTCTTATGTAGCACTATTCACTTGCCAAAAATGTCTGAAGACTCTCAAGTGCTATACTACTTTGCCAAAAAAAATTAACGTGCCCACTATATTCCTCAATAAAACAAATGACCACAACAATCCTGCAATTATCTCTTAGTTCACAAGATCCTGAGCTAGGTCGCCATTTGTTACGATCCAGGTTCTCAAAGACACAGGGCTCTTCAACATTGGACTAGATAATAGCAAAATGCAACAACGGTAACACTAGATCCAACCCCTGCCTTAAACACTGGAAAACAAAACACCATTACCGCCCTGAGTCGTGCCTGGACCACGAGGTATCCTATGACTCGGTAACTGGTGCACACACACTAGGCTGACGCTCGATGAAACAGCCTATTCTCAAACAGTAAAAGATTACTCGTTTAGGTTACACAAAGAAAAGATAAGTAACGTGATTATTTAACGTTACGGTAGATACTCAAATAACTGGCACTCCTGTATTAAAGCAAGTGCAATGCTAGTCCTGCAACACCAACTGGAAACTTCTGAAATAAGTCTGATGCTGGGAAGATGTTCGTAAAGAATCTTGAACAATTATAATGCAGAATACGGGTCACAATAAATACTAGGACATATAGTAATAATAGGCAGGCGAATCATAAAGACTGCGCAAAGGTAGTAATGCTCGACAACTAAAGAAATGCTTCGTGACACAACGCAACAGCCTACTAGGGTTGTGCAACTCAACAACAACCTCGGCTCAAAACTGCAGTGAATAATAATGTGGCATACATATAATAATGGGGGCTTATCTCTAACCAGTGTCTGCTCAGTTAATAAAGTCTAGCTGGGGTATCAAGGCAGGGCAACAATGGGCGAGCATGCGGCTCGTAGCCTAACGTTGTCTGAAGGTGGTATAATGAAGATTACGTTATATGACGGGGATGCTCTCTTGATAAATCTAGGTCTCTAGTACCTAGTTCTATCCTGGCGATCCCTCAGAAGTCAACACAAAGAGGCAGCACTATGTTGTGAGGGATAGGCTATGGCCCTCTCACACCACAGTGCTGTGCTCGCAAAGTAAACCCACCCGAAGACAACCTAGGCTCCCACAGTACCTGTCGATGTCGTGCAGGGCTTAGCTAACACTGCACACATCGGAGACAACGACACAGTAACCTTACCCCGAGTCTAGCTTTAAATAACTAAGCAGAATCACTCAACACCCTGCCAGGGAGACATATACCGGTCTACAACCTTCCCGAGAGAGGACACACACGGAAAAGTCTGTCTCTCCAAACCTCATTAAAGCCTAATACATAGAAATATCTGAGAGCTTCGCGTACAATACGACTGGCCGACGGTGAACGTCTATGCTGAAACCAGAAGGGATTTTGAGTTTAATAAAGATTAGAGAATGAGAAAGGAGAAGTCGAGAGAGAGAGAAATAGTATGCAAAGTGGCGAGTATGGGGGACAGAATTGCAAAGGATGTAGACGATACGCGTGTCAGGCCAGCTCTGAGCTTGGTAAAAAACATGAGGCCGCGACGGGAAGGGACTAGTTGACCACCCGGCCGCCAACGCCGTCAGCGCCCAAGCGGGCCGCGTGATAGCTCGCCCCACTGCCAGGTGTACCCTGTCACCCTCTCTCGCTCGCCTCTCACACAAGCAACATTTATATTATAGCGAATATAAAATACAAGGCGCGGTCACAGACCAAAACAAAGACCATTTCTAGACTGTCTGTGGCAACACGACACTAATAACATAAAGCAGATCATTCTAGGACAACTGTAGCCCATCCTCCCATCCTGGCGAGCGCTAGCGAGCTGCAATGCCCCACGCAACCATTCTGCTAGCGCCGGGAGGCGTCACAGTGCCAACATGCCCCATGACCGTGGCCAAACACTGGAGACCATACCGATCACTCCGCGACACCCGGTCAACAGTAATAGGCATCTCCAGAAACTTCCTTGCATCCTCCTCACTAGTTCCTACTCTAATGCCTTCTAACAAACCCAGCTTCTGCACCTCAGAGCCTTCCCGTACTGTGTCCTCACTGTGCACTGATCCGTCGTTCGACATAGTGTCCACCGGAAATTCTCAACGTTTATAAAAAAAAAGAAGTACCTAAACTCTCATGTAGCACTATTCACTAAAAAAAAAGCTTGAAGACAACTCAAGTGCTATACTACGTTGCCCAAAAAAAATCCAACGTGTCCAAAATATTCCTCCAAAAACAAATGTCCAAAAATCCTGCAATTATTTCTTAGTTCATTTGGTATGATGCCTAAGATAAGATACTAGGCAAGGTCGCCATTTATTACGACAGGGGCTACAAATAAAACAAGGGCACTTAATGATTGGACTAGTAATAGGGCACTATGCAACAATGGTACGCTAGATCCAAACCCTTGAACTTATATGCCGGCGAACAAAAACACCTATACCCTCCAGAGTTAATCTGCGATAACGGGGTATCCTTAACTGGGCATAAATGTACGCTACTTCAGGCTAACCCACACTGGTATAGCCTGATAACAAACAAGATGCAAGTTACGTTAAAATGCATAAAAAGGAATCTATGGAAAGATCAATAAAATAACTGCAAGATTTAATACAATAAAAAGATGCTTCAATACAGTTACTTTAAAAAAACAATAAACTCTTTACTCCTATCTGAAAGAAAGTGAAGTATAGTCTTACAGCATAGACCTGGAAACTTCTGAAGAAAGTCTGATGCTCATAAGATGCTCGTATCTTAAACTATATAAAGGCAGGAGGCAGGACGCAACACGTGTAAACTGAATACACTAAAAGATAGGACATATAATGTTAACTGACACGAGAATACTATAAATGCGCAACAGTAGCAATGCTCGACACTAAAAGAAGTACTTCCTCATCAACGAAACAGTCTGCTATGGTTGTGCAACTCAACAACAACCTAGACTAATAAATGCTGTGAATAATAATGCGTACATATCAAAGAGCTTATGTTAAATACTAATAAGTGTCTACTCGATTAATAATGTCTAGCTGGAATACTCTAGGTAAGGAACTGTGGTTGAGCAAGACAGGCTCGTCGCCTAGCGATGTCCTTAAGACTGCATCCTTTAAGTTACGTTAATTGACTAGGGTGCTCTCTTGATAAATCCAGATCACAAGTATTTGGTTCTATCCTGGCGACACTCTAAAGACAAGCAAAGAGGCAGCAAAGTGTGGAACTGGAACAGGCTAAAACCCTCAGTCAACACAATGCTGCACTCGTAAAGAACGCAAGCGAAAAGACAACACAGGCTACCACAGGACCGGTCGAAGTCGTGTAGGTATAAGAAAACCATACACACATCGGGGACAATGACTACAGTTACCTTGTCCCAGTCTAGCATTAAATAAAAGAGCAGAAACACTAAATCAATAATGGAGACACAGAGTTCTTTAACCTATACTAACTAAGAACCCTCAAAACCTATTCTAAGTACATGTAAATATCTCAGAGGACGGCGCATACAATACAATGGGCCGGCTATGGAAACCGTATACAGAACCCAAGGGGACAAGTAATTGAATAAAGGTGAGAAGCAATGGAAAAGAAGAAGGTCAGAGAGAGAGACAGTGCTAAAGGGGGTGATCGGGAGAGAGTATGCAAAGGGATGATAGAAGCATGCGCGCCAAGCCTGTCCTGAGGAGAACAGCTCCTGTGGACCCTCATGCAGGAGGCAAGTCACACAGGAGCCCACAAAGGCGCGATGGTCGACCAATCACGGGCCGATACGTCACAAGGCAGCAGGCCCCTAGGACGCACCAGGAACCGCCAGCCAATCAAAGGTGCGGGAAAGCCCGCGCGCGGGCGGGAAAACTCCACCGAGCGAGGGAGGCAGCAACATACATACACACGCACATACTACCACCATGCTGCCTCTATCGCTATTTCTCCTTAACCTTACACCATGCATCTTTTATTCTACTAATGATATAAAATACTTCCCGTTGTCACAGACGAAAACAAAGACCACCACTGGACTGTCTGTGACAATGCGAGCACAAGGAAAGAAAGAACAACATTCTTGGATAACTGTAGCCCATTTCGATGTCCCTGGCGAGCTCTTGTGGCTAACGAGAGGCGATTCTTCCCACACTGGTAGACGTCACATGCATAACACCTTATTGGCAGGCTAGGCGGTCTATTTGACCGTAGCGCCCAGCGTTTTTTTTTTTACCCTAAATAGGGTTGTTTACGTGATCATTTTTATGCCTAAATAAGACCCAGAGCGTAAAACAAGTATCTATTCCTGAAAGGGCGTAAACAGTGCTTTCCAATGACACCCGAACCATCCTTGTACGACCACTGGTTCTCTTGCAACGATCGAGCAACACGAGTGCAAAAACCCTATAATTGGGTAATTTCCTTACATAATTCCCTGTGTAGCGAGTGTGAGAGGGGGGAAGAAGGTGGGATACAGTTCAGTTGGTCCACCGCGGTGGTGGGGAACGGTCATAGGGTTGCTACGCTCCTCACACCGCTCAGCTCTCTCTCTCAGCAACATTACGTGCTGAAAATGGCGGTCGACATAAGTTGTGCACCGCCACATAGTCCATATTTATTTCACTCGACATAAGTTGCGCGCCGCCAGTTATAAGGGTTAATGGGCAAATATTTATCGGCCTGATTAAGGCATAATGATATCGGTCCATTGTAGAAATAATATTGGGTTTCCATAGTTGATTCAGAAGAGGATGTACAATGTTGGGCCAATACAGTATATACATTAAAGAAATGGATAACTATTTTTAATAAAAGGGCCAATATTTTGTGGCCGTAGATTGGTAGAACACTGTTGGTCCTACATTATATTTGAAATGGCTTGCCAATCACCGCCATTATTATGGAATATTTATTTTGGGCCAGTACTGGCATATCGCCTTTACCAAATATTTTCATCTACCTGCATTGGGCCTATATGTATCGGCCATAATGTGGCCAAAATATATTGGCCCCATGTTGATCTTATAAATGATTTCCATAATAGATAGGTTGTTGGATGTTATCTTAAAACTTTAATTATCATTAGTGAGACCTCATATGGATTATGTTGTACAATTTTGGTTTCCTTATTACAGAATAGACATAGATTCGTTGGAGAGAATACAGCGAAGAATGACACAAATTATTAATATTAGAAATCTGCCATATGAAGAAAAGTTAAAAAAAATTAGGCTTACATTCGTTAGAAAGACGCAGAGTTAGAGGGGATATGATAGAAGTGTTCAAGTGGGTTAGTGGGATTAATAAAGGGGACATGACAAATGTACTGAAGCTCAGTGATAGCGAAAGAACTCGAACAAATGGTTTCAAATTAGACAAATTTCGTTTCAGAAAAGATATAGGCAAATATTGGTTTGGTAACAGATTTGTAGACATGTGGAATAGGCTACCAAGTGATATGGTACGATCAAGAACGATAGGGAACTTTAAGAAAAAAATAGATAGGCATATGGACGAGAAGGGTTGGGTATAAGGGGGGATCTGCTGGGTGTGGGCCAATCGGCGCTCTGCAGACTCCTGTAATCCTGTGTTGATCTCTGACCGTTTTGGTGAGGTCAGTCCTCAAGGTATTAATGAGTTGGGTCTGTAATTAGGCCTTGTAATTGGGGTTGGGTGTGACAGGGACCTGCCTTGTGTGAGCCGATCGGCTTCCTGCAGACTCCCATTTTCTAATGTTCTTATATTGGGCCAATAATGGCAACTACATGAATGTAAAATATGTTCACTTTTTTGTACCGGGTCAAAACATCTTGGCCATAATATTCTAAAGCGGTATTGGTTCAATATATTATATATAAATGTTTTCCTTTGTCCGTTTTGTGGCAGGATAAATTATGTTATTAAGTATAACTTATTTTGTTTACTGGGCCAATATTTATCAGCCTGATTAAGGCATAATGATATCGGTCCATTGTAGAATTAATAATGGGTTTCCATAGTTGATACAGAAGAGGATGCACAATGTTGGGCCAATACAGTATATACATTCAAGAAATGGATAGCTATCTTTAATTAACCTCTTAAGTGCTCATGGGGGTAATTAGACACCTCTGCCTGTGCGCATGTATTTGAGCTGTTTCCATTACTAAAATATTCATTTTACCATAAATAGCATTAATACTTATCCATATGCGCCTATTATAGGTTGATTATAAAGGTATTAACCTGTTACAACAATAAAACGAGTGAAAACAGCGTTTGGATGGTCAAAATCGGCGATACAGGCTGCGAGTTACATAATGTATGGGTGAGGCAACCTCCTTTCCCGCCAATTTCCCCCAAGGCTACTGAGACACTGTCGATCGATACTCTCTCTCTCTCTCTTGCACTCGCTTGCTAACAGTGATGACTGCCCTGCTTGCAACTCGCTAATGTTAGCACGAAAATATACCTCAGAATAAGGGAATAACAGGGAAAATAGGTGATAACTGAAGGAGGGGAGGAAAGTGGGGAAGGATTGGAGTAAGAGGACTGATATTTTGCATGGCCCAAGGGCAAAAAATAAATAAAATAAAACAAAAATAAAAATAAAAAAATAAAAAATGTCTATGTTTAATTTTTTTTTTTTTTCTCTGACTCTTAAGAGTCTTCCCGCAGTCCGCCGGGGAAACTCTTAACCCGTACAGCCCCAGCGATGCGTCTGGTGCGTCGGCGATGTATGTAACGCACAGCCCCAGCGACGCGTCTGACGAGTCACCCTAATTGCTCCGACCGTAACCTCAGGTGTAGCCACTCGAGAGGGCTCAGATTTGTATGGGAACTGTGTACGTATCCCACGCAACCGTGCTGATGGTTGAAAACTCTCAAAGTCCACGTGGGTGTGCGTGAGCGCGCAATAACCTGGTTTTTTGGGGTAATTGCCTTCAATTTTGTACTCCTGTAAAATACGTTTTCGGGGGCTCTGTAGGACCATTCTTTAAGCTTTTTGAGCGTTTTTTCATGGTTTTTCCTTCATTCCTAACCCATTCGCTATTGTTTCTGGAATAAAACCATTTTTTGAAAACCAGCCGGGTTCTGGTGAACAAACAATGCAAAACTAGCCGGGGCTCCACGGGTTAAGACTCTTCCTGCAGTTCCCGGGTTAAAAGGGCCAATATATTTTAGCCATAAATTGGTAGAACATTGTTGGTCCTACATTATATTTGAAATGGCTTGCCAATCTCCGCCATCATTATGGAATATTTATGTTGGGCCAGTACTGGCATATTGCCTTTACCAAATAATGTCATCTACCTGCATTGGGCCTATATGTATCGGCCATAATGTGGCCAAAATATATTGGCCCTCTGTTGATCTTATTAATGATTTCCATAATCAACTCTGCAGAGTTTGGTATCAACCCCCCCCCCCGTATAGTGGGTACCACGCGAAAAAACTGTCTGTCGTCGGCGTTGGCGTTGTCGTTGTCGTTGTCGTTGTCCGTCTGTCTCGGAACTCCTAAACCGTTGGGACGGATTTTCACCAAATTTCACACGAACATTTGTTGCGTGAATGCGAACGTCAGTCAAAAAAGATTTTTTGAATTTATGCAATACGGTTTTGCCCCGCCCCCTCCTTCCAGACCCCCCCATCCCCCCCCCCCCCACCCCCCACCTACCCCCCAGCAATGATGGCGTTCTGGGGCCGAAAACATCTTGCTACGCATTTGCTAGGTTAAGTTAGTTTAGTTGGCATTAGAAGTGATGGTAGTAATAGTGGGATTGATGGTGATAGTAGTGATGATGGTGATAATAGTAGTGATGGTGAAAATAGTAGTGATGGTGGTTGTGGTTGTATTGATGATGATGATAGTAGTGATGATGATGACAGTAGTAGATATGATGGTGACAGTAGTAGATATGATGGTGACACTACTAGTAGTAGTGATGATGGTCATAATAGTAGTGATGATGGTGACAAGTAATTATGATAGTTGTAGTGATAATTATGACAGTAGTGATGATGGTAGTGACGATGGTGTGAGTATTAGTGATGATGGTGAGTAGTAGTGATGATGGTGAAAGTTGTAGTGATGATGACAATAGTTGTGTTGATGATCATAGTTAAGGTGATGATGACAGTAGTAGTGATGATGGTGATAGGATACATGATGGTAATACTTGTGACAGTAGTAATGATGATGGTTATAGTAGTAGTGATGATGTTAACAGTAGTAATGATGATTGTAAGATGGTGGTGATGATAGTAGTAATGATGGTTGATAGTTGTAGTATCAATGATGATAGTAGTGATTAAGTTGGTAGTGACAATGGTGACAGTAGTAGTGATGATGAGAGTAGTAGTTATGATTGTAATTGTAGTAGTGATGATGATCATAGTAATGGTGATGATGACAGTAGTCGTGATGATTGTGGCAGTTATAGTGATGATGGCAGTAGTAGTGATGATGGTAACCTATCGCAGAGTTGGGTATGCCGTTTTGATTTTGTGCAAAACGGCACGTCTACTTTATTTATAAATGTTTTCCTGTGTCCGTTTTGGGGCAGAATACATTATGCTGGTCCAGCATTAGCAAATGATGTTATCAACTCTGCGTAAGCAGAGTTTGGTATCGCCCCCCCCCCCCCCCCCCCGTATAGTGGGTACCACACACAAAAAATTCTGTTGTCGTCGTCGTCTGTCTGTCTCGAAACTCCTCCTAGACCGGTGGACGGATTTTCACCAAATTTCACACGAACATTTGTTGCGTGAATGCGAATGTCAGTCAAAAAAGATTTTTTGAATTTATGCAATAGTTATGATTTTAAGTCCAAAATATGGTTTTACCCCCCCCCCCCCCCCCCCCCTCCCCCCCCCCCCCCCCCCCCCCCCCCCCCAGCAATGATGGCAGTATTAGTGTGTGAGCCCCGAAAGAGCTCGCACACCAAGAACACATTCGTTCTGGGGGCGAAAACATCTCGCTCCGCATTTGCTAGGTTAAGTTAGTTTAGTTGGCATTAGAAGTGATGGTAGTAATAGTGGGATTGATGGTGATAGTAGTGATGATGGTGATAAAAGTAGTGATGATGGTTGTAGTTGTATTGGTGATGATGACAGTAGTAGATATGATGGTGACAGTAGTAGATATGATGGTGACAGTACTAGTATTAGTGATGATGGTCATAATAGTAGTGATGATGGTGACAAGTAATGATGATAGTTGTAGTGATAATGATAACAGTAGTGATGATGGTGTGAGTATTAGTGATGATGGTGAGTAATAGTGATGATGGTGAAAGTTGTAGTGATGATGCCCATAGTTGTGATGATGAAGATCATAGTAATGGTGATGATGGCAGTAGTAGTGATGATGGTGATAGGATACATGATGGTAATACTTGTGACAGTAGTAATGATGATGTTAACAGTAGTAATGATGATTGTAAGATGGTGGTGATGATAGTAGTAATGATGGTTGATAGTTGTAGTATCAATGATGATAGTAGTGATTAAGATGGTAGTGAGAATGATGACAGTAGTAGTGATGATGAGAGTAGTAGTGATGATTGTAATTGTAGTAGTGATGATCATAGTAATGGTGATGATGACAGTAGTTGTGATGATTGTGTCCGTTCTAGTGATGATGGCAGTAGTAGTGATGATTGTGATTGATGATGGTATTAGTAGTGATGATGGTAACCCATCGCAGAGTTGGGTATGCCGTTTTGATTTTGGGCAAAACGGCACGTCTACTTTATCAACTCTGAGTAAGCAGACTTTGGTATCCCCCCCCCCCCCCCCCCCGTATAGTGGGTACCACACAAAAAAAATGTCTGTCGTCGTCGTCGTCGTCCGTCTGTCTCGGAACTCCTCCTAGACCGTTGGACGGATTTTCACCAAATTTCACACAAACATTTGTTGCGTGAATGCGAACGTCAGTCAAAACAGATTTTTGGAATTTATGCAATAGTTATGATTTTAGGTCCAAAATATGGTTTACCCGCCCCCCCAAACCCCTCCCCCCCCCCCCCCCCAGCAATGATGGCGTTCTTAGTGTGTGAGCCCCGAAGGGGCTCATACACTAAGAACGCATTCATTCTGTGGGCGAAACCATCTCGCTATGCATTTGCTAGGTTAAGTTAATTTAGTTGGCATTAGAAGTGATGGTTTTAATAGTGGGATTGATGGTGATAGTAGTGATGATGGTGATAATAGTAGTGATGATGGTTGTAGTTGTATTGATGATAATGACAGTCGTGATGATGATGACAGTAGTAGATATGATGGTGACAGTAGTATACAGTATATGATGGTGACAGTACTAGTAGTAGTGATGAGTGTCATAATAGTAGTGTTGATAGTGACAAGTAATGATGATATTTGTAGTGATAATAATGACAGTAGTGCTAATGGTAGTGACGATGGTGTGAGTATTAGTGATGATGGTGAGTAGTAGTGATAAGTTGTAGTGATTATGACATTAGTTGTGATGATGATCATAGTAATGGTGATGATGGAAGTAGTAGTGATGATGGTGACAGTAGGATACGTGATGGTAATACTTGTGACAGTAGGAATGATGATGGTTATAGTAGTAGTGATGATGTTAACAGTAGTAATGATGATTTTAAGATGGTGGTGATGATAGTAATGATGGTTGATAGTTGTAGTATCAATGATGATAGTAGTTATTAAGATGGTAGTGACAATGGTGACAGTAGTAGTGATGATGGTGAGAGTAGACTAGTAGTGAGTATTGTAATTGTAGTAGTGATAATGATCATAGTAATGGTGATGATGACAGTAATTGTGATGATTGTGGCAGTTGTAGTGATGATGGCATTAGTAGTGATGATGGTGATTGTGATTGATAATGGTATTAGTAGTGATGATGGTAACCCATCGCAGAGTTGGGTATGCCGTTTTGATTTTGGGAAAAACGGCACGTCTACTTTATTAAGTATAACTTTTGTTTATTTGGCCAATATTTATCGGCCTGATTAAGGCATAATGATATCGGTCCATTGTAGAAATAATAATGGGTTTCCATAGTTGATTCAGAAGATGATGCTCAATGTTGGGCCGATACAGTAAATACATCCAATAAATGGATAACCATTTTTAATAAAAGGGCCAATATATTCCCAGCAAACATTGGAAGTAAGGGCCAATGCCGGCAAGTCTGGAATGTAGGCTTTTTTATAATGGGCCAATGTATGTTGGCCAGAATATTCTGAAACTATGTCTGTCCGAT